>CM035438.1:101907062-102127062 GCA_020310875.1 Ceratopteris richardii | reverse complement strand
AAAACAAGTGACCATAAAGGGATAGCTCTCGAAAATATTTTGAGGTCTTCTATCATCATGCCAATTTTCATAGCAAACGGAGGTCATTTGTGAATCCCATTTTCTCCACGCCTTGCTATGTACTCTTCACCGTCGCCTTCTCCACGAGCTCTCTACGGCCACACTGGCTTTGATACCATGTCATGAGGAAGGAGATAAGGAAGAGAGCTCACACACACTCTCACTCTCAAGGAGAAGCACACACATAGATTGATGCAAGGAAGAATGATCTTCTTCTTCTTCTATTACATAAAAAGGAATGTACAAGAATGACCTAAAAAACAAGAATACAACAAGTGCAATATATAAAGATCAGTACATAAGAAAAAACCTAATGTCCACGAATGAGTGAGCTGCCAAGGAACAAATGTTCCATCACTCTTGGTAGATAAATCTACTAAAGCTCAATAAAGTATCCCTGACATATACCAGCGTGACCAATATACATGTCAGAGAAACAAAAAACTGGTACCTGTCATCCTATATCATCACATGTTGAGCTTGATATGTCAACATGCAACACAACCAAGATCCAAAAAGATCCTTATAATATAATTTACCCAAAATAATAGAAAATTGATGCATTTGTTGAGCTAAGTCTTTTATTTTAGAATGCAATATGTGAAGGGGCATTTCATCAATAGACAAAGAAGTAAATACTCCCTCATACGAAGTACAAGGAAGAGGATTCCCATAGCTTTAATAGGCACATGTTGGTCTTGAAAAAGATTTGCATCAAGAAAGTCATAATTCATGCTAGCAAGCATTTCCTTCGAATCTAACTGACATAAGAAATCAACTATAACATGTTGAGAGCAAAAAAATAGGCAAGATAACCGACAAGAGTTTTTTTTTTAACCAAATACAAGAGAGTAGAGTGTTCAACATGCAAATAAAATTTGTTGCCAATGTAATAGTGCCAAAGTTTTTCAATGGAATATACTAATCCTAAGCAATCTCGTTTGATCATAAAATAATTGAACTTAGCTAAAGGACAACAATGGCTAGCCCAATATATGAGATGATACAATTTTCTTTTGATGATCCACATGATAATGCTACCAATTGCAATCTATAAGCATCAACAAAATCATGAAATGGATCTTACCAATTGGAGGCCTATAGGATAGGAGATTTTTTCAATAAAATCTTAAGATGTTGGAAATCCAATTCACACTTTTGAGCCACTATAGATCACCAAGAAATTTGCCACAAGAAACACTGAACAAGGACTTAATAGGATTCAAAGATGATTGCACTTCCTTACATTTAACAAAATAGAGATTCAAATTAAGTAAATGATCTTTCTTGGAACCAAAGGCTAAAAGATCACCAAAAAACTTCAGTAAAATTGGTGAGATATGAGACAAAATTAGCATATATGCAACATTGAAAAGTGCTAGGTGTATTGCATAACCCAAAACACATCACTATGCAAACAAAAGCACCCCAATTCATAATGAAGGTGATTTTTGGGGTATCTTGTTACAACATGGTGAACTTGTTTGTACGGACTATATCCATAAAAAAATGAGTGCAATTCCCATCCAACCATGTCATCGAGAAGAGAATCCAAATAGGGAAGTGGGAATGGGTCAATCGTTGTGGGAACATTAAGTTTTTTATAATCAACACACATTCTAAGCTATCCATTTTTCTTTGGGACTACCACAATTGGAGAAACTCACTCAAGATACTCAATTGGGATAGTAAAACAACCCTAACTAGTTAATCTAATTGAGTTGTTACCTTCCTAACATAATGTGGATTCATCCTATACCTCTACTACAAGATGGGAACAATTCTTGTTTTCTGGCTGATATAGTGTGCATAGGCTCCTAGATTTAGTCCTTGCATATCAATACAATCCCAATATAATAGATCAATAAATTCTTTAAATAGCGAAACACGTTTTTGACAAAATTTTGAGTCAACATTGCCAAAATCTTGGCATGTTTTGGAGCATCCCCATTACCCAAACTAAACTTTTCAACTTGATTTTCAAACACCCTAACTAATGTGATCATGCCATTGCTCAAAAGAAGGTAAATAATGGGCTTCATCTGATGGAGCTAGTAATTGTGTCTGATGTGTGCATGTAAGTGTGTGTATGTAGTGAAGAAGGTGAACAAAGTGCAATTACCTTGATGTAGATTTGAGTTGGAAGAAGAGATTGGAGTGCCACGAGGAAATTCGAGTGTGAGGAGAATGCCAATAACATATCTAGAGTACCAATTGATTATGCTCCGGAGATCTTTGCTAAAGGAAAGTAAAAATGTAGAGACGCACACTCCCGTTCTTTTGGTCACTTCTAGGCCCGTCGATAGCCACATGAGTAGCCCCATGGAGAGGTACGAAAAAAATTAACAAAAGAGTTTGGGACCCGACAAACTTTATGGAGGGACCATCCGTATGATTTTAGTTAAGACTGAGTACTATTCATTTCCATAGATTCGCATCCCTTTACACTTTGATTTTTCTCTTGAAGCCACTATGCACAAGGTGTTCACTGCACCAACAATAAAGATTTCTCCCCCATCTCCGAGTTCAATAGTGTATATATATATATATATATATATATATATATATATATATATATATATATATATATATATATATATATATATATATATATATATATATGTATATATATATATATATATATATATATATATATATATATATATACACACACTACAACATATCTGGCATATATCGAGGTTTAATATATTGAGGAAATTGAACGGGCGCATTTTGACCCCGATGTCAGTGTAATAGTCGATATACGCGTCAGAACTAAAGCGCTGGTATATGCATCAGTATAGGCATCGGTATGAGTGTCGGTATGAGCATCGGTATTTCCTACGTGCATACGGATGCCTATATCGATGACACTTATAGGAGTACCAACGGTTTTCTAGGAGTAACATCATTGATACCAACGACCATATCTGCAAAATTTTTTTTGGGTAGTGTTGTCTTTTGCTACAGCAACATTACCATGATGTTGTTTAACAAAAGACAATACACTCTGCCCAAAGAAAACCGAGTACATGTAATGTGTACTCTAATGGCAACCAAAACATGATTTCATATAGCAAAATATTGTCGGACACAAAAGAGATGAGCAAAATGAACCATGAATCCTGTACAAAAAAGTTGTATATTCTATAAATGAAGCATGTACAAGAATGTGGCAAAGCACTTCCATATAGGAACCGAATACAAAATGTGACAAAGCACTTCCAGATAGGAACCGAATACAAAATTATGGTGCACCATTGCCACATATGTGTGTAATACAAAATTGTGGCAAAGCACTACCATACATATGCTCAAGGGGATCAAAACCTTTACACCTACAATCCTGCAACAAAGTATATGCATAAAATGAGATAAATTGACATGACATTTATAAACAACAACTAAAAATATGAAACCAAGCTATAACTTTACCTCATCATAGATTCTCCCATGGAATGATCGCACCGCGTCCCTCTAAGTTCTGCAACAGTGCAGCCAATCCATGATGATATCCATAAGCTTCTTCGGTTCGCGTAGGAGGATGGCCCACTTCCAACTCCTATAATAAATATGCAAAATGTTAGATGAACATACATGATGTGCTTAACACAAACAAATTCAATAATTAAAATGATACTTACAAATTGGTAGCGCATACTGTCATATCGATCGCTACCCAAATGTGACGTTCCAATCGTATCTAAATGTGTGGTCGCCTTATCTCACTGCTGACGATATCGGTCATGAGTATGTTGCTGATCATTGTGAATTGATTCCCACTCCTCAACATCTAACCATACAGGCTTCGATAAGCCTTCTCTGAAAGCATCACGAGCCTCGGACCAACGATGAGACATCACCTCACATGCCGTGTGTTGAATCCATTCTGAGCTCACAATAGGATGCCCAGGTGTTGGCCGATACTCTTCATATATCGATTGTGTGATATAATTTTTGGAATCTTTATCCTGTTTGGTCCATTTTAACATGAGAGAATGTCCAAACTCTATGGAGCAAAGCTGTCGAATGCATTGACGCATGGACTTTCGGGCCCCATCCATGACTGGAGCTCCATCATGTATGCGATATATCTTGGAGTGGTCATGGTCATGAGCTCCCCAAGGTGTACGTGGAGATCCCATGTGATCCAATGTGGAGATGTTAGGATATATATATAAACCCTAAAAAATCTATAAGTCTATTTTTTTAGATATTTTTACATAACTTTCATTGTATAAATTAATATTAATCCTAAAACTTTATTTAGGATGTGTTTTAGGATATATATATATATATACCCTAAAAATTTAAAGATCTATTTTATAGATATTTAATTATTTATATTTATTCATATTTTATGTGTGTATGTGTGTGTGTGTGTAAAAACTCAAAACTCCTATTTTTGATATATTACTTTTATTTTCGTGAATAAACTCGAAAATCCTATTTTTGGTATATTTAATTATATATATATATATATATATAAACCCTAAAAATTTAAAGATCTATGTTTTAGATATTTAATTATTTCTATTTTATATATTTAGATTTTTCTCTAATATTTCATAAAAATGTTTGTATGTACGTATGTATGTATGTGTGTATGTGTGTATGTATGTGTGTGTGTGTAAAAACTCAGAAATCCTATTTTTGTTCTATTTAATTAATTAATTATATATATATATATATATATATATATATATATATATATATATATAAACCCTAAAAATTTAAAGATTTATTTTTTACTAATTATTTATATTTTTTTTTTCTCTTATATTTCAAGAAAATGTATGTATGTATGTGTGTATGTTTCTATGTATGTGTGTGTGTGTGTGTAAAAACTCAAAAATCCTATTTTTGTGTATCTATACATGTGTGTCTACATGTATGTATATGCATATGTGTATGTATATGCAACTTGTGTGTATATGTTTGTATCCATGTGTGTATTTATACATGTTTGTGTACATGTATGTATGCATGTATACATGTGTGTGTATGTATATGCAACTTGTCTGTATATGTTTGTATCCATGTGTGTATGTATACATGTTTGTGTACATGTATGTATGCATGTATACATGTGTGTGTATGTATATGCATGTGTGTATGCACATATGTGTGTATGTATATGCATGTGTGTATGTATATGCATGTGTGTATGTATATGCATATGTGTGTGTATGTATGTATGCATATGCATGTATGTATACATGTGTGTGTATGTGTGCATATGTGTGCATATGTGTGTATGCATATGCATGTGTGTATCTGTGTATGCATATGCATGTGTATGTATACATGTGTGTGTACATGTATGTATGCATGTATACATGTGTGTGTATGTATATGCATGTGTGTATGCACATATGTGTGCATGCATATGCATGTGTGTATGTATATGCATATGTGTTTGTATGTATGTATGCATATGCATGTATGTATACATGTGTGTGTATGTATGCATATGTGTGTGTATATGTGTATGCATATGCATGTGTGTATGCATATGCATGTGTGTATGCATATGCATGTGTGTATGTATATGCAAATTGTGTGTGTATGCATGTATGCATATGCATGTGTGTATGTGTGTATGCATATGCATGTGTGTATGTGTGTATGCATATGCATGTTTGTATGCACATATGTGTGTGTATGTATATGCATGTGTGTATGTATATGCATATGTGTGTGTATGTATGTATATGCATGTGTGTATGTATGTATGTATATGCATATACATGTGTGTATGTATGTATGTATATGCATATGCATGTGTGTATGTATGTATACACAACTTGTGTGTGCATGTATGTATGCATATGCATGTGTGTTTATATGCATGTGTATGTATGTAAGTATGCATATGCATGTGTGTATGTATGTATGTATATGCATGTGTGTATGTATATGCATATGTGTGTGTATGTATGTATGCATATGCATGTGTGTATACACATATGTGTGTGTATACATATGTGAGTGTGTATGTATATCTATACGTACGTCTCTCTCTTTCTCTCTCTCTCTCTCTCTCTCTCTCTCTCTCTCTCTCTCTCTCTCTCTCTCTCTCTCTCTCTTTATGTTTCTCTAGATCTCTCTCTTTCTTTCATCTCTCTCTCTCTCTCTTTATGTTTCTCTAGATCTCTTTCTTTCACCGCTGAAGAATTCATCACCCTCTTGAAAGAAGATTGTCCAAAATGTAATAAAAGGAGGGGTATTAAGGAAAATCTGGCTTTAAAGTAATTTGTGATGCTCTCGGAATGGGAATGAAACTTTACTGGCTAGACGTTTTTCTATCCATCTTCTCGAGGACAAAAAAATTTAAAAGTGATTGTATCTTTAGACATTTTAAGGAGTTTATACATTGTAGAATCTTAACTCCTTTGCAGAAACACTATGATCCCTCTTTATGGATATGAAGTACATATGCACGTGAATCTCAATATGCATTTTGTCAGCACATTTCTTTCTTTTTTTGTGAAAGGAAGTTCAACCATAGCTTATTCTCCCATGCTTGAACTGATAAAAGAAAAATTGTACAATGAATGGGCTTAGTGCCTTCACAATCCCTTGTATCCCACAAAGTAGAAATATAATGGTCCGAAAGTTAAGAAAAACCACAACCGGTAGGATATCTAGGATTCGATGGGAGACAAATGTTTTTAAAGAGAGTTGCCGAGAAGTTTAATGATTTTTTTGTCGCTTTTGTGAGCAACCCATTTACTTTTAATCTTGTTGTTTTCAAGACAAACACCCTATGGCATTTGAAAGAAAGAAATTATTTTACAATTACATATTCTTCTACCTAACAAATATAGAGATTTTTCAATTAGGCACTCTTTCTAATGACAATCAAAGTTGATCACACTTCATTCTTTCCATATCTTCGAGAGTGCTTATCCTTTAATGGCATTCCACAAAGTAGAAGAGCAGCCAATTTTTTCTCCAAGTAATGCTTGTTTCTAGCTGATTTGCCTTGTTATGCTCAAAATCTTGGTGAGATACTACGAGATTGGGAATCTTCTAGGGCACAAAAAGAAGAGATTACCAAGGTCCTCTCTACCCCGGACGGAATGCTTACACTAATGAGAGGCCCCATAGATTTTATTAGTTTTAGCATTGGTCCAGATACCAAGATGGAGGATTTTTCACACAAGAACCAATTTTTTGTTCTCAATGAGAGGGTGCCTGAGGTCCCCACACATGACTTTCCATTTGATGCTAGACCAATTTTGATACCATCCCTTGTTAAGCGAGATATGCAAGCCAAGGTGCTGATGTAACCTCAAAATTTTATCTAATTTATTACCATTGGTCCAACTTAACCCTTCGATCTAGGGGGGCGGTCATTTACAACAAGGAGACGAGTCTTTGAGTTTTCCCAAGAGTTGATTATGTGCCTGAGAAGGCACTAATCATCAAAGTTGATTCTCCTAACATATTCTATGTCCTCAAACCTTATGGAATGACCTCTGTCATGGTTCTAGAGATGTCTCCACTTGCTAAAAGCTTTGTTCCATAAATGTTTTGCTTATTGTATGTTCTCCATATCAACTTCTTTGATTCCTTTGATAGGAAACCAAATAGAATAATTTTGCCTAATCTCGACCGCCCATTTCTAGTCTTCATTAACCTTGATGTATGGTTTCATCTTGTTCCAACTCTTCCAAATCAAGAAAACAAGTTCAAAGCCTTTCAAAGTGAGTGAATGCTGAGAAAGCCTTTGATTCTTCCACATAGGGATTGCTTGAAGCATAAGACATGATTTATACCTGAGAATTAGTTTTGCCCAAGAAACTTCCACATTGCATCATGCTTTGAGAAGCCATTTGGAAACCAATTGATCTACCATACCCCCCACATTAATAATGCCCAAACCATGAGAATCTTTTTTGTCAGCACACAAGACCCACTTGATCTTAGGCACGCCTCTCCTATAATTGGTATCGCCAGTCCAGAGGAAATTTCTACAGGTACTTTCAAGCTTCACTAATTCTTTGTCTTTTGGTCTCTAACAAGCAAGAAAATAGATAATGGATGAGATGATAAAGATGTTAATCACCATAGCATGCCCTACCAGGTTGAGATGCATGCACTTCTAGTAGGCAAATTTAGTATCCAGTTTGTATACAACCCAATTCCCCTACAGGCCAATAGATACTTCAAAACCCATCTGGATATCAAGAAGCCAAAAAATCTATCCATTGTTTATTTCTTTAAATTCTTGGTTAGTCAGATTGTGGTGAGGTCCCCAAAATACCCTTGAAAGCAGTTTTGGAGTGATTTATTTTAGATTTTGATGCATCACATAAAACATTTAGACAATGCTAGAAGGTGTTAATATTATTAGGGTCTTTATGAAGGGTTTTGGTGTGCAAACAAGAGGAACAACAAGCAGATGGAGGGAGAGAGAGGAGAGGAGAGATGCACACACATACGTGGGAGCTTCGAAACCTACACAATGATCTCCCTTGAGGAAATGATCTATAAATGATGTATATATATGAATATGGGGGTAAGGTCACATGACCCTTATATCACCAACAATCTCCCACTTAAGGGTCAATGTGGCCATAAGTGGTAACACATACAAAGAATGATGTAGGACTATACAATAATGGACAAGAAGATTTCGGATCTCAACCCATACACATCAGCCTACACCAACTACCTCAAACAAGGTGTATCCATGCACCTCAAACTACTCTAGACTCATATCAATAAGAGTCAAGCTCATACCTGACTGATGTAAGAACTGATGAAGTTCTTGCAAAGCTCCCACTCACTCTATGCCTATGTCAATCATCAAGTGAATGACAAGTCCAAGTGCAAATGCTCTAATAACAGTTGCAATGTTTGGTCTTGAGCATAATAACTCGTACATCAGACTCTCGAATGCTAACAAAACTTGCACTATCCTAGCTAACATGAGCATGCCATCCATGCCTGTATCCAAGGCATCCAAAGCACCATGGTCAAGACCAACATGTCCTCACATATGTGTGTCAACATCTGGCATGAGCAAATCCAAGAATGACTGCATGATCGCTGACTCATCAACATCTAAATCATTCAACCTCTCAACTAAGGATATGTCTAGCTATGCATCCGGAGAGCTCATATGCTCTAGCATACACTGTGTATCATAAGAGCTATCTTTCTCTACCACACCAAGTGTATCATCATGCTCCACATGAGCTAGCTGCACAACATCAACACCAAGATCAAACTGATGATCTAAATCTAACTGAGTATCATCACAATGCTCTACATGAGCATCCACATCATGCTCTTAAGCATCCAATTGATCATCTGAAGTGTGCTCCATATGAGCATCTATATGATCAACAAAATCATGCTCTATATATGCATCATGATCATCCAAAACATGCTCTACATGTGCATCCATCTGAACATTTGAATCTTGCCATACATGTGCATCATAAATGTCAACAAACCTATACGTAGGTAGACAAAATGAGACATGACGAGTCTCACATCGCACATAGGGCTGAACACCCACTAGACGAGACTGTCTCTCACATGAAGTACCTACAGCGGATACCTGTGCGCAATCTTGACACCTCTAACAAGCATAAGTTGTCCCAACTGCAACTGAAAATGATGCTCACCAAGGAATTCATAACATCTACTCTCCTATAACTGGCTAACTGAAATCAAGCTCATAGGGAATGAAGGCACATAACATACATGTCAGAGTATAAGTGATGCTCCACTAGGTAGCATAAGGCATACGTCTCCTACACCCTGAATGTCATATCTCATACCATCAGGCATGTGCACAAATCCATGACTCTCACCTGAGAATTGACAAAACCACTCACGATGTGGCGTAACATGAAAAGTGGCTAATGCATCAAGCAACTGAGCCATATGTGTGCTCTCCAATGAACAAGAGGAATCATGAGATGAACCATAGGAGAAAGTGATATCACCATCACTAGCATAATCAACTACCATAGATTCTCTAGAAACCACTACCTCACCTGCATCATGTACATATCTCTGATTTTGTCGTCGCATCCACCTAGAGCAATGTTGTCAAATATGGTCCTCATGACCACAATACCAAAGTTGAAGCTATCGATGTGATCTATCTCTCACATGAGTCAATGGACTTGCATACATATCATATAGTCTGTTCCACAATGCACTACTCATCTGCTCATACATAACAAACTCATATATAGAATCCACAAGTTGTAATTAGATAGTGGAGCTGGCCAATGCATCCATATCCATCCATAACTGGTCGGGCATGTCACGAGGCCTCTGTCCATCTCTATGTGCATACATGTATAACCCTACCCGAACCAATGTATGTCACATTTGATATTTTCATCTCGCAAAGTGAGTGCCATCAAACCAAGAAGATAGCATACTCGCAATCCAAGAGACTAGAAATGTAACAAGAGACTAGAAACAATACTCTATCCTCAATAGGATTACACCTGCATATCCATATGCATAACTCACATCACATATGTCTCATTGGAGAAGAAAAACCATGTGAACCACTTGTCACATGACCATGCATCTACATGCACATAAAACCATGCGTATAATCCTATTGGTCTCCAAAGTGACCAAGTAGATGTGAAAGAATCTCAAATAAAATTTGATAGAGTATCCCCTGTAAATTGAGCAATCAAACAAGATAACCAATAGCAAAAGAACAATGAGTAACCAGCTGTCACCACGTATCACCAATCCAATCAAAGATAATGGCAACTACATATGCCAAAAAACTAATGGCAATACACGCTAATACAATGGTGATGTACCTCCTACTCAAAAATGAATTCTGCAAGATGGTCCAATCTATCACGAATAACTTCTGAACAAATCCAAGTGAACAGAGATAAGTAATGATCTGAAGCTATCTCACAAGCATAAAGGATCTACTAGATCATCTATCTAACATAAGGGCTGACAAAATTTCGATAATATCTCCCCTGAAAAATGGACTCTGAACAAAAATAACCATATGGGAATCACCATCCACATATGCCAAGAATCACACTGGCAAATAAGATATCAAATCAATGATCATATGCTAAAATAATATCCAATGGATGTGCAACTGAGGCTCCAATTTAGATCATGTACCTACAAAGAAAAACAATGATACAAGTACCAATTAAGATCCAAAATCAACTCTCAAAGAATATGTTTAATTGACAAGTAAATTTGTAACCAAGTGGCATAAACAAGATAGAGACCACAATGCCACTATACATCCACTGATAATGCCATGATCAAACTCATGATGACATAAACCTCAAAAAAAGGTATACCATAATGTCATCTCACATGCCAAACACATGACAAGATCATGCTCTACTCTTATATGGAGGTGTTACCATAGTGATCATACATGAAAAATGCCATTAAGCTTCAAAGGTAAGAGATTGCACACCAAAAAATCTTTCTCGAAGAAGTTCCAAAGCAAATTGAACCTCCAAAAGCAATTAGTGTTTTTATGGTGAAAATATTGTACTCTATGTTTTGCTGTTTTAGAGATGATAAACTCTGAATTTGAAGGTTTTCTTCCAGCAAACTTGAAGAACTCTTTCTTATCTATGTAATGATATAAAGAACGGCTCAATCGGAGGTGTGTAGCTCAAGATATACAGAAAACAAACATCTATTGTTGATTTCATCTTCACCTGTAGCACTACTGCTCTGTATTTTGCAATTTTGGTGATCTAGAACTCAGAATTTGGATCTCTCTTCTTCTATAAATTGTAGCCTCTTTTCCAAGTTATGCATATAGAGTTGAATCGTTCGAATCGGACTTGTAAAACTCAAGTAATGACTCAAAATTTGACCTTCTATCCTAGTGATTGTAGATTCGTCTTCTACATCAATCTACATTTTTGAATTTTTGGTAGTCTAGAAAAGTTGTAGCTCTCTACCTAAGTTATGCACAAAACTTTAAAATGCATCAATCTGAGCTTCCTAGCTCGAGTTATGGGCAAAATACTGAACAATTGTTGAGAGCTGTGGACCTGCATATTCACCTCTTGTGATCTAAGCTAGAAGAAGTTAATACTATTGGGGTTGTTATGAACAAAAGCATTTGTGTCATCGGCAAAGAGTCTCATTAGAATCTGATTCTGACTATGAGGGAGCCGAAGGCCTTGGATCTCTCTTAAAACCTCTTGATGGCTAACCAAGCAGTTGAGACCATTAGTGGTGATGGCAAAAACAAGCCAAGCTAGAGGACAACCCTGTCTAATAGAGCATTTTAACCTGATTTCTTGTAAAAGTTGACCATTGATATTAATTCAAGCCGATGCATTCCCCATAAGTGTAGAGATCATGCTGATGAATTTAGGTCCACACCCTATATCTTTAACGAATTGTAAAATGAAATTCCACTCTAGGTGATCGTATGCTTTGTCGAAATCAATCTTGATGAAGAGTACATCTTGAAAGGATTCTTTAGCAAACTTCAAACCTTCCCACACATCAATAATTGCCTCCAAGATGGATCTTCCCTTTATGAATTACTTGTGGTTCTCACTCATCCATGAACGTAGATGGAAGGTAATGCTATTAACAACAACCTTAGCTAGTTGCAGGATAGTGATGGCCGTCAGTTTTCAATCTCATTTTTTTTTTTTCGTCTGAAGAATAGAAACTACATTAATTACGTGGATGCTTTACATTGACATATTGTATCATTTTCAGCAAAGCAAATCAGGTGCACCGTGCACAAGTCACGCATGCATTCTGTCATCTGCCGGGGTCTGGGATTGAGAGTTGTGAGCTCCTGATTGAAACTTGTCGGCTATGGAAGAAAGGGTGAATATCACGAACACGATCGCAGCAGACGACGAACGGAAGAGAGGACTGCTGGAGAGGTTAGGGATCGCTATACGGGAGTCGGAGAAAGTTCACAAGTTCAGACGGGCAGTCTCCAACACCATGCGCTTCAGCAACAAGATCATACGGAGCACGGGAAAGGCTGCGTGGATAGCGGGAACCACGTTCATCATTCTCGCAGTTCCACTATATGTTGAGCGTAAACTCGACGAGCGGATCGCTATGTGTAAACACAACCAGCATAGCCTTCTCGAAGGTCCATCTCAACCTTTTGCCTTTGCTTTTGTCGAATGATCCATTAGTAACTTCTTTCTGTTTCATTTAACCTTTTCTTCTGCACTCGTTTTTCCTACATACCATGGAAGAAGCCTAAGCTCGTGCCCCTTCTTCATACAAAGGAACTTTGATCGGCAGCATGATTCTGACAGCCTTCCATTTTACCATATCGATTTTCTCCTTCTTTCGGCTTTCTTTCTGTACCGACTCTTCTCACACGCCATGGATTAAGCGTGGCCTTGCGCTCATTCCGTCGAAAATGAACCTGAATAGGTGATTCGATTTCTCAAGTACTGCCAAAAACTTTACAACGACATTTTAACATGGAACTACTTCAATAGTTAATCCATTATCCATTACTTGCATATTATTGACGTATTTTTATTCATATCTTAAACATACGTAAGAATCAAGGTTTACTTGCATGGAAATTATTATTGAGTGTCTGTTGTCTGAGATCTCATATAAGGTCGCGTATATGTCAACATGGAGTATTCCAAGTTTGTTGACATGGAAATTTTACGCGCCGTCGCGTGTGATACTTTGTGGACAAGTACGTCGTATTATGTTATTCGTTTTTTCTTCATTCAGTAAGTCGACCAGATATATTTACTTGGTGGCTATTTTCTATTTTCAAAGATGCTTTCCGTTTAAAAGATCTCATGAAAGTTATTTGTAAACATTTCTTGTATTTTAAATTCTTTTACTTCATCAATCTCGTGTGCTTTCTCTGTTAACTACTTTCTCCGTAGGGGTTTTAATTTGTCGCAGTGCTCATAGAATACTTTTGTGATAATACTTCTTTTTTGTGATAATACTTTTTTTCTGTCATCACTTCAAATCGATCAAAAGTTCTTCCGGAAAGCTATTTAGTAATGCATGTCTATAATGAATTCCATTCAAAAAGTTTAGTTTCTGGTGTTGAACAAATCCAATTTTTAACTAACTATGTCCGAAAAGTTTAGGCCATGAATGTTTGTTCCCTTTCCTTTACTTCATTATGCCACAACGATACATTGTACAGGCTTAAAAGCAGAACTTTAATCCTTATCTGAAGATACATTCATACACATACATACAAACATACATACATACACACATACATGCATACATACACACATATACGCATAGATACGTACAAACAATCATCAATCCACAAATACCATAACCACATACATACATGAACGTACATAGATACATACATACATGCCTACTTACCCACATGGATATATGCATACATTTTGAATATACAAATACAAACATACATAAATACATGCATACGTACATACATACATACATTCATAAATACATACACACATACATAAGTACATACGTGCATACACGCATACGTATATACATGCATGCATACATGCATTAATTCACGTCATGTGCATGCTTACATACATACATTCATGCGTGCATATAAAAACATATGTACATGCATACACACAAATACATACCCACATAGATACATACATACATGCATGCACACATACATACACACACATACATATATACATACACACATAGATACATACATACATACATACATACATACATACACACATAGATACATACATACATACATACATACATATATACATACACACACAGTGTGTGTATGTACACACCCATACACACACACACACACACATATATATATATACATACATACATACATACATGCATGCATGCATACATACATACATGCATGCATACATACATACATACATACATACATACATACATTCATAAATACATACATTCATACATACATACAAACAAACAAACATGCATGCGTACATGCAAACATACATACCATATATACAAACATACACAAATACATACTTACATACATACATGTCTATGTATGTATGTATGCATGCATATATACATACATACATACACACATATACATACATGCACATATATGTACACACACATAGCATGTATGTATCCAAAGTATGTATGCATGAATTAATGTGTGCATGCATATATGTAAGTGACTATGTATGTATGTATACATCTATATATATATTATATATATATATATGTGTGTATGTGTGTATGTATGTATGTATGTATGCATGTATTTATGTATGTATGTATGTATGTACGTACGTATTTATGTATGTATTTGTGTGTGTTTGTATGCATGCATCTATATATGTATGCATATATGTATGTGTGTGTGCATGCATGTATATGTGCATGTATGCATGTTTATATCTATTTATGTACCTACATATGTATATATGTATACATATATGTATGTATATATGTATGTACGTATATATGTATGTATTTATGTTCCTAAAGGTCTATATAAGAGATTATCAATTTCTTTTAGCTAGAAAACATACAAATTCAATATCCATACAAATAAAGGGCTGTCAACATTGAAGCCAGTATTGCGCGGGAAGAGCATTGATTTATAAACAAGAATTTTTGACAATCAATAACCTATCCAAAAATTTGGTTCTAAAACTCTCGTTTTTTAATCTAGAGGCATGTCAAGCAATAGTACTATCTTTTTTAGACATTAGAAGTTGATTTCTCAAGTGCTTAAGCCTAGAGGTCATAAGATTTTTTGAAACTTTCGTAGCTCATTAGAAAAGTGACCACAATGCTTCGAGTAGGTAATGTAGTTTTCAAGGTGTTAGACAAGTTCTCAAGGCGAGCGATCAGAAGTAATGATGTCATTTTCAATGAGTCTAAGATGCATAAACAACCTATTAAGGAGATTGAAGTGAGAAGAGTGATGTTTGAGGATACTAGTCCTCCGGTTAGCATGCATAAAAATGCTGCACATAGGGATGTTCAAGAGAATGTCCATTCAAATCAGTCTGCGCATGTTCCTGTTCAGCAACCATTGAGACGTTCTGCACGTGTCTCACATCCACCTGATAGATATGTTCCAAGTTTAGATTTTAGTATGCTAATAGATGCCGGTGAGCCTTCTTGCTACAAAGAGGCTATGCAGACAGAGGATCATGTCAAGTGGGAGCGTGCCATGAAGAGTGAGTTGGATTCTATTCACAAGAATGATACTTGGGATTTAGTACCGTTGCCAAATGGCAAGAAAGCTTTACCATGTAAATGGGTATATAAGCTGAAATTCACATCAGATAGTATAAAGCACGACTTGTTGCAAAGGGTTTTAAGCAACAACATGGTGTTGATTTTGAGGAAATCTTCTCTCGAGTGGTCAAGATGACTACCCTATGCATGTTGCTTGGATTCGTTGTGATGGAGGACTTAGAGTTAGTCCAAATGGATGTGAAAACTGCTTTCTTGCATGGAGATCTTACAGATGAGATCTATATGGAACAACCAGAGGGTTATGTAGTTTCGGGCAAGGAAAGTCTAGTTTGTGAGCTCAAGAAGAGCTTGTATGGACTTAAACAGTCCCCTAGACAATGGTACCAAAAGTTTGATGCTTTTATGAGGTCTCAAGGCTATTCTCAAAGCAATCAGGATCATTGTCTCTACACAAAGAGATGCTCAAATGGCAGCTTGATATGCTTGATACTTTATGTCGATGACATGTTGATTGCTGGGAAGTCCTCTTATGACTTGTCAATTCTCACAAAGAAGCTGAGTCAGACATTTCATATGAAGGATTTGGGGGATGCCAAACATATTCTTGGCATGCGCATTACTCGTGATAGGAGTAAAAGAGGCATATACTTGTCTCAAAGTGAGTATATATCCAAAGTACTTTACAGGTTCAATATGCAGGGTGGAAAGGCATTTAGTACACCTTCACCCACATATGTGAAATTGACCAAGGATGAGTGCCCCAAATCAGATGAGCAAAAGGAATTCATGGCCAAAATTTCCTATCAGTCTGTTGTTGGTAGTCTCATGTATGCTATGGTAGCTACGAGACCAGACATTACATTTGCAGTGGGAGTTGTGAGCAGATATATGTCTAATCTTGGCAAGAAACATTGGGAAGTGGTCAAGATGATTTTGAGATATCTGAGTGGCACTAAGGACAAGTTTCTATGCTTAGGTAGAGGGAAAGCATCCATTATTGGTTACACAGATTCTGATTATGTTGGTTCAGTAGACAATCGTAAGTCTACATCAGGGTACATTTTTCATTTTGCTAGAGGTGCTATCTCTTGGAGATTTCTTCTTCAAGAATGTACAGTTGTTTCCACCATAGAAGCAGAGTATGTTGCAGCAAGTGAGGCATGTAAAGAAGCATTGTGGCTTTCTCGTCTTGCTTGTGATATGGGTTTACCTCAGCATGTACCTCGCTTGCTCAGTGATAGTCAGAGTGCCATTGCTTTGGCTAAGAATCCGGTCTATCATCCAAAGACCAAGCACATTGAGGTGAGGTATCACTTCATTAGAGATTGCTTAGCCACTGAGTGCATTATTCTTGAGAAGGTTCACACTTGAGATAATGCTGCAGATGCTTTGACTAAAGCTCTACCACATGATAGCTTTTGACACTGTTGTCACTTGATGGGGGTTACTTGATTCTTGATCTTACACAATCACTTATATACTGTGTAACATGCCCATCAGAATATGGGAGGTATAGTTTGTATACTTACACTCAGGTATTCTTTATCATTCTTTATTTTTTCTCCCATAGTTACTTTGGCCATGTTGGCCGTTAGTGGGAGATTGTTACCGTTAGTGTCCATGTGAAAGGCCAAATGGCCACTGGACACTTCTTTGTATATATTCTTTAATAAAACATATAGTGGATTGGTCAGTCACGGACTATAAGTTCGATCGCATTTGTAACGCATAAGAAGTCTGTCTATGTGCTCCCTGTGTACTGTGTTTTCTGCGTATTCTGCAGCCTCTGTGTGGAGTACTGTGTGTGGCCTTAGGAGCTCAGTTTTCTACTCCGAGCATATCGTCGTAGAGCTCTTGAGAAGGAGACCGCACTGTGGTGCATCGCCATCGAATTACTTCATAATGTATTATCAAGAGAATGTACAAAGATAAGTGGCATGTTAGGGTTATGGGCATATATAAAAATCAAGGGAAGAAAACCTCATTAAGAGGGAAAAAAGTGCCTCGATGGTCCTAGTGTGTTCACACACGTCACTATCAAAATACATCAACAAGGTTTTGTGCCACAAATCCAAGTCTCCAATCTTCTTGTCTCCATAGGTGATGAACATTTTCCTATTGCTTTGCCCTTTGCCAATATCAAGAGTGAACTTCCTTCTTTCCCTTAGCTATTAGCTCATAGCCATTCCTTGGGTCTTGAATAAAGCATCCCTGTGGTTGTACTTTACTTTGCTCCCCTTTCAACCATCTGTCAAATAGAGATTAAGTCTTTTGTAATAGTAGGATCATGCAACACCTCAAATAGTCCTCTTGCTTTGTGGTTTCCTTCATTATTCACATCTCCCATTTTTTGTATCTCATGCTCTATGTTGTCTCCTTTCTCCACAAGGCCTCTTTGCTTGGTTGCTTGAATATTTTTGGAATATTCATCTCTTCCTGACATGTGGTTACTACAATCACTATCTATATACCACACCTCATCATGTGCTTGAACTGCACTACTATGCTTCATAGCTAACAAATGCTCATTTTTTTGAATTGGTTGAGGAGTTAGCATAGTTACCTTGCCCTATGTAATTGTTCTTACCTTGCTTTTGCCAAAAATCTTTGGCATAGTTTCCTTGATTCGCACAATTGAAACATCCATTTGAATTGGAATAGCCTCTACTTCCATATCTTCCTCATCTAGCTCTACCTCTTCCTCTTCCTCTTGATGATTGACCTTCATCTTGTCTTGGTTGACTCCCATCATAGCTTTGATTGCCTTGTTGGTAGTTTCTTCTAGCTCTTCCTCTTGAACCACCTCTATTGTGTTTGCCTCTTCCTCCTTTGTCTGCATAGAAGAGTTGGTATTGGCTGCCCTTTGACTTGTTGCCTCCATGGTTGATATCCTTAGTCACCATAAGTAAGTTGCTCAAAATCAGGTAATGAGTGTCTTAAATACACAAAGATTGTGAATTCCTTTTGTTTATCATCTTTCCTAACCCATTAAGTGTGTAAGAAAAAGAGAAATGAAATATGAAAATAAAGAGGAGTTTCTTAATTTAGTAGCACGACTACCCTTTCAAGGCGATGCTTCAACCTCAATTTTTTTAGCGAGTATTCATGATTTTTTCAAAAATTTCCAAATTAGCCAGTTTATGGCCGCTTCTCTATGGTACCAGTTGTTGCTTCATTGAATTTGCCTCTCTACTTTAGCACTTCCCAAAACCGTTTCCCTTAAGGCTACAGCGTGTCCATTTCCCACATACAGAGGCTACAGCGTAATCGGAGCTAATACCATAACGATTATGCATCAACGCTTAATCATTAAGGTCTGGTAGGTCAAAGCTAATACGAGTGCAATGCGATTAAGCTAATACTGGCGCGATGCATTCAAGCTAATATCAATACCTAATGCAAACTATTCTCCCATTGAAACGCTTTCAAAACTTTGAGGTTTATATTTTATTGATTTGATTACTCTACCTATGCTTGGGCTAAGAAACCATATATTATTACTTGCATGGATTATGAAACTCAATGGGTTGGTGCATGGTCTAAAGGAAGTCATTGCACAATTTGTGGCCCATTGTTTTTAATAAAATGTTTTATGTTTTTGTATTCATCTTGACTTTATCAGGATACTCATTTTTGCAATTCTTGATTGATCAAATTTGCAATCTTTGCATGTGCTTCATAAGAAAGGTGCTTTACATGATTTGAAAGCTTATGGACTTGTTAAAAGCACTAATAAAGTTCTTTTAACCATGTTGAAATAATTAATTGATGTCTATTTAGATTCATGGGATCGTTACCTTCTTTTACCTCATGGGCTTATTGCACTTCATATAATGCATATTTATTATTCACTT
This sequence comes from Ceratopteris richardii, assembly GCA_020310875.1. Taxonomy (NCBI): domain Eukaryota; kingdom Viridiplantae; phylum Streptophyta; class Polypodiopsida; order Polypodiales; family Pteridaceae; genus Ceratopteris; species Ceratopteris richardii. The sequence goes on along the minus strand of CM035438.1, from coordinate 102,106,966 downwards.
TGTTTAAACTCACCTATGATATAATTGGTTGTTTCTAGTTTACAATTGGTAGTGGATTGACAGCTGCTTCTCAAATATGTTTTTTTTATGGCACTCATACTCTTGAGCACATAGAAGACTATCGATGGGAGAGACATCTTTTGTTATAGGAATCCCAACTTCAGAAGAATTGTAGGATGATCAGCATTTGAAGACCCAATTTCTCATCACAACTTCTTTATACTCGTTAATTCTTGAGTTTTGAGGTAGGGAACAAAATTTTTAGTTCGTTGGTTCGTTCCTCATTGCGTTTGTGCGAGAGAAGATCGAGCTACTTTTCAAATCACTATTATTGTGGAAGAGGCAAAAGCATACCGTTATCATACATAAATCCATTTTTCTTTTTTCCTCTTATAAAAATTTATCGGATCATTTTTAATCACTTAACTTTTATTAATTGTGTGTATCTTTTGTTCCATTATATTTCTCATTAGTGACCACACTTATCCATTATGTTGTGTCATTGCATCATTATGTCCTCTTTATGGTGTCATCATCTTCTAGCAAGTGATTTTCATTACAAACTATGAAAATAACATTGAAAGTTGAGTTTCCCATGTGAATCAATAGCTTTCATGTCTATCATGTATGCATCTGCTAGTATTAATTCTACTTTTAACGTATTCACTCTAGATACATGAATAGTTCTTTGTGCAGATCCTATGTCTTTGAGTGAGTGTGATTGATACCTGCGTTGAGATAGGGTCTTCTATCAATAAAGGATTTCCTTTATTCAACTCATCCTTGGTAGCTATCAATAGGTATTGTTTGTGCATAGTGTCCATGTCTATCAATAAAGGATGAGTCTAATAGAAGGTAGTGAGTGTGATTGATACCTGCGTTGAGATAGGGTCTTCTATCAATAAAGGATTTCCTTTATTCAACTCATCCTTGGTAGCTATCAATAGGTATTGTTTGTGCATAGTGTCCATGTCTATGTTCATCTCCTTGTTTCGTCCAACCTTATTTCTTCCATATTATTGTATTCTTTCTTGTTCCCTAACTTTATCTTGTGCTTTCTTCCTACCCTTTTCTTTTATTCATGCACTCACTCATTTGAGCTCTAAGAGGTTCTTGATATAACTTAACATCCATTGATGTAGTTCCACAATACTAGATCTAATTTAGGTGAGATTATTGCTACTAGCTTGAATATCTAGTTTATCATCAATGGCTTGTATCATCTCATCTATAATATTTTAGTATTTTTATACACAAGTCTTGTCTCTAATATTCAAGACTTTTGCCTTAATGTAGGAATCATAATATGCTTGTTGTGTAAGTTTTCTTGCATAGATTCCAAGTACTCAATAAAGATGTGCTTCATGTAATTCCTCAATTTGGCCAACGTTTATGGAAAGCTCATGTATTTTCCCTCAATAGTCCTTTGAAACTCTAAGATTTGGTACTAGGAAGTATATTTGTTTCCACTCACTAAGTTGAATGGTGTAGTTCCCATAGCAATCTTGTAGGTTACCCAATAATCCCAGAAGACATGTTATGTTTGTTTGTCTCACACACTCCCATCATTTTTCTCGATTTTTTATAAGGATCATAAATAGAAATTTATTTAAGATTTTAACATATCCATTGGCCTATGTACAGCAAGGGATTGACTCCTTGTGAATGACCAAAAACTCATTCAACAAGGATTCTACCACCTTGTTGATGAAATGTGTTCCTTGTTCACTCACTATCTCAATGGGAAATTAAATTGTGCGAATATCTACCCAAATAGAAAATTTTATATAATTTGTTAATTGTATTTATGCACCACTCTTGCTCCTACCCATTTCATCAAGTATCTGATAGATACAATTATACATTTAGCAAGTTTATCTCATGCCAATGGGTTAATAATATTGATAAAGTCTATCCCGAACTTAGTAAAAGCTTGACTACTTATTAGGGTTTGTAGTGGCATGTTATCTTTTCCCATGGGTTATTTTGCTCTGTGGCATATGTCACATCTCTTCAAATAATATTATGCATCCTTGTGAAGTATATGCCTTCATAATCCTACAAATAAATTCATCTTCTTAGTTTTATCAATTTGAGAAGTGAATCCTACTACTCGAGCATCGGACATTTCAAATATGGAAAGATAATTTCTCTCAATGTGTGCATATTCTCAACTAACCATCCCATCCTCTCTTATATAGCTGATTTCTTATGTTTATGTAGTCTCTACTCTTTTCTTCCATGGCTCTCTTTCTTGAGGCACTATCTTCTAAAGGAGGCTTTCCATTCTTCACAAAATCTACCTTTGGTTGACTCCATTATATTGATATTTTTTAGTGCCATTGATTAGATTTTTCTTCTAGTGGAGTTTCTTTGGATTCTTCACATCCTTCTATGTTTTTGTGCATGTCTTTGTGCATGTATGGCCAATATACTATCAAGAGAAAGAAGATAAGGAAGAGAGCTCTGAGACACTCTCAAACAAAAGGGGAGGAGCATACACAGTTTGATGCAAGGAAGAATGATCTTTTTCTACTTCTTTTATCACATAAAGAGAATATACAAGAATGACATACAAGAACACAACCACTACAATATATAAAGAGCAAAATACAAAGAAAACTCTAATCTTTGTGAAAGAGTGAGTTCACAACAAAGAAAACTCATCACTCTTGGTGGATAAATCTAGTGAAGCTCACTCAAAGTATCACAGACGTATATCAGAGTAACCACTGTACATGTTCGAGAAACAAAAATTGATACATGTCATCCTACAACATCACATGTTGAATTTGATATCTTGACACTCCCTCTCAATCTCATTGTCATGTCCCGTAATCCAAGCATCTTTCAAAACTTCTTCAGCTTCTGTGCTCCAAGTGCTTCAGTGAAAATATCAACAACTTGCTCATATATCCTCAGATAAATAAGATCAATATCAATTGAAAATACCTTTCCCCTAATGAAGTGATAATGTACCTTGATATGCTTTGTTCTAGCATGAAAAGCAAGATTTCTTGCTAATTGTATGCTCCTAAGAGTGTCACAATAAATGTGTTGGGAATTGAACTCACAAACTCCCAACTAGAAGTATGATGGGATAAACACTTTCCCCAAAATCCATGGCTCATGATTACTTCCTAATGCTAATTCTAAGCTTCTAAGATTATAACAATATATGTGTTGGGAATCGAACTCACAACCTCCCAACTAGGATTTGTTGGAGAAACAATCACTAATTGGACATATATTTGAAGGTCAAAGCTTTAGAACAAAACCACATGCCTATGTGAAGGGAAAAATTCACAAGTGTATTATATTTGTAAAGTTAGTTCACTTTAGTTCTAGAAGTTTTTTAAAAGTCACGAGATTCAGAAAACCTATATAAGTTAGTTTATATCAACTGATGCGGTGTGGAAGAGAAGTAGTTAGAGTGAGGAAAAGTTCATTTTGTATGGTTCTGAAATAGTTAAACTTTTGTGTATGAGACTTTCTCCTCCATCTCCATGCTTGCCTATTGTGTGATGAGTTCAAAAGTTCAAGTCTTCCAAGCAACTTGATGCCTGGCATCGAGTTTGTGCTGATAAGTCAGTGTTTTATTCTGAGTTCTAACTACTATTAAATCTTCTTGAACACATGAGTTTTGTGGAGCAACTCGATGCTTGGCATCGCGTTTCAGCATAAAGTCGATGCCTGACATCGACTTCCCACATAAAAGTGGTCTTGTTCATATCTGTGTTAAACGGGGTATTTTTGGCACTGAAAAAGAGGTTGAAAAAGCATCAAGTCAATGCCTAGCATCAACTTTTGGTTGCAAGTCGATGCTAGGCATCAATTTGCATTTTTAGACAGTCATTTTTACTAAAAGAGGCAAAATCTCCAGTTTTGGACACTCATATAGGGTGATCTTGTGAATGCCATAACTTGAGTTATAGGGATCCATTTCTTGCAAGTAATAGCTTATTGGAAAGATCTGCTCTTCTACTTTCACTCAGCAAAAGATCTTGGATAAATAATATTTTTTCTAGGAGAAATAAGCAAAAGAGTGAAGGTATGTCATTTCAGTGACTAGAAATTTCTAAAGAAGTAAAGTTCTTGGTTTTGGCTATCATTTCTCAAAGTTTGGAGTAACAATGAGTTAATGGTGACCATAGAGGTTTTCTAGTGTCACATTAATTCATTTCTTGTGATGTTTCACACATCAAAAAGTGGTATCAGAGTAGAAAGGTTCTAGAGAGCAGAAGGCAGCAAAGGTACGAGAAGTTTTGGAAACGTTTTCATTAAAGTTTGAAAGCTAAAGCATGTTGATATATTTAGGTAGTGATGTGTGTGAACACTCTAGGACCGCTGGGGCACTTTTTTCCCTCTTTAGGAGGGTTTTTTCCCTCGGCTTGTATATACGCCTATTGCCCTAATGGGCTACTTATCTTTGTACATTCTCTAGTAATACAATCAGTCTTGTGTGTTGTGCTCCAAGCTTCTTTTTCTTCCTTGTGCTGTTCGCGTGCTTCCGTAGACGTCTAACTCCAACAGTTGGTATCAGAGCAGGTTGCCGCTTCATCTAGAGTGTCGTCGACACTCCTCGGGTTGTAGTCTCAAATTCGCATGAAATTTGGTGAGCATACTCAGGGTGTTTCAGAGATCAAAACGGCTTCGCTTTGCGGTGCCGAAATCGCGATCTGAGCTCGTTTTGGCCTCCGAATGCACTATCATAGCGCTTGTGTAGGCTATTTTGTCTTTTTGTGCCAAAGGTATATACTTATTTTGATTTGCCAGCATAAGCATCTCGAAGTCTGCTACAGGTTTAGCAATCTGGGCAGTTCCGTTCAACTTTTTGAGATAAACAGTCAATTTTCTGCATCAAGGTATTTTAGTCACCGGCCATGGCTGAAAGCAGTGATGTATTCATATGTTGGCTGTTGAGGATAAGATGGATGGTACCAACTACCCATTATGGGCTTATATGATGCGACATGTATTGGTTGCAAAAGGACTGTGGAACATTGTGCAGGGTGTTGAAAGACGTCCTGTTACACCTGCGACTACAGGTACTGCAAATACAGGTTCTGAAGCTGATGGAGATGGTGTCGAAGATGATATTTTGTAGATTCTTGTTCGTGTTGTTGTTTCTGTTGCACCTACTGCAGAGAAAATTCGTTGGGATGGCAGAGATGCTCAAGCACATGCATTGATAGCTTTATCTGTCAAACGTGCTATTATTCCTCACATTCACTCTTGCAGAACAACAAAGGATGCTTGGGATACACTTACCACATTGTACCAGGCTAGGAATGAGGCTCATGTTGCTTACCTCCGAAAACAGTTGGAGAGTGAGCACATGAATGAAGGTGATTCTATGGACAATTTTCTAACAAAGATCAAAGACTTGAAGGAACAATTGATTTCTGCTAATGAGGTTATACCAGATAGCTCACTTGTGCAGACCGTTATGAATGGTCTTCCTGATTCATATCAAAGTTTTGCTTCTACTCTTCGATTGATGATGAAAGGCAATCCAAATGCCTTGTCATTTGAGGAGTTAGTCTCTGTTTTGTTACATGAAGATCATCCCAGGCAGAATAGGTCCATTATGCGTGTTGCAGATCAAGCTTTCCTGGCTAGTTAGAAGGGCAAAGGAAAATGGAGCTCTTCTACTAGTAAGCAGAAATCTGCAAATGCTGCACATTCGAAGAACCAGGATAAAGATGAGAAGAAATCAGAAAAGAAGAAATTGTTTTGCAAGTATTGTAAAGGGAATGATCATATCATAAAGAACTGTCCAAAACTGGCTGCAAAAGAGGCAAAGAAAAAGGAGGCTGGAATGGTTGTTGCACAAGCCTCTACACCAAAAATAGAGTCTGCTAATCTTGTGCAGGAAGAAGAATGGGCGTTTACTACTGTTTGCAGTTTTGACCCATCTTCTCATGAGCAGTGCATGTCTGCAGTGGACTCAGATATTTGGTACTTTGATAATGGGGCGACCAAACATATTACCTCACAGCGCAGTTTCTTCTCTTCACTCGAGCATGCCCCTACAGGGAATACTGTCACATGCGCCAACAACTCCTTTTATCCTGTTATGGGAGTTGGTAAGATCATTCTGACTACTGTTGATGGTAGTTCTTTCACCTTGTTAGATTCTTTATTTGTGCCAAGGATCAAGAAGAATCTGTTATCAATTTCTGCATTAGCCAAGATTGGCTTGGTTGTGAAATTTGTTGATGACAAATGTACAGTTCATGATCTGTCAAATGGCGATGTTATTATTGCTTCTAGCATTTTATGTCGTGGGCTGTATAAGCTCATAGACTATGAAAGATCTGTGAATGATTCGGCATGTGCAGTTCATGATTCTCAGGCTATGTCAGATGCAAAGCTTTGGCATGCACGCTTTGGTCATCTGAATTTTGCTAGTTTGCTATGCCTACAGAAATCTGATATGGTGTCTTCTTTGCCCAAGTTTGAGGCACCTGAAAAACATGTATGTGAAGGATGTATTTTGGGCAAAATGCAGTGTTCCTCCTTTCCAAAAGATGCTTCAGTCCGTGGTCCTATGCAGACACCTTCTTTTGGAAACTATCTCTACTTTGTGACTTTAATTGATGATTTTTCCAGGCATGCATGGGTATATCCATTGAAGGCAAAGTCCCAAGTGTTTTTGCGCTTCAAACAGTTTTTGATTTTGGCTGAAAATCTATCAAGATGTAAAATGGGCACCCTCCGTTCTGCTCAAGGGGGGGAATATATGTCTTCTAATTTTAATGCATTTCTGGCTGAACGTGGGATAAAACACCAGTGTATAGTGCCGTATACACCTCAACAGAATGGAGTTGCTGAACGAAAGAACAGGTCACTCATGGAGATGGCAAGGTGTATGGTCAAGATTCAGGCTTTACCACATAGTTTCTGGCTTGAGGCTATCATGTGTGCAGCATATGTACTTAACAGGTGTCCCACTAAAGTGCTGCAGTCTAGCACTCCATATGAGGCTTGACATGATCGCAAGCCATCTGTTGCTCATTTGTGGGTTTTTGGTTGTTTGGCATATGCACTAGTGCCTGAACAACATTGCAAAAAATTGGATGATAAGGCAGTAAAATGTATTTTTGTTGGGTACAGTTCTGAAAGTAAAGGCTATCGTCTGTATCATCCACAGACTAAATGCATTCTGGTTAGCCGTGATGTTGTTTTTGTGGAAGATGCTATTCAGCCATTGCTTTCATGTACTAAGGAGACATCTGTTAGCTCCAAAGACATATATGATACTTTGATGCCTCTTTTTACAGGTGGATAGTCTACTGTTGGTCTTAATGAGGCAACTTCTCAGCCTTTGCAGGTTTCATGTAATGATGCAGATCATCCCATTTCTGATGCAGATTTACATGATGCACTTGTTGATGAGAGAGCTGATATTGAGGAGGCAAAAACTATGCCAAAATGGCTGGTGCAGACTTTGCGTGACAGCAAATTAGATGCACCTTTGTCATATCGTACTCGTTCAGGCTCTCATAGTGCCTCCTTTGCATCAGATTGCTATGCTATGGCTGCATCTAGTCTCTGTGATGAGAATGAGCCTATTTCTTTTGATGAAGCATAAAATTCAAAAAATTGGATGGCTGCTATGCAATCTGAATATGATGCTATAATGAAGAATGGTACTTGGTCTTTATGTGACCTGCCTCCTGGCAAGAAAGCCATTGGTACTAAGTGGGTATACAAGCTGAAGTGTAAACCTGATGGTACAGTTGACAGGTATAAGGCTAGGCTTGTTGCAAAGGGTTATGCCACTCCTATGGATACAGGTTTACGATTGAGTCTTCATGATGTTGGAGATGCATTTGATGTTGTCTCTATCAGCAGGCTGTTGGATGCCTGATTTACCTATGCATTACTCGGCCAGATATTCAGTTTGCTGTCTCACAGATGAGCAGGTTTATGCATTGCCCAGGTGTCAAGCATTGGCAGGCGGTTAAGTGCATCTTTCGCTACTTGAGTGGTACTCGGCTACTTGGGTTGTTTTATCCCAAGGGGGGATCACTACCGCCACATTTGCATGCTTTTTCTGACTCAGACTGGGCTGGTTGCTATGACACTCGTGTGTCCACTAGTGGCTTTTGCTTCATGCTTGGTAGCTCATGTATATCTTGGTTGAGCAAGAAGCAGCCTATTGTGGCCACTTCCAGTTGTGAGGCTGAGTATAGGGCAGCTTTCACAGCTACTGTTGAGTGTGTGTGGCTCAGACGCCTTATGGCTGATTTGGGTGTTGGTCAGTCCTCTGCCACCACCATCTTCACTGACAGTCAGAGCGCATTGGCAGTTGCGAGGAACCATGTGTTCCATGCTCGCACTAAGCACATTGAGGTGCATTATCATTATGTCAGGGAGAGGTTCTCTGCTGGGGAGATCAGCTTGGCATATGTGCCCACGCAGGAGAACATTACAGACCTTTTCACGAAGGCTCTGCCTAGGGAGATGTTTGAAGCTTTCTGCAAAGCTTTGGGCTTACTTCCTTTCGTGCAGTAATTTCCACATAGCTTGGCACTTCCTAAGGCATTAGAAGGTTACTTCAAAAGTATTTTCATACACAAAGAACTTCAAAAGGTATTATTGTTTAGCCTTTAAGCTCAGAGGTTGCAGCAGAAGGAAAGGGGTATGGCAGATCATATCTCCTTTGACAAACTGGACAGAGATAATTGCCCAGGATGGGTAATGAGAATGGAAGCCTTACTTATGAGTATACATAACAGGTGAAGAAGAAAAGCGAGTATTTGAAGATGAAAGCTGACCAAAGAAAGAAGAACTAGATGCTTTAAAGCATTGGCAGAAGAAGGATGCAAGTGCAAAGGCATACATTTACAACACAATATCAGATCATTTGCTACCACATACCAGAGGATTGGAATCATCTGAATATATATGGAATGCTGTGAAATATCATTTTCAAAGTACTACCAAAGCAAGGAAAGAAAGTCTATGGTTAGAGTTTACAACATTCAAGAAGAAGCCAAGTCAAAGTATTAGTGATTATGTCACTAAGATGAAGGATCTAGCAGATAGTCTTGGATCCATAGATGAAGATGTTGAAGATCACAGATTGATTTCTCAACTGCTTGCAGGTTTGAGAGGAGATGAAAGATGGAAACCTTTTATCTTGTCAACAGAACTTTCTTTGAATCATTTTCTTCCATATTTGAATCAATTGCTTGGTTTGATGCTAACATTTGAGCAAGATTTGAAGGGAGATGGAGATAAAGGACAAAGTTCTGCAATGTACATGAAGAACAAGAAGAAATGAGATAAAGGTAAATCAAAGGATGAAGAGGAATCGAGTTCTCAAGTTTATTATGCTAGAGGTAAAGGCACTAGCAGAGGAAGACCAAGAGGCTTTGGAAGAGGAAGAGGTAATCAGAATAACAATAAGAAGGCTTGTTGGATCTATGGATTGAGTAATCATTTGGCTCATGACTGTTGGCACAATCAGCAAGGATCAAATCAAAATCAGAATACAATAGCAGAGGCATAGGTGGAAGACATCAAAGTAATTTTCAAAGAGGTAGACAAAATCAAAGAGGAGGCTATGGTAGAGGTGGAGGAAGAAGTTTGGGACATAATCAATCCTACAACACCACCTACTACAATTATGCAAATGACACACATAATGAAAGTCATACATCATTAATGATGAACTCAATCAGCACATCAGATAAAGAAGATCCAAAGGTATTTTACATTGACTCTGGATGTTCTAATCATTTGTCAGAAAACATAGAATTGATGTCAGAATTGGAAAAAGGCATTTCTAGTCATACAGTTCAAACACGTGATAATACAAGACAGTGTACATTCAATTGGAAAAGTGAAATGCAAGAGTGGAGCAGATTTGCTAACCAATGTTTTGTATGTTCCTACAATACCTAAAAACTTGATTAGTGTGGGACAGATAGTTGAAAAAAGGTTTTCAAGTTAGGTTTACAAATGAAGGAGTATTTGTTGAAGATTCAAAGAATGAATATAATCAGATTGTCATTGGTAAGAAAGAAGGTAGACTCTTTACTTTATGAGTGCAAGGGAACATTGGTCAAGCTTTGCTCACACATGGTGAAGGAGTGATTACAGAACTTGATCTCTGGCATAAGAGATTAGGTCATTTCAATGAAAGAGGAATAAAGCTATGATTGCTGATTAGTCTGTACTAGGACTAGCAAATGTGCAGAGTCAACATATGGTTTATAAATGTGAAGCATGTCAAATGGGTAAAGCACATAGGTTACCATTTTAGAAGAAAGGATTCAAATATGATGGAGCACTAGAGCTTATTCATACAGATGTATTGGGACCAACAAAAGACGGATCTATCAGTGGCTCAAGGTATTATGGTCTTTTCATTGATGATGCTACAAGATGGATAACTTTATATGTTTTGAGTGTTTGGAGCTTTCAAGCATTTTCATGCATATTCAGAGAGAGTCACAGGTCAAAATCTTAAGAGACTGAGGTTTGATGAAGGGCGAGAATACTTCTCCCAAGAGTTCAATGATTATCTTTGGAATGCAGGTATTAAAAGAGAAATAACCTGCGGGTATACACCACAACAAAATGGTGTAGCAGAAAGAAGAAATAGGACTTTGGTTGAGTTTGCTAGAGCTATGCTGAAGGAGAAAAATTGTCCAAATTATTTTTAGGCTGAGGCTGTAAATACAGCTACATATCTTGTGAATAGATTACCATGTGAAGCTCTCAATGGAATGACTCCATATGAAGCTTGGTGGGGTAAGAAACCAACACTAGATCATTGTAAAGTATTTGGATCAATTGCATATGCTTATGTGCCATCACAACTTAGACATAAACTTGAACCAAAGGTAGAAAAATATGTGTTCATTGGTTATGATGAAAAGCAGATGGGTTACAGGTTGTGGAATCCTCTAACCAAACAATTTCTTATTTCAAGAGATGTTAGATTTGATGAATAGAAAAGTTGGTATGCATATCAAAGTCATATAACTGAAGAATTTGAAGAAGAGGTAAGAAGATGTGAGAAAGGAAAATCAATTGTGGAGGTAAATGAAGATGAAAGCTATTTGCAAGCAAGTACAACCAAAAATGGATTAACAAGAAGGAATGAAGAAGCTCCTATATTTGATGAAGAGGTGTATCTAGACACATATGAAGAATGTGAACCAAGGAGGTCAAGTAGGATAAGAAGACAACCAGAAAGGTATTCTTATGATACTTCTTACATAACTCAGAAGAATTATTCTTACATGGTCAAAGATGATGAAGAACCTCAGAACTATGATGAAGCTAAAGGTAAGAAACAATGGGAAGAAGCAATGAAGGAAGAGTTCAATGCACTAGAGGAGAACAAGACATGGGAATGTGTTCCTAAACCAAATGGTAAGAAGGTAATTGGAAATAAATGGGTTTATAAAGTGAAGAAGCTTGCAGATGGAAGTATATCCAGATACAAAGCTAGACTGGTGGTGAAAGGCTATGCCCAAACTTATGGCATAGATCATGATGAGACATTTAGTCCTGTAGCTAAGATGTCAACTATAAGGACAATCATTGCTATTGCAACTTCAAAAGGATGGATTTTGAGTCAAGTGGATATAAAGAATGCATTCTTGAATGGATACATATCAAATGAGGTATACATGGAACAACCTCAAGGGTTTATAGATTCTAGGTATCCAAATTTTGTTTGCAGGTTGAGAAGAGCACTCTATGGATTGAAGCAATCTCCAAGAGCATGGAACTATAGATTGGTGAAGTATCTCAATGATCTTGGATATAAAAGTTCAAAAGCAGATCCAAGTCTACTCATCAAACGAACAGAGGAAGGTACAATCTACATTTGTATTTATGTGGATGACATTATAATCACAGGTACTTCAAACGAAGGAATCAAGGAGGTAAAGAGATTACTTGAGAAAGAGTTTAAGATCAGTGATCTAGGAAAGTTATCATACTTTCTTGGAATGGAAGTTACTTATATAGATCATGGCATATGTGTGTAACAAGAAAGGTATCTACTGAACTTGTTGAAGAAGTTTGGAATGGAAAATTGCAGAGAAGTTACAACTCCACTTGAAGTTAATCACAAGCTCAGTAAATATGATGGTGCAGAATACAAAGATATGAGGAAGTATCAATCTCTTGTGGGTAGTTTGATTTATGATACACTAACAAGACATGATCTTAGTTACCCAGTGGGAGTTCTATCACAATTCATGCATTGTCCAAAGGATCCACATTGGATTGTAGGTCAAAGAGTTCTCAGATATATCAAAGGAACCATAAACGAAGGATTATATTAGACTAGCCTCAAAATCTAGCATGTGAACCTATTTTAGACCTATCCAACCCTTTATTGGTGCTAAAATGCCCATGCACCTTCTTTCTTGGTCAATTTTAACCTCACCCATGATAAAATGATAATGTGCCCACGATTGAGGCTTCCAACCTCCATGTTGCCCAATTCCTCATTTAGGCTCTCATACGAATGTCTAGAATTCAACTCCCAACCTCCCATCTAGGAGTATGATGAGCTAACCACTTGCCGCAAAAAACCATGGTTGAGGACTACTTCCTAATCCTCTCTCTTAAGGTGTGGTTCATCCACCTCCTACTAGGATCATGTGAAACAATGGTAATAGGATTTTGCACTTCTACACCTAAATCGGCAAGTAGCATCTCTAGTCACAATGTCTCACATGTTGCCATTGTAGCACCTCTATATTTAACCTCTATACTTGACAAAGCAACAATGGGTCACTTCTTAATGCTCCATGTAATATTAGCACTCCTAAGTGAAAATAGAACACCACTAGTAGATCTTCTATTGGGAACACTACCCACCCAATCTGCATCGATGCACCCATACTTTTGCAGTATAGTCAAGGCATGTTGCCTTTTGGATAGCCATCTAACTATTTTCATATGTATAAATTCAATACTCAAAAAGTAGCACAGCACACTAGGATCTTTCATGTGAAATTCCTACATAAGGAGTTTCTTTACCTCTTCAATGTCTTCTTCATAATCACCACCTATGATAAATTCATCAACATAAATACCCATCATCAACATTATTTGCATATAATGGGTGATCTACATCACACATAGAAAATCCAATCCATGTTAAATAATCATTAGCCCTTGCATGCCAAGCATGAGGGGCCTGTTTAAGCCCATATAAACTCTTTTTCATCTTACAAGCATATTTAGCATACTTTGAATCCTTATATCCTTGTGGTTGGTCCATACATACTTCTTCCTATAAGTTTCCATGTAAGAAAGCATTCTTTACATCCATTTGATGCAAAAACCATCCTTTTGTTGTAGCCAATTCAACAAGTGCTCTACCACTAGCCAATTCTAGCTACAAGGCTCAAGGTTTCCTCATAACAAATGCCATTATTTTTGTGCATATCCTTTTGCAACCAATCATGCATTATATCTACTTATGCTACTATTGGCATTATGCCTTACCTTGTAAACCCACCTATAGCCTATGGGTTTCTTTCCTTGCAGCAATGCAACTAGCTTCCATGTTCATTTCCATAAAGTGTAGCCATGTCCTCATCAATATTTTTCTCCTAATCTGCATTTCCAATCATCTTCAAAACAAGAATTTTCAGCATCTTGTATTACTTTGCTTATGGAAGCACAATGATGATCCATTTAGCTATCATATGTCAATCATTGCATTGAATTTTGCATCCTCCTAGATCTTCTTGGTCATAGATTAATTCTTTTTGTTGTATCATCTACATGTTCCTTTCTTATTCTTGGAGTCTTCATAGTGGACAATCCAAGTTCCTCATCAAGACTCTTTTTTGGATCACTTTATTCTCCATCAATATCTTCAAAACATGTAGATGTTTTATTACTAACAAAAATATTTTCTTTACCTTGATGAATTTTTAGGATTGAAATTTCCATGCAATCTTCCACTCCATGGGTTTGAATTAGAACTATTTATGAGTGACACATATGGTCTACTCAAAACTTGATATTGTGCACTTGAGTTTTAGACATTTCCTTTCTCATTTGAGTCAACATTAAGTCCTTCTCACCACATCTTTGCTTACCTTCACCTAACATGTGATTGGCTTGTACCATTTATATCCCTTTTTCTCAAAGGAGTACCCAATGAAGATAGATTTTTCTTTGTTTGGGTCAAGCTTCATCCTCAATTCATCTCAAATAGTTACATATGCAATGCAGCCAAATACTTTCAAGTTTGATAAGTTTGGAATTTTACCTATAAACTTCTCTTCAGGTGTTGCTTGTTGTACAAAAGTAGTTGCTTGTTGTACAAAAGTAGCTGGATTTCTATTCATGATGTATATAGTAGTATGCACAACTTTTGCCTAATAACAATGAGGGCATATCCTTTTCAGCCATCAAGGCTCTTGATATTTCTTCAAATCTATCTATTTTTACATTTAGCAATACATTCTATTGTGGTGCGTACTTGCATGAAAATTGACTTCAAATTCCATGAGTCTTTAGAAAAGAAATAAATTCATTTTATATGTATTCACCTCTTCCATCATTTCTTAATGTCTAAATATACTTCCCTATCTACTTTTCCACCATAGCCTTGAAATTTTGAAAGTGATTAAACACCTCACTCTTCTCCTTCATGAAGGAAAACTATACTTTTTCGTGTATGGTCATCATTGAATGTGACATAAAACCTGCAACCTCCCATGGATATGGTCTTTGTAGGACTCCAAACATCTATATGCACTATCTCTAGTACATTCTCACTAACATGGTCATCATGTGGAAATGATGCTCTTAATTGTTTACAAAATTAGCATGCTTTGCATACCTTTTGTATGTCTTCAACCTTGAATTTTGGTAATCCCTTGACAAGCTCCTTTGATTGCATCAATGTTAGCCTTTGCAAACTTGCATGTCCAATTCTTTTGTGCCATATATCTATGTTAACAATAATACTTGCACGTTTTGCAACCATTTTTGCACTCCTTTCAAGAATTTTCACATTGAAAGTAAGCATCCTATCCACTTTGTTCCCTTTGGAGATCAAGCTACCACCCTTCTTATAATCTTCCTTATATAAACCATCAAAAACAAACTAGACTTGTAATCCCTAGTCAACCATTTTTCGAACAAAAACTAGTTTTTTTGTTATATTCGCAACATGCAATACATCAGCAAGGTGTTTTTCCTTCCTATCCTCCATGAACAATGTTATCTTTCTTGTATGTTTGATAGGATGCCATGCATCATTACTTGTTTCAATAATCGTAGGAATTGGTAAATTTTGCAAACTACTAAACCATTTTGCATGGCTGGTTATGTGATTTGAAACACTTGAATCAATGTACTAGAAATTAAAACTTGATTTTTAAACATCTATAGATATTTTGTTCATCATATGATGTTGGACCATAAAGAGCTTCTCTGAACCATTTGCACTTGTGGATGCATAGATGTTTTGTTATTTTCTACTATTTTGATTCTTCAACCTACAATCACATTCAAAAGTGATCAAGCTTACCACAATTCCAACATCCCTTATTTTCATTATCTACATCATTTCTTTTGAATTTCGACAACCTCCTTGGCTCCTCTATCTCAAAGTTATACTCTACCTCTTGCATTAGTTTGTTGTTGACCTTGGTCTTTGTTATTGTTTCCTCTTCCACTTTTGAAGTCTCTACCTCGTCCTCCTCTTCTACCATAGTAGAATGTCTATTAAGAACCAAGTTTTTGGGAGTTTGATTCTTCACCAAGGTTATTTTTTTCAATTACCAGCATGGAGAAAAGATTAGAAAAAATTAGGATATTCTCCTATGTCTGAATAGAAGTTCTAAATTTCTTATACACACCTCCTAAAACACAAATGAACACTTCAATCTTATCATCATCATCTAGATTGGCACCAATAGGTGCAAGTGACTCACCTATACGTTTTATTTTTAAGGTGTAGTCACTTATCGACATGTTCTTTTGTTCTTGTGTATGTATCTCATACTTGAGTTATAATTTCTCTGCCTTTGCATTGGTCTCATACAATATGATCAAAATGTTCCAATCCTCTTTTGGAGTTTTGCCATCTATATGTGCCCAATCATGATATTTTATATGCTAACAGACAAGCAACACATTACCTTATGTGCTGCTTGATTCCACTCTTCATATGCTCTTAACTTGTCTGCAATCTATTTCTCTCTAGTAATTGCAAGGTTTTCATTGTCTCCTTTGATGTAGTTGTGATAGCCTTTTCCCATTACGAAATTTATCATTCTAGAATGCCAAGAATTAAAGTTGTTCTTTTCCAAATTATCACTCCTAATTTGACATATTCCATCATCACTGACCATTTCTTTAGCAATTCGCAACATTAAGCAAACACTAGAAGTGGTATCTCTACGTGAACACTATCACACTATTACCTGACAGCTTGTACCCATAAAAAACATAGTTTTTTTGTACCAATAGTACATGGAATCCCTTGAGATTATGGATATGTAGGCTATGGGTGCACCCTAAGCAAGCTATGTGGAAGCTACAACATGCGATAATTCATTTGCACAAGAAATTGAACCTCACATCAACTAATCACTGCCATTTGTGATGCAAAGAAATGAGAAGGGAGTACTAAGAAGACATAGAGGAAGATAATGAACAAAGGGAGAGGAGAAAAGCAAGAGTATGGAGAGATTAAAGGAATAAGAAGGAAAGAAGAAAGAGAGAACAAAAGAGGAAGAGGAAGAGGAGAGGAGAAGATGAATAAGGGTAGACTAAAGGGAGAATAAAGAAAGAAGAAAGAGGGGCGAAGAAGGAGAAAAGGAAGGGGAAATGAAGAGGCCAAGCCTAGATTAGAAGGAAGATGCGATTCAAGGAAGTAAAAAAACGAATGGAGAAGAGATAGGTAGTGGAAAAGCTCCAATTTTTCCATCCACCATGCCCTCCATTCGATCATGAATATCAAAACATGCAAGCAAGATAATCTTGGGAGAACAAATGAAGAAAGATCTAACCTTCAAAAGGAGAGGAAAAAGATATCTCAAGAGTGCTTATATATAGGCAAAATAGAGAAAGATGCCATCTTTCTTTTCTTTTAAAAAGTATCAAAGATTTCTCAAATTACTTGTTTTTTACTCATATAGTGTTGTAAGAGTTTTTATAGCAATCACATAGCTTGATTTTTGAGATAATTATCCCAAAGTAATTTGACAAGCATCCAAATTGTCCTCGACATTGTATCTAGTGAGTGACGGTCTAGTACCCGATCAACTTTGGAAGCATGTTTGTCTTTCCTTGACTGACATGTTTTGGAGGCTTTTAGCTTATCATAACTCATCTTGCAAGCTTTCTAATGATATAAAGTTTACTAGAAACATAGTATATTTGATATGTATGCATAGAGAAATAATGTTTAGTAATGATGTTTTCACAATTGCAAAGGTGAGATTGGAAGTTACTCAAGACTATTTCAACATGCAAAAATTCCAAACATGACATGGAAAGGTTGGACTTTGTAAATTATTGGTGAGGCTTAGTAAAATCCTTGGGTTGTAGTTTAGAATGGTTTTCTTGTTCAAATTGTTATAATTCTATGAATTATAAGCACACATACTCCTTGTCTTGGGTTTTACGATAGGGGAACCATAGTGATTTGATGTACTCTATGGAAGATCTAGTTGATTGTATAAGTCATGAACCTTTTTATGATATTCAAGAAAGTGTTTCACAAGCTTGCTCATCAATGGCTAATGGTGAAATTGTGTATGCAAAAGAAGGTGAAAATACATGTAAGAAGGATAAAGCTTCTATATTTTATATTTACAGGTCCATTGGATCGATCAATGAAAATGCAAAAAAAAAAAAAGAAGCAACAATTACTTTGCATAATTTCACTTATGTGAATGATATAGGACATTTGAAAGTGGGAAGGCCATATTTTTTTAGAAATGGTACGTGCCACTAGAAGAGTGGGATCCGCTCTTGGGTTTTCTCTTTCCTTCGCTCTCAATCCCTTACCCACTTTCAGCTATCTCTCTACCTCTCACTGCTGGTGTTTCCTCTCTCTCTCTCTCTCTCACTCTCTATTTCTCCTCTTCTTTCACTTTCCTACTCTCTTACGTGCTCATATACTCACTCCCACTTACACCCACACTTGCACACACACTCACTTATTCCACTCATACAATTCACTCCCAAGAGAAAAAATTAAAAAAGAGTGAGTGAAAAAAAAGGGGTTTCTTGTAAAGTGGGCCGTAAGGGCGCTGGGATTCAAAGGTCCTTTGGTTTGAAGCGTTAAGGATTATTGCCTTCCCTTGGGTAATCTTGCTCCTTTCAAGCTTTGGTCATGGACTTTGTGGCTCCCCCTCAGGCCGTGTCCCCCCTTGAGTTGGAATCTGTCCCAGTGGACGTCGCGCCCCCAGAGGTCTCTTTATGCAAGGAGTCGGTGGCGGCAAAGCAGGAAGAACTGAAGAAAACTTGCCTGATCGGTCAAATGTTCGGCCCCAGGCCATCTCTTGATAGTGTGAGAACTTGGCTTCGTAAGGAGTGGTTCCCACGAGGCCTAATCGTGTCCAAATGTCAATTCCTGCCGGCGAATCACCTGCTTCTTATTTTTGAGAACGAAGAGATGGCTTTCCAAGCCCTGCAGGCCGGCTCCTGGCAAGTGGGCCGGTCCACCCTTTGCCTTTTTAAGTGGACCCCAGACTTTGTCCCGAACAGATCAAAGCCTCTTCGTTACCCGCTTTGGGTGGAGCTTCCCAATCTGCCTTTCTTCATGTATGGATTTCTTCGTGAAATCGTCTCACCAATCGGTCGCCCGATGGCCGCAAGACAAGATGTTGGGGGGTTGATCTACGATGGAGCTCAACACTCTTTCAATGCTAGATGGCATCCTCAGATCTGCGTTGAAACAGACCTGAACCAGGTCCTTCCCTCGAAGATCTCCATAAACTATGGAGATGGTATGACCTGGACACAAGAGGTTACTTACAAGAATCTGCCAAACGCGTGTTTCCGGTGCGGGCTTCAAGGTCACAGGATCAAAGACTGCCCACTGAAGAAAAGTACCAATAAAAACAAGCTTAAACCAGATGAGACCCTAGACCCTATCCCCCAAAACGACACTCGGGGTCATCCCCATCCAATGGAGGAAGAAGAGGGAACTCGCGTTGCTGAGACGGATTCAGAAGGTTTCACTGAAGTGAGACACAAGAGGAAAGTTAGCCCTCGAAGATCAAAAACAAGGAATGCTACGACAGCTGCCCCCTCGAATAACATATACTGTAACCTAGAAAAAGAGATTAATGAACTCGATTTCCCAGGGGACAACCTCTTGGAAGAAGACCCCACTGACAATTCACTTGGGTGCTCTACCAGCAAAGAAGATAACCTAGAAGGCTACACCACGAGTAAAGAGGAAGGCTTTACTACCAGCAATGAAGACAACCCAGACAGCGAAAGCTCCGCTCTTGGCCCTACCCTCCCGGTATGCTTTCCAAGACTACCGCAACAAAAGTCCAAGCTTAAAGGTAAACAACCTTCCGGCATGCCTTGGAAGAGCCCCCTCAAGAGTAGGATCCTAAGTCAAGAAGTAGGGAAGAAAAAAGAAGACCACAAGAAGAAAAAAGATCGGGTCCCTCCCCTCAAAGAGGGCAACCATCATTAATGAAATTCACATCTCTAAACGTTAGGGGTCTGTCTGACCCGTCAAGAGCTTCGATTCTTGGCCAGTGGTTCAAAGACATGTGCTTCGCCCCTGACTTTATTTGCTTACAAGAGGTTAAAATCGACAGTGAGGATCTACAAAAACGGCTTAAATGCATTTCTCCGAACCACCTTTGGTTCTCCACTTCTCACCCTAGAGGGACAGGGGGTGCTTCTATCGGTATTAGTCACGCCTTGTCTAACAATGTGACCTCGACTTTTGAAGGTCGGAATCATCGATGGATTGCTGCCTCTTTCGGGTCTCCTTTCCAGTTCACTGTGGTCTCAATTTATGCCCCTAATGGGGAAACAGACAGAATGGATACTTGGGCTTCCCTTGACTCCCTTTCACACAATGTTCTGATTTGTGGGGACTTCAACATGGTTGAATCTCTTGAAGACCGATGGAATAACAAGGGGAAAATTATTGACGGTCAGGAGAAGGAGATTTGGGATAAAATCAAGCTCCATCTCGACCTGGTCGAAGTGAAAGACAACCAAGGTTTCTCCTGGTCTAATCTCCAGTCGGGGGACTCTTTGAGGAAAGCAAGGCTTGATAGATGCTACATCGACCAGAACACCATCCTTCAGTGGGGTCTTCCTTCGATTTCTCAACACATGGACCTCACTATCTCAGACCACTATCCGATTACTCTGTCCTTCAAACCAATTCCCATGCTCCAGAAAGCTCCTTGGTTTCAGGCTTGTCAGACATCATTTTCCCTCCCCTCGGTCCACCAGGAAATTTCTGAGGTGTGGACGGAAGCCTTTGCTTACGGTAATGAACCGGCTAAGTGCTGGAGAAATGCGGTAGAAAGGACTCGTAAAATTCTAATCAGGACGCAAAAGGCTATAAGAGGAATTCGAAAGAAAAGAAGAGAAATGGTGTACCGGAGGCTCTCACGGCTTGAAGAAGAGGTGAACAAAGGTAAGCTACATTGCCAACAGGGTCTGTTGAAAATCAGGGGTAGGCTAAGATTAGAGGAGGAGGTCCAAAGGAAAAATCTCCAAATTTTCTTCAAAGAGTGGTGGGCAGGGAAGGCGGACAAACCAACGAAAGAGATGTGTAACATCCTCAAAAGGAAACAAGCTAGGGATTCCATCCCCCTAATGGTCGATAACAATGGAACTGAATGTCGCACTGAAATGGAGAATAGAACTATCATCGTCGAACATTTTACTAACCTTCTCGGGGTCTCGACTCCTCTTTCCCCCCACAGGCGCGACTCCATGGCAACCATCTCAAGGGTTGCTCAAACCAGAATCCCACAGAACTTGATTGCTCTGCTGGATGCTAACATCTCCGAGAATGAAATTATCGAGGTTATTGATGCCCTTCCCAATGGGAAAAGTCCGGGTCCAGATGGCCTTACCAATGAGTTCTTTAAGTCCTTCAAACTTCAGGTGGCCACCCCCCTGCGCCTCGTGTGGCAAGAGGCTCTCTCCTTCGGTGCCCTCCCTGAGTGCATTAATAATGGCGTCATCAAGTTAATCCACAAACGGGGAGATAAGAACAAAATTGAAAACTGGCGCCCGATTACCATGCTCCAAACTGGATACAAGATAATTGCAAAAGTTATCGCCAACAGAATCTCCTGTCATTTAAAGTCATGGCTGTGCGAGGACCAGAAAGGTTTTATCAAAGGTAGATCTATACTTGAAGCAATTATTGATATTTGGGAAGGCCTTGCTTTTGCTGAGGAGTCTGCTCAAGATCTAGTTTTTATTAAGATCGACTTCGACAAAGCGTATGACAGATTGGAATGGGACTTTATTCTTCAATCATTGAAAGACCTTGGATGCAGCCAAAAGTTTACGAAGATGGTTTCCACGCTTCTTGGAAATGCTTCAACTAGAATAAACATCAACGGTAAACTCTCTGAGCCCATTCGTTTAAAAAGATCAATTAGGCAAGGCTGCCCTCTGGCTCCTTTACTATTCGCTATCGCCTCAAATGGACTCAGCTGCCTATTAAAGCATCACATGGACGCCGGCAATCTCAAGGGTCTCTCCTTACCTCGAAATCACGGCCAAATGGTTGTGAGACTTTTTGCTGATGACATGAATGCCTTTGTGCATAACGATATAAATAGCATTGAGATGTTTTGGTGGTGCCTCCACACCTTTTGTATGGCATCAGGCTCAAAAATCAACCATGCCAAAACTGCTTTTAGAGCGATCAGCGGGCCTACTCCCCAATTGTTGGTGGATCGGGGGTGTCAAGTTATCCCTAGCGGTCAAGTCTTCCGTCTCCTCGGCATTCCGATGGGTTTCGATATCTCAATGGAACAACGATGGAACTGGGTGCTATCCAAGTTGGATAGCAAGCTGAATCAATGGAAAGGTATGCAAGTCAACCTGGCAGGGCGTGCTATGGTTATTAACACCTTTATGTTATCTACAATGATTTACTTTATCTCGTGCTGGAGACCTAAGGAGAAAGACTTGGCCAAAGTAGAAAGAATCTGCAGGAACTTCCTTTGGACTGGGGACCCAAACAGAAGGGGGGTTCCCAAAATCAAATGGGAAACTTGCATTAGCCCTAAAGACTCAGGGGGCTTGGGTATTTTGGATATTGCTGTTTTAGCTGACAAACTGGCGGCTAAATGGCTTATCAAGGCCTGGAGCAATAGGGAGTCCTCTTGGGCTAAATTGATCTTCAGAAACACGGGAGACTTTACCTTTGTCGGCCTCCCGGGTTGGGAGGACATAGGGATTCTCACTCTTTTGTTCTCCCCCCACCCAGTCTGCCCTAAAGGCTCTAGCCTCGTGTGTTCCTTATGGAAGAATTGGAACAAGGCCAAACAGTTCATCAGAATCAGTGATGATTGGAAGTGGGCAGCTGGCATAAGACAAAATGACTCTATCTGGTTCCCGATCAGTGGCATTCGGGGAGTGGATTCTTGGAACCTCCAAACTGCAAGGCGGTTATGGAACAAGGGGTTCAAAGAGTGGAAACAGCTCTGGAAACAAGAGACCCGCCAGTGGATTAGGTTCGAAGATTTGGATCCGAGACTTAGCATTACCTTTGAGGAATGGACTCTTCTTCAAAGCAGGTGTTTAGCCTGGGACCGCTCTACTACCCGCCTTCTCTGCGGTCAGGATCCTCCTTGCTCGGAGGGCCTCAAATGGAGCAATGGTAAGAAACTGTCCAAAATCCCGAACTTCAAAGGGGAAGTGGATGTTCACCACACCCTTAACAAGAGATGGTGCCTTGCTTGGACCAA
This sequence comes from Ceratopteris richardii, assembly GCA_020310875.1. Taxonomy (NCBI): domain Eukaryota; kingdom Viridiplantae; phylum Streptophyta; class Polypodiopsida; order Polypodiales; family Pteridaceae; genus Ceratopteris; species Ceratopteris richardii. The sequence goes on along the minus strand of CM035438.1, from coordinate 102,084,026 downwards.
ACTTCGGTGGGAGCTAAAATTCATGTCTCTTTGGCACCCCCTAATTGAGGTCAAAAAGTCCGTTCTCATGTGGCAGGTCTTGCATAAAGGAATCTGGACCAATGCAAGGGCTAACAAAATTTGTGGTGTGCCGCCATGGTGCAAGCGTTGTCATCGGTGCATCGAAGATTTAGCCCACCTGTTCTTTGACTGCCCCAAGTCCCGTGTTGTCTGGCATCACGTGTCCCGAGTTTTGAGAATTACGAGTCAAATCAACTGGCAACAAGTGATGTTGGGTGAGGCGATTGGATGCTCTTCGAGGCTATGGAATGCCATCAGAGGCGAGGCTCTCTGGAAGATTTGGAGAGAGCGCTGTGCCGTCAATTTCGACCAAACTCCTAAGGAATGGTCGATCGAGAAATCCTTGTTTCTCCTTGGTAAAAGAATCTCCCGAGTCAAAAGTTCACCACCGTTTAGACATCACTGTATTTATCTCCTGGAAAACAACAAGTTGAAACCCAAATGGGTCCCACATGAGGGTGATGATAATGTTATCCACCTCATTTGTAATGCCTTGTAGCTTGCTAGACTTCTCCCCTGCGTTGTGGGATTCGGGGGGTCCCATGGGCACTAGTCCCGTTCACTTGTAACTTTTTCTCTTTATATAATTAAAGTCCGGGAGATTAGGCTAAGGCCGAACTTCCTTTTTAAAAAAAAAAAAAAAAGCGCACACACATCTACACCCTCTTCCACTCTTCTCCTTCTTACCCCCTCACACACTTTCTTACTCTTACTCTCTTTCTCTAGATGTGCACTTGCACCCCTCCCACCCCCCTGCATTTACAATGTGTCCTTTTTGTGAAGTGTGGCTATGGGTCTGGTGTTCAATAATGCTATGAACACGTTCTACTCCTAATAATGCTATGAACACGTTCTACTCCATCCGATGTATTTATCGACATGGAGATGCAGGTATGGTTCAAAAACTGTTTTACAATCGGTTGCTTATGGCATGAGAGCTCACACAACAATGCTCAAACAATCAACTTCCTAAGACCTTATAGGTATGGCACCCCCTATTGTTTACATCTGAGAATAGATCTCCATCTGGATCTATTTGCTAAATGGAATAAACCTCCTCGCTTTTTGTTTTTATGTCAATGGAAGACATGTTCATGAAACCAATCAATACAAACTCCGAGATCTTCAATGTCACTTTGTAGTACAAGGTTCCTCCTCAGTATCATAGGACCTTGAATCCATACCCTTCTTCTCTGTGATTTCTCTCGTCCCTCAACGATGATTCAATGTATTTTCTTTGCAGGATCAACCTTGGCTATGGATGCAGCAAAAGAAAGACTTGAACTGTAAACAAGTGCCTTCTATTGTAGATGATGCATCCTTTGTTCCATGCTCAACTGAACCAATTCAGTGAGCATTTTCCTTGTATTTATGGTGCTCGACTCTGCACTTCCCCTTTCTCATTTCAGTTGTTGGATGGCTTTGGTACTCTGCAGGTGTGCCATCACTCGTCTGGATCGACACAAAGACGACCACCTTTTCTTCTCTGTCGTCTCCTCTTAGCAAGGCAAAGAGCTCTCTTTCTTCTCAGATATTTTCCCAAAACCCCTTCAGTTGCAGCTTTCCCCCAACTTATTCCCTTCCATTGCCGCTCTCCAAAGAGAACGCGAGCCCCCTACTCCTGCTGTCCTCTCCCCCAATGCCCTTCTCAGCAACCGAAACGGTCCCTTTCGATGCCTACCGAAGAACAATCATAAAAAATCCCCAGCTCGTGCATTCACGGCCCCCCGTGCGGAGTGATGGCCATCCCCTTTCTCTGCCACACTCTGCTAGTCGACTACCCCATGTGAACATTTAGGGATAATTCCCCCTGTCAACTGCTGCTGGCAGAGCTGCATCTTTCGATGGTTTTCTGGGATCGGGTGCCTTCTTCTCTGAATAAGGTTGAGACTTCACATCCTTAGGAACACTTCGAATACCAAAGGGTGTTTCACTAGGTTCATAAGCCTATAAACTAGCCTGGAGATTGGCTAAAGGAACATCCAGAGTCCCAAATACAAACTTATTAGCTCTAAAACCACCATCTTCTAGTTGACTTCCACTCTCTAAAGCATTCAAGTAAAGAGTTTTCCTATCCCTGACCTCATCATCATTGTCATAAAGGCATCACCTTAACAACACTAAAATACGTGGCTTCAGAGGTTCAACTAGTGCTCCAAACTTTGCCAAGGCACTTACATCACTTGCTTTCACAGTTGCATTCTACAATATAACACAATTATGTATATAACGAATGTATTTACTGGGATCTAATGTTTTGGGTCCCTCGTTAGTGAGAAAATGTAAGATCTGACTGGAAAGGTATGAGAATTCACAATCTTCAATAAATTCACAAAGATGAGATAAGACACTTTCTTTCGCATTAGGAATATCTGGATAAGAATTAATATGGAATCCACAATGGCAATCTTGTACTCAAATCCTCCCCCTTCCCGGAGAATATTGCTGAGAAAATTCATCAAGGTCTGGTATTTCAGCAAAAACTTTAAGCATAGTGATCTCATTGCTTCTACCACAATAATCTTGAATTCATCTACTATATCAGACATGAAATTCATAATTTTCTTCCTAAGTCTATCAACATTGGATTCATTGCTTGTCTTCAAAACAGTGGTAATGGTAAGTGTGGCAATGCTTCGATTTTGATTAGAAATCAAGCTTTCCATATCAATGTTGCAATTAGTCACAACTAAAGGATGAGTCATGGTAACCTTATTTAGAGTTATGATAGCTGCAAAGCAAAAAACTGGCTTTGAAGAACTCAAAAATAGCTGAAGAACAATAATTACAGGGGTCAATTCCCTAGTGATCACACCATTCAACTATGTGATGGCACGTGCTGCCTCCAAAATCACCATATCATTTTTATGACGCAAGAAGCCTTCCAAAACTGTGGTATCCACCAAGCCTCACCCAAAAGATCAATTAATCTTGCATAAACATTGGCTGATACCCCGTTTCTCCCTCTTCCAAATGCCTACAATCAACCATAGATACATTTAGCATACTCCCCCTTCTGCTCGCGAAGTCGTCCTCGACAAGCCGTTGCACCACCTGTACACCTTGCTTCTAACCTGTCACTCATCCAAATGGCTAGCTCACATGAAGCATCATAATCAAGTCACCCCAAATCATGCCATCATGACACATGTCACATACACATATATTCCAAACTCCTTATTCATACCTGATCCTCTTGCACGGTGTCCTACCATCTGCACCATCACATATACCCATGCATGCACATACTCACCTCCACCAGACCATGGCTCAAATGCATCCATACCTTCTCATATCTGCTCATGACCCATTCTTTCTACATTCTCTGCAACAAAACTTGAGTAACCACATAGCATCCATACAATTCCCATAATTTCAATCATAAAATCAAAATCCATAAAGCCCATTGCACACCCGATCCTTGCTAGGTCATCCTACGACAAACTCGATAAAAACCATATGATCCACATGTTTTCCTAAGTTTGAAACATAAATGCAAACCATAAAAACAACCAGTCTCCGCAATCACATCATGACGATGCCTCTCCTGGATCATCTTGCAACTTGTAGACATCAATACACGTTGTTAGCTCAACCAAAAGCATGTACATACCTGGGAAATACCTTAGCGAAGTCGTCTTTCTCTTCCGTCATGTCCTGCTCACCTGCAACTCGACAAAAACTAGGCAAGTCCAAAAAATATAACAACTGAGAATCAATGAAACATATATATCCTTTCATCTCTATCAAGAGCTCATATACTCATCGCATACATACCTAAGAAAAAACGAGGTTGCCCAAAATGTAATCAAATCCCAAAAAACCGATCACATACGATGAGATGAGACACAAGCAGGTAGTTATCCAAGCACACGCAAACCACTACAAACTTTCACAATAGACCTATCAGTAACATAGGAAACACCAAGTCCAACAAGCCGCTTATAACTACCCATCTAGCACAAATAATGGCTATGTCATCATCAACATCGGATTCAGGCTGATCGATCTATCAGCAAGTAGGTGCTCAATCTCACAAATACACACATGCAAAAACACATCTGTCCAGGTGATCACCGCCCTCCTCCTCTCTGTCTCTCACCCTCAGGAGTGGGAACATCGGTGCATAGGTTGGGTCTCTAACGGGTCTGGCTCCTTGAGAAGTTCCTTTTTCTCTCACTTTTAGGCATATTTACTCTTCCAGTGAGAGCTTTAAGTTCCACAAGTGAGTATCTTCATGCATCCAGGATAGATCAGAAGAACTTTCAAAATGCATAGAGATCGAATCTTCTTGCATCTGGTGGACACGATTCCATTGTAGGGGTGGTACATCTCTAAAGGTATAATCCTTCAGATTGACCTTGGTTGTGACCCCTAAGTGCTAAAAGTACAAGGAATTGGTTCCCCAATCTTGTATTATTTGGAGTTGGCATAGGAAGGGTCTTCCTAGGATCATCTCATAAACATTATTTTTGCCAAAGTCACATATAGCAAAGGTGTGTTCAAACTCTACACAAGTGATTAGAGTTATCCCTTCTAGCAATACTTTAGGTCTTTCAATATGGCCGTGAGCCATTTGAAGCTTCATTCTAGTTGGTTTTAATGCGGGTTCGACCCATTGATTCCACAACAAGGTGGTCGCAATCACAACACCAGCATCCGAAACTAAGATAGCTTTGGTTGTGTAACCTTGATAGGTGATTGGAAGATAAGTATTACCTTCTTCACCTTCACTCATGTATCCTATTTTATCTAGAGGTATCTATGGGACTTTTAGCTTAGAGCCTACTTTTCATGTATTTGAATGAAGTTCTGGAACCTGATTTTTCACATGTTTCCACAACTCAGGTTTTACTTTGAGAAGCTCTTCAAAGGTGAGATGACACTAGACCTAGTAGTGTTCTTCACGACTTCAGTGTTTCTTGGAACCACTTAGTCTTCATTTTGTATTAGTAATGTGGGAGCTTTGATGTGAAGAGATTAAAATTCCCATGGGCCTGTGAATTGTGGAAACTCTTGTAAAGAATTAGACTCAAAACCTGATCTTTCATATTCTTGTTGCTCTGCCTGGTCTCCATAAATAGATGGAATGTCTTGGGGAAATTGAATTATGAAGATCATCAATTTCATGAATAGGATGGGGATCACCCTTCTCCTTGGCCCAATTTTCCTCTTATATTTCCTGCAAGAAATCTTGAGAGTACTATTCAATTGAAAGAGGTGTTCCAGCATCCATGGAATCAAGAACATAAACTTTTGTTGGCAGTGAGCTTTCTCTTTCAACAACTAGTTGAACTTGTGGAGGTAAAGAAACATATGGCTTGTTTACCAACTGCTCTAGTCTTTCTAATAAGCCCTCAAAATGCAAACCCAGTTTGATGGAATTTGTTTGATTGAACAATTGATTGGCCTCAAGCATTTCCTTAGATAATTCTACCATTTACATGCAAAATTTTGTCCATTCAATCTTTAAATCTACTCTATGGTAACTCTTATCTAGCTTGCAATTGTTGTCCCTTCTTGAATTTGCGCCTGGTAGGCCTTGAACATCATGTCCAAGCCTTTTAAGTTTGGATCTGCGAGAACATACCTTGACTTTGGTCTATTCAAAATGAGTGGTGGGGTGGGATGAAGTGGAATGGATGGATTTTTGGCATGCGACAGGTTTTGAGATGAAATGCTTGCAATTTTTATTTTTGCATCTCTCAAGCTTTGTTCTAGTTTGGATAAATTTTTAGCCCACTTACGATTGGTCTTCTTCACGGTATCCTTCCATGTTCTTGTTTTCCTCTTACTAGGCTCTCATGATTCACTTGAATTTGATTGTTCAATTGTTTTAGCTTATTTTAAGGCTTTTGCCCTAGTGATTGTCTGTATAGGAGCCATATTAATGCTACTTTAACTTGAATCCACCACTAATCCTACCACATTAACGGGTGTAACCTTGGGTGCACTAGAGGGGTTCCTTGGACAATCTTTCGTGAGATGTTCTTTACTGCACTCAAGACAAAAGCCTTGTATTGTGATGTCCTATCCTTATCCTTCAGTTGGAGCGTGGGAACATTCACAAATGAAATGGCTGCCCTAACATCTAAAACATGGTCCTCTAGGGGATTGTGGTCTCATTTGTCTCAATTGGGGCCTATGGTTAGGATTTGTATACATGATATTGGAGTATTCTCACTCCCAATTTGGTTTCATAGCTAGTGCCTCATATTGATATGGACAAGTCTCACTGTGCTCGGGTGACTTTGTGTAATAAGCTCATGGACTATCTTCATGGGTGTAATCCAAACTCTGAGCATTCTGGGACCAAAGGGTTCATCAGCACCAATGCTCTATTAGGGTTCTCCTCTGCCATGACATACTTAATTGGAATCACATTGGCAAGAGGTGGCTATTGGTTTCCTAGGACCAGTTATAACCTATATGGTGTTTAGTATTGTTGCTATTATTGAGGTTGATATTGTTGTTGTGGCCTATAATACGGCTGTTGGTATTGGTTCTGATACCTACCCTATTGGCAAGGTTGTTGATAAGTTTGTATGATAGCTTGCCTATTGTATAGCAATCCTGAGCAATATAGTTCATGTATTTTCTCTCAATAATGCAATATGGAGCATTCAGTTCTCTCATGTTATCATTTTGCATTGGGCATACATTAGCCATGTGGTCTCCTCCGCAGGTATAACATTGCTTCAACAAGGTGACCCTTGGTGTTTGTCTATTTTGATCTCCTAGCTTCTTGGAAATGTGCTCAAGTATCTCATCTATCTCAGTGGAGGGTTTGGAAGTATGGCTAGTAGAACTATCAGAATCCTTATTGAGTTTGGATGATTCTAATTCCTCATCCAAATTGTCTTCTATGTCAAAACACATTCTCAAGCATTGATCTAGTGTGATTGGCTCCTTGAGATATACATATGATCTAAGTTTCCCACTTAGATATCAATCTAAAAATAGCAAAAATTGCTTTGCTTGTGTAGGTAATTTAGGTGTGGGACATCTTTCCATGTATTATTTAAATCTATGTTCACCAATTTCAAAGTGTTTCTTTGGGTGTCTGGTTGAAGTTGTGGATCAAAGATGATGTGTTATGCTTGATGCCACTCTTGGAAATTTCTACGATGAATGCTTCTAGTAGTTTACCTATATTTTGGTAGTTGTGACTATTTAGGGGGTTGAAACCAAGCTAAAGCAGTACCCTTGAGGGTCAAACCAAATGCCTCAAACTCAGTGAACAAGTCCTTGACTTGTTCAGCTCTTAACACTTGTTTGAACTCGGCCACATGATCAAAAGGATCTCTTGACCCATCAAAGTAGTTTTTCATTTTCTTGACCACTTGAGAAGGTCTAAGGGTTCTTGTGTACTCTCGAGGTCTAGGCAATGGAAAATCATGTTCGTCTCTTTGATGCCTATGTGCTCTATGTCTCTCTCTTTCAGGTCTTTCACTCTCAAGTCCTGATTGTGCTCTTCCTAAGGCATTTGTGAAGCTCACTCCATGTCTCTCTCTAGCTCTTTCCCTCTGGGTTTCATGAGCTTGGGATGATCATACACCTTGGAGGCCATGGGAAACATTAGATCTTGGTGGAGGGAGAATCAATTCACCCTGTCAAGTGTATGCATGCCTACCATGCTCTATTACCAACAACATTCTCTATGACATGTTATCCAGATAGACAACTTTGCCTAGTATCTTAGGATCTTTGAACTCATAGATGGTGACTCTGCCTATTTTGCTAAGTTGATCTTGCATGAATCTCCAAAAATCTTCATCTGTTTCTTTATTCCTAAATAGTTTTATTCTTTTGTTGTCTTGGGAAATCCACTTTGGAGTAATTATCTTGGTCAAGATAGATTTGCCTCGAGGAGTCTTGGGTTCTTGTCCTAGGTCTCCTTGCTATGTCTCCTATCTCGTTCTAGGGAATGACATTTCTAGACTCATCTATCCTATTTTTGGTAAGCTGGTAACCACATACATGGTTCCTTGTTTATCAATGTATGAACCCTCTTCAAATTTAACTAGTGGGTGTTCAAGTTTGAAGGGTTTATGGGAATTTTTTACTTGGACAAATGATTGCCTCATACCATCCTCATAGATGGATGCACCTAATTGATGGAGAGTATTAATCTCCAAAAGACAAGATATTCTTGATGTTAGAACACCTCTATATCAAGAATAACTCAAAACTTCAACCAGTTTTGGAAAACAAGTGTCAAACTATCAAGACTAGCTAACTGTGAAGAAAGTCACTACATAGAAAAGTCTGTTGCACATAACTCACTCATTGACTGATCAAATGTGTAAAGTTTTTTATGAAACTTTGTGAAATGTGTTTCCTAAAGGTTGTGCACCTTCTCCACGTTAAAACATCTCAAAAGATTCAGTAGATCTTGAGAAATGATCCAAACAATCTACCTATGTCTGAAATTGTCCTCTTGTAGAGTCAACTTTGACACCTGCAACTTCTAACACATACTTCTCCCAAATTAGAACCCATTTAAGCAAATTTTTTAGCCATAGATGGCTTACCTTCCAACTTAGATTTTGACTCCTCATTCGTCCAAAACTTTACACTATGCACTAAGAACTGACCAATTCTTTGACCATCGAGATTGCACTTGTTTCAGAAGACACTCATCACTTCTTCACATATAAATGTTCCTACATATAATTCTCTTAGCATGTTTTTGCAATTAGGCTCTCAGATCTTAACCATAGATGCATTAACTATTGAATTAGATATCTACGAAAGGAATTCTGATATAATCAAACACAGAAGGAGAAATGGAGAAAAGATCAAGGTGCAATTCTCTGAAAATTATTTCTATTCAACTCATCATACATTTGATGGATGATACACACAATACTCATGATCTATTCCTTTCTATCTCATCTCTACATACGACCATATACACGTATATATATTCACATATGAGTATTGATTCGTCATTACTTCAAGTATTTTGAAGTATTTACAAAACTAATGTACATGTGTTTATAGTCCTTCTCTTCCTGAACCTCCACTTCAATTCATGCTCTTAGAATTAAATCTTTCCTTCACGTCTTCACTCCTAAGCTTCATATAATCACCAATTGTTGATGGTCTTGCTCCAACAGCTCCCCCTCAATCAGCAATTGTGATTACTTGCATCTTCTTTATTCATGCCACATCTTTGAACCTCTACAACTTTGGTCCATCCAAGCTCTTTGTCATCATATCTGCAAGTTGATCTTTTGTAGGAGTATGTATGACTTCTATTTCTTTATCAACAACCTTCTCTCTCGAAAAATGATATTGAATCTCAATGTGTTTAGTCTTAGCATGAAACACAGGATTAACTGCCAAATATAAAGAGCTCATATTGTCTCCACAAATGATAGGAGTACTCTAAATGATATCAAAACTCTTCATAAGAGCTTTTAGCCATATGACTTCTTTTGCAGCTTCTACCATGCCTTTGTATTTTGCTTCTGTAGATGATAAAGCAACTATATGTTGCTTTTTAGAACACCATGAAATTAACTTATCTCCCACATAACACAAATATCCATGTGTTGATCTTCTATCATCAGAGTTACCTGCCCAATCTGCATCACTATATATCTTGATTCTTGTATCTGAAGTAAACCCATAGTACAAACCTTCTTTAAGTGTACCCTTGATGTACCTAAGTACTCTTTGTCTTGCAATCCAATGTTCCTTTCTAGGACAACGCATGAATTGAGATAAAACTCCAATTGCATATGATAAGTCAGGCCTTGTTAATGTAGCATAAATCAAGCTACCCACCAAACTCTGATAAAGCTTCATGTCTTTGAATTCTTCTCCTCCATATCTACTCAATCTATGATTCACCTCCATTGGAGTTGGTGCTATCCTACAATCTTCCATTTTAAATTTGATTGGCAAATTTTTCAAATACCTTTCTTGAGTTACATATACTCCATGTTGATTATATGAAATCTCCATTCCCAAGAAATATGATAGATTTCCCAAGTCACTTATCTTGAATTCTTTTTCCATCTAGTTCTTAATCATTTGTATGCCTTTGTTATGTGTTCCTGTAAGTATTATGTCATCAACATAAATACAAACATAAATAAATCCATCCTCACTTGCTTTGACTAGCAAGCTACTATCTGCCTTTGATGCTTGAAACCCAAGTTCCTTCAAGAACTTTACAAGCCTATAATTCCATGCCCTTGGGGCCTGTTTCAAACCATACAAAGCTCTCTTGAGCTTACACACATGATCTGGATATACTTGATATTTAAAACCATCTGGTTGCTCCATGTAAACTTCATTTGAACTATAACCATTCAAAAATGCATTCTTCACATCTAATTGAGATTACTTCCAACCTTTGCAAGTAGCAATGGCTATGATAGTCCTTATGGTTGTCATCTTTACAACAGGACTATAAGTTTCATCATAGTCCATACCATATGTCTGTGCATATCCATTTACAACAAGCCTTGCTTTGCACCTAGATACACTTCCATCTACAAACCCTTTTGTTTTGTAGACCCATTTACATCCAAATTATGATCTTCGGACTATTTGGTTTAGGAACCAAATCCCATGTCTCATTCTCCATTAATGCTACATATTCTTCCTACATAGCTTTTTCCCAATTCTCCTTTCCTTTGGCTTCATCATATGTGGATGGATCTTCATTTGCTTTTATCATATAACCATAATCTTTAGTAGTCAAGAATGAAGTATCATAGCTATACCTTGTAGGTTGCCATTTGTGCCTTGATGACCTTCTGAGTTCTCCACTTCTTGAAGTTTCTGGTTCATCACATTCTGGATCAAACATTGGCCTTTCTTCTACTTCAACTTGTCCTTCATTACTCTCTTCTTCATCACATATTTGAACATTTGATTTACCTTGATAGACTCCACAATCTATAACCCATCTGCTTGTCATCATAGCGAATAAACACATACTTTTTTGCTTTAGGTTCTAATTTATGCCTCAACTGAGATAGCACAAATTGAATACTGGCACATGCACCAACAACTCCTCTTATCCTATTATGGGAGTTGGTAAGATCATTTTGACTACTGTTGATGGTATTTCTTTTACATTGTTAGATGTTTTATTTGTGCCAAGGATCAACAAATCTATTATCATTTTCAGCTTTAGCCAAGATTGGCTTGGTTGTGAAATTTGTTGATGACAAATGTATAGTTCATGATCTATCAAATGGCATCATGATTATTGCTTCTGGCATTTTATATCGTGGGTTGTATAAGCTCATAGACTATGAAAGATCTCTAAATGATTTGGCATGTGCAGTACATGATTCTCAGGCTATGTCAGATGCAAAGCTTTGGCATGCATGCTTTGGTCATCTAAATTTTGCTAGTTTTCTATGCCTACAGAAATCTAAAATGGTGTCCTCTTTGCCCAAACTTGAGGCACCCAACAAACATGTATGTGAAGGCTATATTTTAGGCAAAATGCAGCGTTCCTCATTCCCAGAAGATGATTTAGTTCGAGCTACTCAGAGATTGCAGCTTGTTCACAGTGATGTTTGTGGTCCTATGCAGACACCCTCTTTTGGAAACTATCTTTACTTGGTGACTTTCATTGATGATTTTTCCAAGCATACATGGGTATATCCACTCAAAGCAAAGTCCAGAGTGTTTATGTGCTTCAAAAAATTTTTGGTTTTGGCTGAAAATCTATCAACATGAAAAATGGGCACCCTCCATTCTGATCGAGGAATATATGTCTTCTAACTTTAATGCTTTTTTGGCTGAACATGGGATAAAACATCGGTGTACAGTGCTGTGTACACCTCAATAGAATGGAGTTGCTGAATGCAAGAATAGGTCACTCATGGAGATGGCGAGGTGTATAGTCAAGAGTTAGGATTTACCACATGGTTTCTAGCTTAAGGCTGTCACATGTGCAGCATATGTACTTAATAGGTGTCCCACTAAAGCAATGTAGTCTATCACTCCATATGAGGCTTGGCATCGTCGCAAGCCATCTGCTGCTCATCTGCATGTTTTTGGTTGTTTGGCATATGCATTAGTCCCTGAACAACATCGCAGGAAATTGGATGATAAAGCAATAAAATGTAGTTTTTTTGGGTATAGTTCTGAAAGTAAAGGCTATTGTCTATATCATCCATAGAATAAATGCATTTTGGTTAGCCATGATGTTGTTTTTGTGGAAGATGTTATTCAGCCATTACTTTCATGTACTAAGGAGACATTTGTTAGCTCCGAAGACATGTATGATACTTTGTTGCCTCTTTTTACAAGTGGACAGTCTAGTGCTGGTCCTAATGAGGCAACTTCTCAGCCTTTGCAGGTTTCATGTGATGATGCCGATCATTCCATTTCTTATGCAGATTTGCATGATGCAATTGTTGATGAGAGAACTGATATTGAGGAGGCAAAAGCTATGCCAAAATGGCTAGTGTAGACTTTGTGTGATAGCAAATTAGATGCACCTCTATCATACCATACTCGTTCAAGATGTGGTAAGATCTGGAATCTGCATGTCAATGTATAAGTCCATGGCAGTTGTGAAGCTTCCCATTTGTCATCTACTTTGATGACATTGATCACTTGTCTCAATATTTGCTCCTCTTCAACCTCCTCTCCTATGCTTGCCAATTGGTCAGCCGCATCCTTGACTTTGGTCACATAGTCTCAAACACTTTGCTTGGGTTGCTTCCTTTGAATGGTAGACTCAATCCACAATTGATTCTTTCTTGCTCTTGTATTAGACAAAAAGTATGAAGATAATGTATCCCAAGTTTCCTAATGTGTGGAAGAAGGAAGTCAGAGATAGAGTTAAGTAAGTATGACCTTACTAATGCATCTTTGGCACACCATGAGTTGAGTCTTTCAAGCTCCTCTCTTGTAGGTTGTCCTTTGCTTCTAAAAATGGGCATCTCCTCATGTCCTGATATGTATCCATAGAGACTCCTTCCTTGTAAGTATGTGTTCATCCTCAAGGACCATGCTTGGTAGTTGTTCCTATCCAATTTATCAATAAAAGAAGGGAAAATATCTCCTATTTTACCTCGAGTTGCTCTGATACCACTGTTGGGAAAGATGGATGGACACCTCAAGAAATGAGTTGGTACTACTAATCCCTGCTTTGTACCTACCCTCTTTCACTTCAGAGTTGTGTTGTGGGCCTTTTTAGCTTTCCAATGACACTAAATAAGTGCCTATGTACTTTGGAGATGATGCTTCAAACCATTTGATCAAAAGAGATAAGTTTGCAACTTGCTAGATACCAAAAACTTACTATTTTGGTCTTGATACCTGTTGGATGTTTTGCTCAGTACTCACAGTACTGTAGCAATTAGAAAAATTCCTTCTGAGTGTATCTAATTAGCTTAGACAGCTAATGTTTCCAAGTAGAATCACTTAAAATGATTGACTATAAACACAGGGAAATGTCTTTAGCAAGTAGAAGCTTACCCCCGACTTTTTAGGAGATGTGCAGAGAATGAACAGTGACCACTTCGAGACAATTTTCTCCCATTTGGATGAATGAAACTTCTTCAAAATTTGGTAGCTTGTAGTAGACTTTGAGCTTGTTCCACAAAACTATAGATCATTGAAAATGATGGAGGGATCACTGAGATATGTGCAATACAAGTACATTGTTCTAAGTGGACATAGCAGAGATGAAGACATATGTAATCAACAATGTAATGTATTATGTAACAATGTTATACATGATCATTGGCAAAAATATAATGCCCAATGATGGTGATAAGAGTAGGCTATATTGTAAGCCTCTCAACTACATCAAATGATCAACAATATGCTCAATAATGGGGGCTCATTTGACTGTGAGACTCTAGGTCTCTTTTATAGATGCTTTGCCTCCAAGTTTGAATTCAAATTCAAACTTGGCTTTACCTAAAAGTTCTCCTTCAAGTTAGGAGACATTCTACCAAAATGATTCATAGCTTTATCTCTCCTAACTCTAGGAGTTTAGTGGATTTACAAGATTCCTTTAATTCAAATGACTTTTACAAAAGTAAATGGTAAAAAACCATAAGCAATGGTTCATGTGGTTCTTCAAAGATTTGCTCATAACTTCTTCAATGCCTAGCCACGCGTGAAGGCTTGGCATTTGCACCAACAAAAATGACATAACATACTCCATTCAATTATTATGGAAAAAGCCACACATATACGTATTGAATGTGCATCAATGGGAATCTTCTAAGTATTTGAACACCATATGAATTGAAGAGCACTTAGTGATAGACATACATAGGACATATTTTTTAAATGAACTTTCACTGACTTTGTTGTTTTACATATTGTTTAGTACTAAAGGCTATTTAGTTGTAGGCGATATCATTTTGTTTGTTGCAATTGGGTATGCTTAATTTCTAGGACTTAGGAATCATAAACCTAAAGTTTATATTGAGTTTAAAAACTAATTTTTGAAACTCACTACTTGGTAACACGTAAACATATATAACAATGGATTTTAGATATTATCTGTATTTATGGAGTATATTACCTTACAAATGGTTTACAAATAGTCTTCTCAACCTTTCTAATATGAAAATTTGGGTTGGTGAGCATAAAAGACTACCTAAGTAAAACAAGCAATAGTCATATGAATCTATTCCTCTAACCCAAATATCATGTAGAATATGGTTTCTTCAAAACCATAATTCCACAAATTGGGAAACCAATTGAGAAACTTAGGCACATCTACATTGATTATATAAAATTTTATTCTTCTTATTCTGAAGAGTCTTTATGTATGCTTAAACACATGTACATCATGTTATTTTAATGACATTATCTAAACTTAAGCAGAAAACATGGGTTGGAAGGCTAACTTGAATGAGTCTACAGGCTAGAATCCTTGGGCTTGTTGATTTGAAACCCTCAAGATTTATTGTTTATGTACCCTTATTTGAAGGGTTTAAAGCCCTTGGGACTCATATTTCTAAGAGTAGGTACTTTACTCTTAGAGAAGCCTAATACACCTCTAGAATTGTATGTACAAGATTGGGGGGTCACGTTTAGGAATAAATTGAGGGTCATGTGATTGCATATGTTTTCCAAGGTTGGAAACCATGTGACTTATCTTAGTATGGGATCCATGTGAAGGTTCCACATGGAAAACTCTCATCAAACTTCTCCTTGGCATTGGAATTATATATTGGAGGGCTTGGCAAGGTGGTGTCATGCATCTCTCTTCCCTAGTGTGGTCTTGCTAGTTAGGCTCATAATTTAGATGATATTTTTTGTGGGGGATATGTCCCTTCCACAACATTGTTATCAGTCAGGTTCTCTTTTTTCCACCTATCACATAGAATTCTTGTGAGGTATGCATCTTGAGGGACATTTGTGTTAAAAACCTAGTCTATATGCTAAAGAGAATGACCTCTAACTTGCCGTTGTGTAGATTATGGAACTAAGTATGATCTCTATAGTTAATTGGAGTCCACATATGCATGTGCAATCTCCACCACTATTTTAGCACCTTCCACTAGAGTCTACTAGTGTTAGTTGTACTCACCACTTGAGTTAAAACTATTTGAGCTCATGTTAACTTGATTGGATACTTATAGAAGGCTCTAGAACTCTTCCATAAAAACTCTCTCCCCATGATCCCGATCGGGGTTGAACCCAAGACCTCCTCCTTCCTATCGTTGATATTTAAGCACTAGGCTAAGCGTCCATCTTCTCTAATATAGTCTAGAAGTAATTAATGTTATATTCACTTTGAACCTTGTCTGAGATGCTTTATAACATTTTTTTCCCGTTTGAAGAACATTTTTGTCTTCAAAATAAGCTTCAAGGTACAACTATATAATAGCATTTGCCCTAAGCCCATGGTCCAAACTAACAAGCATATTTGTCATTTCTCTTATTTGCACCTTTAAATAGAAAGGAATCCTATCTTGGACAATTTCAAAAGAAGAGAATTCATGTGTGTATTGATCTCTACTTAAAGAGTTTTAAACATCATCTAACTTTGCAATTGATGCATTGAATATAGTGCAAAACATGGATTTAAAATATCCCTACCTTATTCACTATCTTGTTATGTGCAGGCTCAACATTCATAGCACATATATGTGAAATAGGTAGGTTTCAAAGTATCCCTAGCCAAACTACTATCTTTGTCCATTTTTGTGCACCACTTATGCATGGGCCTAGCCAAATTGGAAGGTTCTCTAGCTATTCAAGACTTTGAGAACTTCTCTTGAAATTCACTTGAATTGGCTTGGAGAATGAAGTTTGAATTATCTTACTTAGATGTTTGTACTATGGTCCACTTCCAACCAATATCCACTAACTATTACCTGACTAGAGGACTATGATGTCCAATCTAGTCTTTTTGGGCTCTTGTACAATGTAGGAAATAGTTTTTTCCTCACCTTTGTCAACTTGGGACACTAAATGGCTTGAACTTAAACTTGAGAATTCATCACTTTTAAGTACAACATCCCATATGACCATACCTACTTTGATATTGATGCAAAACTTAACGTTTTGGATCATGAGGCCCACATCCAAACCATCATGCAGTGACTTTGTAGACAGTACACACATGGAAGCAAAATAAAAAAAAAGAGTGTACTCAAAATGAAAGAGTGTGAGACTCAAAAGTGAGTAGACCATGAAATGGGAAAACTCAGATGGATTAGTGAGCCTTCCAAGAGCATGGAGTAGGTTTCTCAAGCTTCTAACCAAGTGCAAATGGGGGGAGAGGCCCTCCTTATATTGATTGGGAGTGGGCTCTCCAAACTACATCATATGTGGGATAATTCCCCTTGAAGGAGAATGAATACATAGGTAAATAAATTGGAAAGGTACCCAAATACAAAGAGATATAATATAAAATGGAAATGAACTAAACATGGAAATGGAAATGGAGTGTCTCCTAGATACAGAAGGGAGATGCAGTCTCATATTCTCAACATCCCCTCTGTAGCTCCATTTTGTAGTGTATGGAGGCTACTAGGGTATGGGAGAAAGGTCCACCAAGAATGTAACAGTAGCAATGCGAACACCAAAAAGTGAGTCTCCATGTGGAAATCCATAACTGCCAACTGGGATCAATCATGTGTGATTGCCAAGTACTCCATAACATGTCCACTAGATGATCAAGCAGATGCTCCATAGGTATGCCACCAACGAGGTACAAAAATAGAACAAGATCTTGGTGGACGAGATCACCTCCATGCGAGATAGATAGGATGGCTCCATGTGGTATGTAAGAACCTCCAAAGCTTTGGCAATATCCACCATGAAATGTGTAGTTCCAATAATTAGGTCTTGCAAGAATGAAATGTAAAACATGAAGCATGAAATCATAAGCACATGGTAGTATATCTGTATTTTGTAGTCCTCCATGGAATGTACAAACTCTAGATGTGTGTCGTTAGGACCATGAAATCCCCCTCTAAACTAAGAGGATGGCTGAGAAAAGGATCCAATTGAGTGATGTATCCAAGTAGATGCAAGAGTATCCTGTGGAGAATGGAAAGATGTTGGACTCCATGAATGGAACATTTTATGCTTAGAATGCCACTGTAGTCGAGGTAAGTGGACTCAAGAAGAGATGAATGGAAAATGTGGAGTCATTGATCCTAGACTAAATCCAAACTAAAGTTGAGGGGAAATGAAAACCTTTGATGGTACGATGGGAGGTGTATCCATTTAAGGTGGAAACTAAGACTATATCTTTGAGTCCTCATGCTCCAAAAGTGTAATATGATATGGAAAGTCATGTACAAAGAGAGCATGCTCCACATAGTGTGACTGTCCAAGAGTGGAATAATCCCCCTCTAAAGAGGAAATGGGAGGATCTTGATCCTTAGAAGAATCCAAAAGGGATGAACACTAGTATTCATCAAAACTGCAATCTTTAGTAACTGTAAGTGAGTGACTCTTTGGGTCATAGAGTTTGTATATCTTTTGACGGTCACTGTAACCGATGAAAATGTATGGCCTAGGCCTATCATCATCAGGGCCTTGCACATAGGCATCACTACCAAAGACTCTGAAATAGCTCACACTCGACTTCTTCTTAAAGTAAGCCTCGAATGGAGTTTGGTCTTCAAGACATGTGGTAACCCTCTATTAACAATATGCATTGCTTTTTGTACAACTTCATCCCAAAACTTTAATGGAAGTTTCTTTTGTTGAAGCATAGTCTTGACCATCTAGATCACACTTGAAAAATTCTATAAAGAACTACATTACTGAGCATCCTTCATTGCTTGGTGTGTAATACCTTGTTGCATCAAATACTTTGAGAATTTATGGTTGAGAAAGCCATTATCTTGATCTGATCTAATGATCTTCAAAGAACTTGGAAAGTCATCTTGAATTGTCTACGTCCACTCCTTGAACTTGGAAAGTGCATCCTCTTTATGTTTAAGTGAATAAACCCAAGTGTACCTAGCGAATTCATATACTATCAAGAATAAGTAAATTGACCCTGTATGCAGAGGTCCAAAAAGATTGCATGAACTAATGCTAAGGGTTTAGATGAGGAAATGGATGCTTCCATAGGCAAATGGGTAAATGTTTGTTGAGCACATGCTTGGTAGTTCAACTCCACTTGTGTGATCCTAGGTAGATACTTGACAAGATGACTTGAAGAGATCTTTGCTAAGTAAGAGGTATGTCCAAATTTGAAATGCCACAAGCTAAAGCTTGAGTCCTTGGCCATGAAACTTGAAAGCCTGTAAAGACCTTTGTCTTCAAATCTTTGAGCTATCACTTCTTTGGATTTGCAATCAATGATTTGAACTTTGTCATTATCAAATTGCACTGTCATGTTGCACTTAGTAATGGCCTTCACTGAGAGAAGGTTCTTACAAAGGCTTGGTACATAAAGAACATCCTTCAGTGACTTGGTCTCACCTTCTAAGTTTGTGACATGAACTTTGCCTCTTCCTTGGATCTCAATGCGCTTGTTATGTCCAAGGTAAACTTGGCCTTTGTGCTCGTGAAACTCATGAAATTCTTCTTTGTCATTGAACATGTGGGATGAAGCCCCACTGTCAAAAAGCCATTCTTTGCTAGGAGTGGATGCAGTGTCTTCACTTGAGATCTTTCATCCACAAAGTGCTAACATTCTTTGATAATGTTCAAACTATGCTATCACCTTTGTATGATGTCTTGAGGACGAATAGTGAGATTGTGAAACTTGGCCTCTAAAGCATAAATCTTGGAAGGAGTTTTATCTTCATATAGACTTGCTATTGTGTCCCAAGCTTATTTGGAAGTCTTAGAGGTAGTGATGTGACCCTTTGTCAATTCATCACATGCTAGAAGAATTTTTCCTAATTATATTTTGTCCTTGAAGTTCCAAATATTCCAAGACTCTAAATCTTTGAGCCTATCTAGTTCCGATTCTGACCCATCTACAACTTCATGGAGAAGATTTGTGTAAAAGTATGCATGCATGATATCTTTCCATAGATTATAATTTTGGGCATCTAGGCATTCTTCCTTAGGCATAAACATGGGCATAATAGCAAGTAGATAACTTTCCATGGACGATGAACTTGATTCTTTCTTGGACATTGTAAACTTAGGGATGATCTTGAAAGCTTGAACAATTGAACTTGTGCTTGAAATTGGTAGAAAAAGGGTCAAGTGTTGGAAAACACTTCCTTGACAAGAGAGGATGCAGAGAAGTGCTAAAAAGCACATTCACCTATGTCGTCAAGTGGGAAAATGGCATTTTGAAAGTGTTTAATAACACGTGCCAATGACACATTGTGTGAAAAAATAATAGGCTTAGAGTAGCCTTGACACCAAAAGTCAATGCAGAGAGAGGGCTTAGAGTAGCCCAATGCACACCAAGA
Organism: Ceratopteris richardii; assembly: GCA_020310875.1. Lineage (NCBI taxonomy): Eukaryota > Viridiplantae > Streptophyta > Polypodiopsida > Polypodiales > Pteridaceae > Ceratopteris > Ceratopteris richardii. Next base: position 102,064,113 of record CM035438.1, on the reverse strand, counting down.
TAGCCTTATAGTAGGCTTAGGAACTTGAGAAATCTTGTGGGTGGGCTTAAACTAGCCTCCAACCCACAAATGCACACACACACACACATACTCTTGTTTGCTTCTTGAGTTACAAAGTGAAGGGGCACTTAGTGCCAAAGTAGTGTCCCCAAGGTTAGGGTATGACACCCTCGATAATAATCCCTTAAAGAATACAAGGTAATGCCAATAGTAGAAAAGACAATAATGAGCACTTGGCTATTATAAAATTTGGGGTGAGTAGAGCTACATGGGTGTGGTTTAAAATGAAGGGTAAAAGTTCCTTGAGAATTGTAATGAGTTCCAAGTTGTGTGGGTAAATACCCTTTGGAGTATAATAGTGGCTCTAAGTACTTTGCATAGAAAAATTTGAATAAAGGGGTATCCTTAGAGAACAGTTTAAATAAAGGGTCACCCTTAAGATGGCCAAGAAAAGCAAAGGTTGAGAATTAAAATTCAGCAAAGTTTATGGTGCATTTAAAATCATAGCAATTTAGTATAATTAAGCAAGTGAATGGATCTGCACTCTCATTTGATTTAACTATTCTGTAACTATTTCAAGCAAGCATATAATGCATGGAACCAAGTGCATTGTATCTAGAAAGCTTGACATCATTGATGATGTCAAATCTGAGACACTACAACTATACATGTGGTTGAGGAGAGTATGCTAGAAAGGACCTCGCTAAAGTTGTCTTGTATTAAGCGAAGATTAAAAGTCCCTTTCCTAATGCTCTAGAGCCACTATTCTCTGCTTTCATCATTAAAAAATTTACTATTAGCTCTCAGGTGGTTGAATAGTGCCCAAAAGATTTCAAAATAATGCTAATGGTATGGAGGGGAGCAATGTTCTGTGTGTGTGTGTGTGTGTGTGTGTGGAAGAGTAGTCCTAATGCTTTTCCATGCTCCTTGCATCTCTCGAGCCTTTATAGTCCTACCAACCATTATTACTGCAACTAAAGAATTCATGTCGTTTGACATTTGGAATCATTGCTAAGATACAGATGGAGAAACTTCGTGTTCAAAGGTTGTAGGCCGCTTTAGTCCTTCTCTTTATGTACACACGAACAAAAGACTACATGTGAGGCATCTCTGATAGAGTATCTTTGCTCGTATTATGCTATTAGGAACTCTAACATAGCCTCTTTGTACCACAATAATGCTTTTGGATGGCTTATGAGTTAGATTTCTCTCTCGCTTGCATAAGAGATGATGAAGCCCGAGGATCACAATTTGGAACAATTGTGCTTGTTGACTGGTCATTATGAAGCAACTAATGCATGCCAAGAGATGTTTTACATAATTGCAGAGATATGCTCGCTTAGAAGGCAAGTTCCCTCTTATTCTTTGGATGTTTGAGCAGAGATCAGGATAAAGGTGAGTAGAGATTGAATAATGGATTTAATTGTAGAGACAGAATAAAGCTGAGTAGATAATAGGAGGGATTTTCCTGGATGTTTGAAGATGCGGTCCTGTAGCATGTCTCTAGTTATGGTTGTTGGGCTATTTGTGCTACCGAGTTTAGCAATTGGGCTGTATGCTTCTAATCTTTGAAGAAAGGGAACATGTCGAACTTGCTCGAACATAAGACATTGCTGCATTTACCCCTTAACTATGTTGTTTTGGTAGAGACTCAAGCAAGTAGCAAACTATCTCTTGTTCTACATGCGCAAAATCAACATGGCCATATCCACCTTCTTTTTGTGCATAGGAGGATGAAGAGAAATTCACACCCTTTCTTTGTCTCTCATTCTCCCCAATAGAGAGAGAAATGGATTCTTCTCACTCTCGTCCTCTTTTGCACATTCAAAAACAATGTGCACATTCAATGTGCTTCTGTGGCTTGGGATCCATTGCCACAGGGGGGATCCATTGCCACAGGGGAGATTGTATGAATGCACCATCAACCAAAGATGACAATAGACACAAGGACATGATTGGTGCATATATAAAATAGATGCACACTCAGACACATAAGTCAAACAACATGTTCTCAAGTGTTCTTTGCAGGTGTAGAGTGTAGCTTGAGAAGATGGGACACAGAGAAGCAAAGCCATGTGAGTGATATCAAAAGTACTACACAATGTCAGCCAAGACTTAAGTACCATTGTCTTTGGTTTGAGGCTTGCTTAGGAACTACATGAGATTGGTTTATCTCTCTTCTTTTAATCCTAGGTGGACTAAAGGTTTTTTCTTATTCTACTTAATTTAAGTGTTGAAATTCAATCCTTAAGTGGATTTACTACAACTTGAATGTAAAGGGTTGCTACCATTGCTACCTCTTTCAAATTTACTTTAAGATTAACTATAAACCTTTTTGGAATAAGTCCAATACTAAAAAGATATCTTCATAAAGTGAGAGGTGAGAGATAATTTAATGACACCCTAATAGGGTGCATTAAGAAGTAATCCTTAACCATGTCTTTTGGGGAAAGTGATGAGCCCATCAAACTCCTAGCCAATAGATCATGAGTTTAATTCCCCTATGGGTACAATATTGGTATCAACTAGGAAGTAGGCTTGGCCAAGGTGGATGGATTCCACAAAGGTTGTGGGCACCAAATGACCTCTAGAAAAGGTGATTGGGCACTTTGTATCTGAGAAGGTACAAAAAAGCTGCCCGGCATTTTGAGGTGTACCCAACAAAGATGAGAGTGGATCTCCCAATCCATAGGTCAAATTGATATGTATAAGGTACTGTTCAAAAACCCTTGGGATGAGCTTTCCTTAGGAAATCCTTGATTGAGGGTTAAAGATATCAAGCATGGGTGAGATGAGGTTCAAGATATTGAGTTTGCGAACGAGGGGTACAGACAAGAAGGTTGCAAATAAGAGGTCCAAGAGATTGTGTGAGGGTGCAAACATCAATTCATGGGCCCTTGGGAATTCATGAGCTAATCATTGAGGACAATGATCAACAAAACTGGGAATAATGTCATACAATGATAGGTAGGAGATGTTTGGACCACACTCTAATGTTGGTGAAAATGAGTCCAATCCTTGTAATAGTGCATATGTTAATTGCACTACTCTCACGTGGAGTTAGGAGGAATCAAATCTCGAATTACTTGGCAGTTGATTGATGAGAAAGTAAAGTTTAGGATTCACTTTATGGTAAGAGCTTGAATTTGAATTCAAAAGTTGGCTCCAATCCCAAGCTATAAAAATGTATCAAAATCTCGCGTGAAATGAAGCCCAATTTGGAGATCATTTGAGAGGAGTTGTTGTGATTAATGAACTCACTCTATAGCTCCTTCAATACCCTCACATTGTGCAATTATACATTGCCAATGTCATTGTAATTCTATGTGATTTAATACATATACATTGGCCACATCTCTACTTCACTTCTCTGTTAAGTTCATCTCATAATAGTGACCTTCTTATACTTGGTTTTCAGTGCATAATTGATCGTTTAATGTGATTTAAAGTGGTATAGATTCATCATACTTTCTATTTCATAGATACAAATTTTCATTTTCATTGATTTTCTCAGCCTTGAGATATCTTCATAACGCTACTCACTGGCCTGCATACTGTAGCAACCCGAAAATGTCGGGATAGTCATCCAACTTGCTAAGCATCATTCTCAGTATACACTTGATCATTTTTATTGAAATATCTTGTGATTGGTAGCTATCTAAGTTAACTAGATACTCCTAAAAGGAATATGATCAATTGCTAGTAGGTTGAAAGCTTTTTTCAATTTATTTAGCATATGTGAAGACCAAAATAGCAATTTTTGGATCGTAGTTGAATTTTCTACTCATCTATTTTGATCCATTGATTAAAGGATCATGCTCCAAAGCGCGTAGGTGATTATTTGTGATTGTTGGGAAGCTCAAAGGTTCTACTCTACTCTCCATAACTTGTTCTTGGCTGGTGTGAAGCAGGAATTTGCAGCACCACTTCATCTCTGGAATCTATCCACCATCTCCTCCAACAGTGGTATGAGAGCAACATCAAACAAAATGGGAGATGGATTTCCATCATTCATTGACAAATTGGACAGGAGAAACTATCCAGCATGGTCCCTAAGGATGCAAGCTCATCTCGAAGGAAGAAGCTTATATGGATACATCTCTGAAGATGAGGAAATGCCAATATTCAGAAACAAACATCAACCTAAAAGAGAAGAGCAAGAAAGGCTAACTACATGGTGTGCAAAGGATGCTCTAGTCAAGTCTTATCTACTTAAATCAATATCTGATTTCTTATTACCTCACATTAGAAACTACAAGACCTCCGAAGAGACTTGGGAAGTACTTTCTTCATACTTCTCATCAAATACAAGGGCTAGGAAGAACCAACTTTGGATGGAGTTCACAACCTTGAAGGAGAAACCAAAGCAAAGTGTGGCTGACTATGTGACCAAGATGAAGGATGTAGCTGACCAACTTGGGAGCATTGGAGAAGAAATAGAAGAGGAGCAAATAGTAAATCGGATCATAAATGGCATCAAGGCTGATGATAAGTGGGAGTCCTTCACCACAGCAATGGACCTATATATGGACATGGAGATATCTAACCTCAACACATTGATGGGGCAACTCTTCACACATGAGACAAAGCTCAACAAGAATGGAGACAACTCTAGAGGTAATCAATCTTCTACCCTTTACACAGATAGAAGTAAGAGAAAGATAAAGGAAAAGGTAAAAAAGAATGAAGAAGAGGCAAGTACCTCTCAAGTGAACTTCATAGGCAGAGGAAGAGGTACTAGAGGAAGGGGTAGAGGAGGAAAGCAAGGCAGGGGGAGATCATACAACTCTTCACCTTGCAATATCTATGGCTTGACCAATCACACCACAGATGAGTGTTTCAAGAACACAAAGAATCAAAGAGGAAGAGGCTTCCACAGAGGAAGTTATGGACAATCCAGAGGTAGGCCCAACAATGGAGGAAGTAATTACCATCACAACTACAACCAAGGATACAACAACAACAACTATCAAGGAGGATTCAGAGGTAGAAGAGACTACAATAACTATACAGAAGACTAAGAGGATGCTCTATTGATTATGAACATGACATCCAAACAAGGTAAACATGATGAGCATCTATTCTATATTGATTTTGGTTGTTCCAATCATGTGGCTGGAAATGTGGCATTGCTATTTGATCTTGAAGAACCTAAAGGGAAGTATGAAGTCCAGACAGGTGATGATACTAGGCATTCTGTTAAGAAGATTGGAAATGTTAAAGCATCTGATGGTAATATGAACCTTTTAAGTAAGGTATTACTAACCATAACAAAAAACCTAATCAATGTTGGCCAGATTGTTGAAAAGAGATTACAGGTTAGATTCACAAGGCATGGAGCATATGAGGAGGACCCTCAACAAGGCTTCAAGAGGATTGCAAAAGGTGAGAAATTTGTTAGACTCATTACGTTTGAAGTTGAAGATACCAGAAACATTGCACTCTTCAATTACAAAAACCCTATCTAAACTAGAGATATGGCATAGGGGACTAGGTCATATAGGTGAAAGAACACTAAAGCAAATACGCAGGGATCAGAGTGTGCTTGGCATTCCAAATGTGTCCAAGCAACACATGATTTACAAATGTGGAGCATGCCAATTTGGCAAATCACACAGGAAACCATTCAACAGAAAAGGATATATGTATGAAGACTACTTAGAGCTTGTGCACACAGATGTGTGGGGTCCTATTAGAGAGCCATCAATCTCAGGATCAAGGTACTACATTTCATTCATAGATGACTATAGTAGATGGACAATTCTTTACTTCATGAAGCATAAAGATGAAGTCCTCACTTGTTTCAAGAAGTCTTTGGCATTGGTTGAGAACCAAACAAGTAGAAGCTTGAAGAGGCTCAGATATGATGAAGGTGGTGAGTATTTCTCACATTAATTTGGCTCATTCTTATAGGACAAAGGGATAAAGAGATAGGTTATAACAAGATACACCCCTGAACAGAATAGAGTGGCAGAGAGAACGAACAGACTAATAGTAGAGGCTACAAGATCAATGTTGAATGAAAAGAAACTTCCAAATTACTTATGGGCAGAGGCTGTTTCAACAGCCACATACTTAATTAATAGACTTCCATCCAAGTCCTTGGATGGAATGACACCTTATGAAGCTTGGAATGGCAAGAGACCTTCCCTAGACCATTGTAAAATCTTTTGGTACATTGCTTATGCACATATACCCTCACATATTAGAGGAAAGCTTGTCCCAAAAGCTGAAAGGTGTATTGGCTATGACCAAAATTAGAAGGGATATAGGTTGTACAATCCCACTAACAAAGGATTTACAGTTAGTAGGGATGTGATATTTGATGAAAATAACTCCTGCTTTGAAGATGACTGCAGGAAAATAAAGCTACCCTATGACTTGGAAAGTGATTTTCCAACTCTGACTCAAGAAGAACCACAAATATCAGAAGATATCAACTCACAAGATGAAGAACAGATTGACTACAAAGTTTGGAAGTCCAAGGGCAAGACAAAATTCAAGCAATTGGAAGACATTCTAGAGTCATCCAATCAAGCACTTAGAAGATCTCAAAGGGAGAGTAAGAAACCCATAAGGTATGGCTATGACACATCACTAGTCACAGAGCATTTTGTATACATGACTAAAGATTCTATGTCAAAAGAGCCTTCTTCATTTCAAGAAGCTAATAAGAAGGAAGAATGGAGAGAAGCCATGCAGGAAGAAATTAAAGCACTTCAGGAGAACAACACTTGGGATTTGGTTCCCAAGAAACCAAGCATGAAGGTAATATGATTCAGGTGGATTTACAAAGTAAAGAAAAATTCAGATGGTTCAATCAATAGGTATAAAGCAAGGCTAGTAGCAAAAGGGTTTGCTCAAACCCATGGAGTGGATTACGAGAAGACCTTCTCACCTATGGCTAAGATGTCAACAATCAGAGTTTTAATAAGTAATTTTGCTTCAAAGAATTGGAACTTGTATCAATTAGATGTTAAAACTGCAGTCCTAAATGGATGGATCTCAGAAGAAGTCTACATGGCTTAACCACCAGGGTATGAAGCAAAGGAAAAATCAGATTATGTATGCAAATTAAGGAAAGCACTTTATGGTTTAAAGCAAGCTCCTAGAGCTTGGAACCATAGGCTTGTCACATATTTGCAGGATCAAGGATTTGTTGCTAGAAAAGTAGATTCTTCTTTTTTGTTCATAAAGAAGACTAACTCAGAAGTTATTTATCTATGTGTTTATATGGATGACATTATCATTATATGGAATGATGCCAATGGCATCAAGCAAATCAAATCTCAGATGATGGAAGAGTTTAAAATCAGTGACCCTAGTTTGTTAACATACTTTCTTGTATTAAAACTTGTATATTCAGATTTTGGAGTCTTTATTACTCAAAGGAAGTACACTCATGATATGTTGGTGAAATTCAAGATGGAGAACACTAAAGTTGCAGGTACACCCATGGAACTCAACCACAAACTTAGTTCTCATGAGGAAGAACTCCTTGAAGATATTACAGGTTATCAAAAGCTTGTTGGGAGTCTCAATTATGCAACCCTAACAAGAGTGGACATATGTTATGGAGTAAGTACATTAAGCCAATTTATGCATACACCAAGAAAACCTCACATGAGAGCTACCAAGAGGATCTTAAAGTATATAAAGGGTACTATAAATGAAGCACTATTTTATCCATTCACATCTGAATTGGATATCAATCTATATTATGATGGAGATTGGGCAGGCTCAAAAGTTGAACTTCTAGCTACTTATCTTTTGCAGGTTCAAAGCTAATCTCATGGTATCAAAGAAACAACCAATTGTGGCATTGTCATCAACTAAAGCAGAATATAGAGGCTTAGCAAATGCAACACAAGAAGCTATGTGGCTCAAACTACTTTACACAGATTTGGGATTACATTCTTATACTCCAATGATCTTTGAAGATAACACTAGCTCACTTCATTTGGCTGCTAATCCTGTATATCACGCAAGGATTAAGCACATTGAAGTGCGCTATCATTATGTAAGAGATAAGCTACTTAGCAAGGACATCCAATTATCCTATGTATCAACCAATTTGCAATGTGGAGAAATGCTAACAAAGTCTTTGGATGGAACTAAGATGAACAGGTTCAAGATGATGATTGGATTGTAGGAAATCAAAGAGAAATGAAGACCGAGCATGCTAGGCTTGAGGGGGAGATTTTGGTGCAAATGAGTCCAAGCCTACATACTTGGAAAATTAGCATTTATTTCATATAGTCACATATGACTATTCCCTTGTAAAATCAATTTGCTTTTATCCTTGTAAAAGTGCATATGTTAATTGCAATACTCTCACATGGATTTAGGAGGAATCAAATCTCGAATTACTTGGTAGTTGATTGATGAGAAACTAAGTCCTAAAGTTTAGGATTCACTTTATGGTAAGAGCTTAAATTTGAATTCAAAAGTTGAGTCCAACCCCAAGCTATACAAATGGATCAAAATCTCGTGTGAAATGAAGCCTGATTTGGAGATCATTTGAGAGGGGTTGTTGTGATTAATGAGCTCACTCTATAGCTCCTTCACTACCCTCAAATTGTGAAATTATAAATTTCCAATGTCGTTGTAATTCTATGTGATCTAATACATATACATTGATCACATCTCTACTTCACTTCTCTGTCAAGTTCATCCAGAATAGTGATCTTCTCAGACTTGGTTCTCAGTGTATAATTGATCATTTAATGTGATCTAAAGTGGTATAGATTCAACATACTATCCATTTCATAGTTACAAAGTTTCATTGTCATTGCTTTTTCTCAATCTTGAGATATCTTCATAACTATGCTCACCGGTCTGCATACTGTAGCAGCCCAAAAATGTCGGGATAGTCATCCAACTTGCTAAGCATCATTCTCAGTATACACTTGATCATTTTTATTGAGATAACTTGTGATTGGTATCTACCTAAGTTAATTAGATACTCCTAAAAGGAATTTGATCAATTGTTAGTAGGTTGAGAGCTCTGTTCATTTTACTGAGCATATGTAAAGACCAAAACAGCAAGTCTTGGATCATAATTGAATTTTCTACTCATCTATTTTGATCCATTGATGAAAGGATCATGCTCCAAAGTACTTAGGTGATTATTTGTGATTGTTGGGAAGCTCAAAGAGTCTACTCTACTCTCCAAAACTTGTTCTTCACTGGTGTGAAGCAGGAACTTGCAGCATGACTTCATCTTTGGAATCTATCCACCATCTCCTCCAACACCTAAGAGGGAGAATCAGGAAGAAATCCTCAACCATGTATTCAAGAGCAAGTGGTTAGCCCATAAAACTCCTAATTGGTAGGTCATATGTTCAATTCCTCCATTGAGACAACAAATAATTATCTTTATGATTGCACTAAGAAGATAATTGTCTTCATGTTTTCCACTTACTTTCTTTTCCTAATAATTAGAGTGAACTTATTCCTTTTCATGTTTGAAAATAATTTTAACCCATACAACTATCCTACTCTTGCATGGTGCAATTAAGTGGATGATGATGAAAATAGTGGTGAAATTGTGCATATGCATGTGCACGTGCACCCACCTATGTCCATCCCCTTTGATCCACTCATTCCCTCACCCAAATACCATGCTTAAGGTAGGACTTTGTGCCTCCTTATCTCAAAGTACAATCAAATGTTTGAGGTATGCCTTTCTTGCATCCTCATGTATAAAAAAAAACATGTGGTTCCCTATGTGCTTATATAATTATTTGTGTGATTAAAACTGATCTAAACTACAATTATCTAGTTGTAATGTCTTCATGCCATTCAAACCTGATGCCTTCAGGAAGATCTTTCCTAGTGTTGCTTCGATAGTCTAACCCTTGCTTTGTGGGATACGGGGGGTCCCATGGGTACTATGTCCTTCACTTGTATAATTTTTCTTTCAATATATTCAAGCCAAGGGAGATTAGGCTTTGACACAACTTCCTCTTAAAAAAAAGTATATAGATGTAGTTCTATGGATTGGGTGAAGAAACCATTCATATGGGATGATGGGAACTAGTCATGTTGAGTAATTTTAATTCGATTATCCTCTCCAAGGGAAGAATAAGTCTTCCATCAAATACACGAAAGATTTTATCTCTGTTTGAACAACATCCAAGTTTGGGAGTGTAACCTCCGAGGACTCCCCTCATTTTGGAAGTGGCTTGCATGCAATACGAGGTATCTTGCCGGCTATCATTACAGAGCAGACACACAAAGATTCTCAGATTCCTTGCCCCCCATCCCGTGGGGTCTTCATTTCTATCCCTTTCTAGTAATCCACAAGGAGGACTCATGGTCCCTCACATGAGTGCCACTTGGCACTCAGGTGAGTACTCTACTCTAAAAGACTAAGAGGTGGTTCACACCTCTTACTAAGGACTCATAAGTAATTCTCCATGTTACATTTCCTTCCCCTTAACTCCATTTTTGTCCTCAAAAATGGTATTGGAAGGTCTGATAGAAAGAGAGAAATAATAGGACACCACTCCCACTATATCCCCATGTATAGCAATACATGGTTATATCTCCATGTTGTTTCCCCATATCCTTCCCCTTAAGAAGACCCTTGGGAAGGTAATATAAAATTGGGAAACCATCTTTGAAGGGTGCTAACGCGCTCCCATGTGGCACTATCTTCTGAACTATCTTTCCACTTTACTAGACACTCTTTATATAAGTGACTTCTCGTCCGTTTCTCTCGAGTGCGTAGTATGCTCTCAGGCTGATGTGGAATAGATTGAATAGAAATAGGCTCTACTACCTCACTGTCTGGAATGAGGTTGTCATATTCACCCAGCCTCTTCTTAAGCTGGCTAACATGAAAAACTGGATGGATTTGACTATTCTCTGGAAGTTGGAGCTGGTAAGCCATCTTTCCTATTCTTTTAAGTATTTGGAAAGGTCCACAATACCTCGGAGATAGTTTTGGACAAGGTCCCGTCTTCATGGTTTCAGATCTAGATGGAAATCTAAGATAGACTTGCTTTCCTACCTCAAAGTTGATGTCTCTCCTTTGAGGGTAAGCATAGGCACTAGCCCTATCCTGAGCTCTCCTAATGCTATCCTTAGCAAGCCTAAGCATATCGTTCATCTCTTCCAAGAAGTCTTTTGTAGCTTGAACTTTCTCATTGTGCAAGCCTGCTATATAAGGAACTCTTGGTTGATACCCATACATAAGCATAAATGGACTATGTCCAGTGGAAGAGTGCTTGGCCCTATTATATGCAAAATCTACTATAGGTAAGTACTCTTCCCAATTAGTTTGCCTTTTATTCACATATGCTCGGAGCATATCCTCTAGGATTTGGTTAACCCTCTCTATTTGCCCATCCAAGTGTGGATGCTCAGCCGTACTCATGCTAAGTCTCGTGTCCAACCTTTTGAAGACCACTCTCCAAAAGTGGCTACTAAACTTCCTATCCAGATCAAAAACTATGTCTAAAGAAAGACCATATAACCGGTATAGATTCTCTACAAAGAGCCTAGCCAACTCTGGTGTCTTCACTATAGTACGTGTCTGAATAAACCTAGCCATTTTGGTTAACCTATCCACAATTACCTGGACCGAGTTGTGCCCTCTTTGTGTCTTAGGTAATCCAACTATAAAGTCCATGGAGATACTCTCCCACTTCCCATTAGGAATATCCAATGGGTGAAGTAGTCCTCCAATCCTCAACCTTTCAACTTTATTGACTTGGCATTTGGTGCACTTATGCACATACTCTAGGAGGTCCTTATGAAGTCCAGGCCAATAAAACTGCCTCTTAACAAGATCATAAGACTTGTTAACTCCTAGGTGTCCTACACTACGTGTGTCATGACACTCATACAAAATATGCCGTCTCATCTCAAGATCTCTAGGGACACACACCTTCCCTTTATATAACAGATATCCATCATGGACATTGTGATTCTTCCACTTGAATCCTTCTTGAGTACCCGTCGATACTCCATCCTTACTAGAAACCTGTATATGACGATCCCCATTCTCTATGGCTTCCCAAATCTCAGAATATGCGGGATCAAGCCTACATTTCCCTCTAATGGACTCAAGTAGCTCACTAGTGATCTGCATAAAACTCAGTCCATTGAGCATAGGCATGCGGCTAAGTGAATCAGCCACTACATTAAACTTTCCCTTCCTATACCTAAGCTCATAATCAAACTCCTGAAGGGTCTCTACCCATCGAGCCTTACAACCTTTAAGGCTTGTTTGATTAGAGATCCACTTAATGCTCTCTTGATCAAACACTATGGTAACTTTGGCACCATATAAATAATGACACCACTTCTTCAAAGCATGGACAATTGCATACAACTCCTTCTCATAGACGGAGTAATTTTTCTGAGCCGGTTCTAGTTTCTTGCTCTCAAAAGCTATTGGTCAACCATCCTGTACTAAAACTGCTCCTATGGCAAAATCACTCGCATCAGTCTCAACCACAAAGGGTTTGTTGGGATCTACTATATGTAAAAGTGGAGTTGTAGCAATTGCTACTTTCAATTTCTCCATACTTTGCTTCTGTTCGTCTCCCCAATGAAAGGCTTTCCCTTTCCGTTCAAGCTATTCTGTCATCGGGACAACAATTCTGGCATAATTCTTAATGAATCTTTGATAGAAACCTGATAAACCTAGGAAGATCTGCAACTCTTCTAGGTTCCTTGGATGTGGCCATTCCATAATAGCCCTTACTTTTTCAGGATCCATTGGATTCCATCCTGGGAGACTATATGCCCAATGTATCTAACCTCTGTTTTGAAAAATTCACACCTTGAATCCTTAGCAAAGAGTGAATTTTCTCGTAGCACTTGAAATACTTTTCTTAAGTGTTCCAAGTGCTCCTCTTCTGATGCACTATAGATCAGAATGTTATCCAAAAAAACTACTACAAAGTGTCCTAGATAAGGCCATAAAAAACTATTCATGAGCTTCATGAAAGTGGTAGGAGCATTGATGAGACCAAAAGGCATCACCAAAAACTCATAGTGCCCATATCTAGTCCTAAATGCAGTCTTATGGACATCCTCTGTCCTAATTCTAATCTGATGATATCCTGATCTAAGGTCAAGCTTGGTAAAATACCTAGCTTGATGTAATTGATCAAATAGATGTTCCAATCTAGGCATTGGAGACCTATTTTTGATAGTTACTCTATTAAGTGCTCTATAGTCTATACATAGCCTCATAGAGCCATCTTTCTTTTTAACTAGGAGCATTGGCGATGCCCAAGGTGAGTTACTAGGTCCAATGAAGCCCTTATCTAAATAATCCTATAACTACCTCTCAACCTCCTCATGTTGAGAAACACTAAGCCTATAGGTGGCTTATAAATAGGGTTAGTGTTAGTAACTACCTCAATGGCATGGTCAATGTCCCCTCTCTCACGTGGTAGCCCTCTAGGTAAGTCAGTGGGAAAAACATCTCTATACTCAAACATAAGATCCTTAAAACTTTTAACCACACACTCTTGCAAGAAAGAATAAATTAATAGAAAGTTATGTCCATATTTACATTTCTAGCATGAAAATATACATCAGATGAACTGTCTGTACAATGCTCAATTATACAATAAAAACATCTCCTGTACATGCTGAGAATAACAAAGACTATACAACTCTAAGGATGAAATGAGAGGTGCACTAGGTACATCTCTCTCTCCCTGTAAACAAAATTTACTTCTATTCCTTTCAAACTCAAGTGTGTTGTTTTGATAGCTTCATTTAAGTGTGTCTCTCAACTCCCATAGCCACTCTCTTCCTAACACAAGGTCTCTCCTCTCCATATTCATAATTTGGAAGTCCATATGATTTGTATAGTCCTGCATCTTGACTTCCAAATTGGATACCATAGTATCCCATATCCTCTTCTCTTCCCCTTGCATCATAGATACTATGTATTTATGTGCACTAGGCTGTTGGGGAATCTTTAGTTTCTTGCCCAGAGCATAGTTTATGAAGTTATGAGTGACAGAGTCATCTATCATGATTCGTACCCTGGTCCCGTATACACTACCATGAAGTTTAACTAGGTCATGTGGTCCAAAATGCAGTGACCACAATGACTGAGTCAAACAACATGTGTGCTCTATATCCTCGTGCATCACCTCTACTCCCTTGCAGCTAGAGCTTCCATGAATAGGAAGTGTCTGCACTAGGTGGATCACCATTTTTCCCTTTTCAGGGGCCGTACTTGTCTCTGGTCCTCTTTTCTTTTCTTCCCCCTTCTTGAGTGGACAGTTCCACTATGAATGGCTAGGAGACAAACACCTAAAGCACAAGTTCTCTCTTTTGGCCCTCTCAAACTGATCTGTAGGTAACCTAGGCCCTTGTGATCTTTGTTTTTTAATAAAAATTTTGTTTTTCCCTAATGCCGACTTCTTCTTGAACTTAGTCGTGCTAAGAGGCTTGAGGGGCTGATCCGTCTCCATAGGAGTATATTGAGGACGGTTATGGTCCTCATAGATCTGTGCATACTTGATCTCCTCCTCAAATGTGTTAGGTGCATTCCTTCTTACCTCTCTCTTAATGGTTTTATCTAAGCCTCTAACAAACCCTCTAGTTTTCTGGAAGTCATCTAGGCCCTTAAGTTTCAAAATGATCTCTCTATAATGGGATATGTAGACCGTAAGAGGCCTACCTCTCTGGGTAATCCTATCCCACTCATCCCAATTCCTCTCCTCCTCATTCTCAGGAAGAAACTCTTTTAGGAAAAGAGTTTCAAACTAAGTCCAATCTATAGGGATTGAGTTCGCCTCCTTGAGACTCATCCACCACTTATCAGCATGTGGGCCAAGCGAGAGACTCACCTCTAGCACACGGTACTATGGTGGGGCGCCCTTTAGTTGATGCAAATCATGCCACTTTTGTAAAAAAGTGTAGATTGCATCCTTGTTTCTATCTCGGTCATCCCCCGTAAAGGTAGGTGGCTTTAAGTCTTTCGGGAGGGGAGCTTCCCTAGAGCTCTCTCCTTTGTGCTTACTAGGAAGAGAAGTATCTCTCCTAGTCATCTCTAGAGGAAGAGTAGGGTTTTCTCTTTCCTTTCAGCTAGGAAAGAGGTGACGTGAGTCTCAAGTGAGATCATTTGAGACTTTAGCTGCTGAATGAGAGATGTAATGCCACTTAGATCTTTCTCTAGCCTAAGGGTCTGTTCTTTCAAGTCTACAAATTTGTCATGAGTAACGAACTCATCCAAAAGTTCCTCATATGTATATTCTTCTTGTTGAGGCTCTTTCTCTTCTAGTTTTTCCTCTACTTCCTGCCCCATTTATACTTCTTCCATTCTAAAATCGGGATCCTCTAGTTTCTCTTTAGATGGAGAAGTGTGTTCTATTATTTTTTTCCCTTTAGACTCCATGTTTCACTTCCCTTCTCCTGGTTGCTAACTAGAGTATGTGAAAAGAAATAGAAGTAAACCTTGAATATGCAAGAAGAAGAGAAATATATCACAAGAGCACTTTCCTAGTACAAAATAAAGCTGCGAAAGCGAAATCCAAGTGATCTTTGAAGCTTGAGGTTTTTGATTTTGAATCCTCACCATGCCCAAACAAAAGTTTGAAATGTTCGATTGGTCTGGGGAGGTTCTAATCACCAAAAACCAACAAGAACAATGCCAAAACCATGTAGCAATAGCCCCAACCGGGCAAATTGAGTGAACTGAAGCACTTTTGAAATTTGACAACCCTCGCAAGTCCAAGAAATGTAATCCACCACCTGTACTTCAAAGATATAAAGCTATGCCAAGTGAAAAAAGTGGATTTGGACGCCGGATGATGAAAAACTAGGCCCGGAAGTGGCCGCCTAACTTCCTGCTGAAGCGCTACAGAGAGATTTTGATTGACCAAATCTTGAAATCCAACAAGGCTGCTTTCTAAACAAAGCTTAGAAGTGTAGCTTCATAACCTAACAAAAATTTCTGAAATCGGATGTCGTATGACCAAGCTATGGTGCAGAGAAGATGGGTATGTCACGGGTAGGAAGTGGAAAAACTAATCTTCATGGAAGGGTGACTTTGAGAACCCATAACTGAGAACCTGAAGCTCCTCAAGACAAATCCATGACCCATATCCCATATCCACAACCCATACTACATGTATACATCATAGTTTTCCCTAAATTCTAATCCATAACATTCTTTTTCCTCCCCCAATTTTTAAGAAAAACTCGATTTCATGGACTCCTTTACCTTCTCCAATGGATTTTTTCTCCCCAAAATGGGCTCGCAGCAGCAGCAGGAGGCTCGAATTATCCCATATTTGCAGCTGAAAATTGCTTTTTCCGTGTACAAAAAGGGAGCTATCCCCTTGTCCTCTCACCCAAGAGGAGGGGAGGAGGAGAGGCGAGTCTGTCCCTCTCTCTTCGTGAGCACGTGGGTGCTGCTACTCCCATTGTGGGTGCATGGCTGGTGGTTACGTGAGCGCATGGATGTTCTAGTTTGAATCGAGTACATCTCCTGCTCCGATACCACTGTAACCTTTGAGGACTCCCCTCATTTTGGAAGTGGCTTGCATGCAGTACGAGGTATCTCGTCGGATATCATTACAGAGTGGACACACAGAGATTCTCAGATTCCTTGTTGCCCAGCCACGTGGGGTCTTCATATCTATCCCTTTCTAGTAACCCACAAGGAGGATGACTCATGGTCCCTCACATGAGTGCCACTTGGCACTCAGGTGAGTACTCTACTCTAAAAGACTAAGAGGTGGTTCACACCTCTTACTAAGGACTCATAAGTAATTCTCCATGTTACAGGGAGTTATAAATAAAGAGAAAGTCCAATGACTAGAGTTCTAAAGCTTTATCCAAAAGTATGAATCGGATAAAAAAAACAAAAACATGATCTAAGGAAAAGCAAAGAAATATCATCTTTGGAACCTAAGGAGATCTAGTTACAATGTGAACATAGGACATCTTAAGCAGATCTAATGCAATGGGAGAAAATTCTTAAAAGATCAAGAAGGATCTTATGGTTTTAAATCTTAAAGATCCATTCCCAATGTGAACACAGGACATCTTAAGTAGATCTAGAATACAATGGGAGAGAATTCTTAAAAGATCAAGAAGGATTTTATGGTTTTAAATCTTAAAGATCCACCCACAAATACTTGTGACATTGGAAGATAGTAGCATCTTTTCCAAAAACTATGACTTCTCATTTTATCATTATGAAAAAAGTTATAAAGATCTTTTTTTTGGAGGAAAATTAGAAGATTGACATCGTAGTTAACAACCCTGACCACAATAGTCAGTATAGCTTCACAACAATAGCAAATATACAAGATGAATACCGTTATGACTGTGACAATGCACTAAGACTAGTCATCAGACTATCTTGTCCGCAGGCCTTCTCTTCCTTAGCCCTCAAAGCAAGGATGATTAATTCAATCAATATCCACCCTAACCCTCACCTTCTAACTACAGTGCTCTCATTGTGAATTGCTGTTAAGTTGCTCGAACAGCTTCCACTTCTTATCAGGTTTCACATTGTGTATAGCCATGAAATCGCATGAGCTCGACTCCTGCGAGATTCAAAGATGGTATCCACGTTTCAAATCCGTTTCATTGAGGACGATTATCCACCCTTTGCCAGAGTCTTTCATTGCATATCTGCAGGAAGATGGTGTATTCTTGCCTAAGAATAGCGAAGCCATCCCATCAAGGCCTAAAGGCGAGTGTGAAGATGACGATTACCAGCGCTGGGAGGAAGAAGACGATGAAGCAGATGAGCCGAATATTCCTTCATTCCCGGACCTTGAAGCAGCAGTGACAGTCTCCATAGACTCACTTGATGGTTCTGTGTTCCCTAAGTTAAACTGGAGTGCACCAAAGGATAGCGCCTGGATCAGTTCCCATGGAAACCTCAAGTGCACAAATTTTGGTGAAATCTGTCTCCTTTTGAAGGCCTCTGACTCTCTTGTGCATGATCTCTGCCATGCTTACGATTCATGCGAAGACAAGGCTTTCGAGAGACCCAGAAATTTTTTTCTCGCGTTACGTAAATGGTATGACATGCGACCGGAAATGGAGTTTAGAGGGTTTGTTAGACATGGGCTTCTTGTGGGCGTGTCACAGAGAGAGATTACATGCTTCTATCCCGCTCTTTTAGAGTCCAGAGAAACACTTGGCCATTCAATATTTCAGTTCTTTGTTGACTCTCTGTCTGAGGCTTTTGAGCTTGAGGATTACACCTTTGACTGCTATGTCACACGAGCAGGTAAGGTCAAACTTGTTGACTTCAATCCCTGGGGTGCATTCACATTACCTTTGCTTTTCACATGGGATGAATTAGAGGCGACATATGTGAAATTTAAGAATGCCTATTACAGAAACTCTGATGGAGATGCAGAACCCATTAGTTGTGCAGGTCTTCATATGAGTTGGAAGAGAGCGAACATTGCACTTCGGGAACAGGGTTTCAAACCAGAATTTCGAATTGTTGAGAGTGAAGGACATGTTCAGATCAATTTAAGAGTTGCAGGTGGGGTTCCTTATGACTATGTGCAGACTGGACCTGGGAGTGCATGGGATGAGTTTTTGCGTCATGCGAATGATGAGTTGCAGCAGCAAAACAGGGATGCAGCTGCTGGAGGCTAGGTCTCATACAATAGCTGGAAGGTCGAATCCTGATCTGTTGGAGATGATACTTATGAAACATCATTTTTGTCCACAGATTTGTATGGGAAATGGATTCATTTTCCACTGTGTATGGATGAGTTGAATTGGTCCCTGTTAGTATAGAATATAACTGAATCAAGACGAGCCTTGTTAAAGACCTGCAGAATAAGCCGTGTCTTACCTCCTTTTCTCATGTTAAGCATTCGAGTCTTGGCTGAGTGTTACATCTCTTTCTCTACCTACACTGCAATATTGATCATGGAGTTTTTGATGTTGTTCAATAAATTGTGGTCATGTTTGTCTGGAGTTTGTGATGTGCCATGATTGATACAATGATTGTCTTTGTATTTGCAACTGGTATTAGAGCATGGATTCTTATTATGGTGCTTGGATTAATCATTAGGCATATTGTATTAGTTCTTAAGTTATTTGTAGCATATTTGGATTTCGTTCATGTTATCTTCACAAAACTTTACATGTTTGTGTTCATTACTTGTTTAGCCTATCTTATTGAGCAAGTTATGCACAAATAACCATTGTCTTTAAAAAAGAGGTCGGAGGTCCTTTAAGGTTGATGCTTTTAAGGTAGGATCATTCTTTTAAGGTAGGATCAATGAAGAATGATTGTGCTTGATTTCACAAGCGGAATGTAACATAAGTCCTATCCTTGCTTTGCAATGGTGAAGAGGAGCACTGACACTTGTGTTGTCCCTTGAAGTCACAAGAAAGAGAGTCCAAGGACTTAAAATTCTTGATGGTAAAACATTCCATTTGGAGTTGTGGGCATGTTGAACATAGAGGGATAGCATGATTCTTCTTCATATCCAAGAAGCCTATCTTTGCATCGTAGGAGTAGAACTTAGAGGTGAAACCTCAAAGTAACAAAATGCCATGTTTTGAAAGCATTAACCATTGCATCTAGTTTTTTTTTTCTCTCTCTCTCTCTCTCTCTCGCCGTAGGATTATGCTTATTGTTTAGATTAGATCCAAGATTACAATCATAGTTTTTTTTAATGGGATTTTGACTTACAACTTTTGACACGAATCCAACTTATAAGGAGTATGGTAAAATGTTTATGACATTTTTTGACACAACCTTATCTTTTTCTTATATGAAAAATAATATGAAGAATTGATTTAAACATACAAATGATCATGTGAGCTATTATGCATTGCGGTTGAAATCAATGCACATGTAGCTAGTAATTTAATCATCTCAATTACAAATACGTAATCAGATTTAAGGATAATCTCTTGTTCGACAATCCAAAATAGTCAAGTCATAAATGTGTCTCTGACATCGAAGCAAGGTAACAATTTTTCGATGAGTAAGGAAACAATTATGATTACAATAGATTCTCATTACCTTATAAGCCATATAAGGGAAAACAATATACAAATATCCAACTAAGAGAAGAAGCCCTAGACTTGAGGCTAAAAGGTATGGAATACAACTATTGATAAGATACAGGGGATTAAGCTTCTCCACTCTTAACTGTCTTCTCATCTCTCTACATTGTCATTTATCTCCCTTGATCAAGTCAAAGTGTGTTATTTGATAAGGTCAAGTGTAGGAAAGATCTTGGATTTAACTTGTGATTATTTTGGGTCTACCACACTTCCAACACTGTGATCTTAATAGGTGGTGTGTTGGGGATAAAGGCCCCAAGGACTCTCCTTTCATATATTTTGACATTTGTAGATGATAGCTCTCTTCGAGAGCTTTTCAAATGTATCTTTATTATATTTTTTGGGCCCCAAATCGAGGAGTAGACATTTATATGTTTTTTAAAGACTTATGGTCACTTTGACCTATTCACATTTGGGCAAGTGATCAAAGTCTCCATTTTAATAAAGCTAAGATTTCATCTCACATTTCAAAATAAGGACTTTTAGAAACTTTGTACGTATTTCTTCTTCTTAATCTTCTTCTTCATTTTCTTGCACAAAGAGCTCTCTCTCTCTACTTTCTCTCTCCTCACACAACTATCTCCTTGGTGTTTGGAGCAATGGAGCACATCATCGCATAGTTCTCATTGACATCTTTTAATTCCTATAGAGCTTTGAGCTGTGTCATTGTGAGAATGTTGCTACAAATGCTTTTATACTTCTGTCTATACTATAAACTTAATGGATTTGTTGGCATTTGGGAGAAGCGTTCAGTTTTTGCCATCAGGTCTAGCATTTAGAAGAGCACTTCATTCTATATGAAAGCTGAACAAATCTCTCAAGTTTGGGAGACATTTGTGAGGAAAAAAAATTTAATCTTCAAGACTAAGTCTCTTAATATAAGAATTTTTCAGCCCTATATAAGTTGAAAGAACAGATTCCAAGCCTTTATTGAAGTTGAACACTTCACTTTGAGTGGGAGTGAAAGTAAAATCTTTGCGAGAAGTTTTATGTGCTGGAAATTAAATTACAACAAGTGTGTTTTGCCCAAAAAGATTAAATTATGTGTCAATTTATTGCTGAAAATTGGGGTTTGAGGCTTTTGATATACAAGCTTTCGTTGAATATATATTATCTTGATGTATGCTTATTGTGGCTAAAAACAACAATTTTGGGCCTAAATTTCATTCATAGCCCTTGCTTGGAATTCTCGTTCTTAAAAGTTGTGAATAGGCCTTGTTTAGGTCATGCCAGAGGACATGACTGAAGCTGCAAGCGATTTGGACCAACTTGAATAAAAAGTCCATTACATATAAAATTGGTAATCTCAAATGAGTTTTTGGTGGAACTAAAGCATTTTGCTATTGCATATGATGTACGTATGGTAGAAGATAAGGGCTACATATAAGAATAGTGTAAATCAAGTGCATTTGATGTGAAATCTAGTGAGCATGTGAGTATGTCTTATGTGCTACTATAACAACAAATGATGCATGTGTACATGACGGTTCTCATATTATTCATGTATAGGATATACAGATCACCAAGAGTGATCTAATTGATGCCTTGCTTCAACAATCATGCATGTTCCATTGAAGGTATTGGTACAATGCATCTTTTTGTGGATGGTACTAATGGGCTGGTTTTGTATGATATATACCTTGTACCAAGAAAAACTTACTTTCCGTTAGGTAGATGGATATGCATGGATATAGTACTCTCCTTGAAAAGGGGCCATGGAAGCTAATAAAAGGCTCAAGTTTGATTGTCGAAGGCATTAAGAAAGATCCAATGGTTCTAAGGATGCTATGTGACACCTAAAGCAAGTTAAAAAAAAAAGAAGTATAGCACCTTGCAATCACGTCCGAATTTCTGCTGGGATTCACAGAAAGTTGTTTTTTCGCTTTTCTGTGATAAAAAAATCATGGACATGCTAACCTATATAAACAACAGGTCATGGGCACTTAGATGATCGCTTATGGAGTGCTCTACTTGAGCTTGTGGAGGAGAAGGTGTTCCCTGCACTTGGAGAATTGGAGCTGTGTGTTCATCATCTACAAGATGTGCTGCACCTTGTAGCTTATCTATTTGGAGTTAGAGTTATGGTTCCTTCTCTTTCTCTTGTGACTTCACGTCTTCATGATGGAATGTAATGATCATATGTGGAGCATGGTTCCTTCTCTTTCTCTCTCATGTATTGTGTGTTCTCCATCTCTTCTCTATTTTCTCTTTCTCTCTATATTAATTGTGGGCCTAAAGTCCAACACACGGAGAGCTTACTTTTGCCTATACTTTTCAGCTAGCTGTTGTTTTTCTAGTGCAGATCAGCATGATACCTATTAACATGCATGGACTATGTCTTAGAGGGGCTTTTCCTCTTCCCTTTAGTTGCATTAGGGGTGTTACTAGTTACAAGGATGCTGGGGCAAAGTCATGGAGATGCAGGTTTATTATGGGGGTACATATGGCCTATATCCCAATTCTACCAGGTAATGATGAGGATAACCTTGTAGTTGATGGAATGGATGGCCTAGATCTTTGAAATGGATAAGGCATGGTACAACCATGGAATGTGAGGTGGAAAATAAATCCTTCGATGCATATTCACAGGATTGTGGCCCGTGGGAGTTAACTGAAGTCCTCAAGGATGTACTGGATCCTACTGATGTTTTGTCGAGTAGGACTTCAGATGGTGCACCCAATTCAGGCGCTCTGCAGACCATTGATGGGGATTGTGGATAAGTGTTGGATTGTTTAGGGAGTTGCTTTGGTGGTCCGATGAGACCACCAGTGAGGGTTATGCCTGCCATGGTCGGACTGCAGCTAGATAGTCGATGAGGCTTTCGTGGAAGGAATTAGCACTTGATGGTTGATGATAGAGGGCATAGAATGACTTGGTGCCCCTATGGATATAGCTGTACAAGTCAGTACCTAAAGGCTTGTTGGCTGCTGCTGCAGCGATGGCTGTTTCAGTCGAGGTTCTTCCAACAACAGTCCCGGGTGGTGATCAAACCTGGAGACTGGCTGGTTGTCGAAGCACTGGCACAGCAATCCCCCAAAGTGCCAGAATTTGGGCAATGGAATCCTTTTAGCACAAAAATAATGGGCACTGTGGGGTATGCCTTGGCCAGAGGTGGTGTCAAAATTGTGGCTGAAAGCCATGAGAGCTGAGGCATTAGCTGTCATCAGACAATTCAGGTACTCAGGGTGCTGACAGTAGGTGGGCAGTGCTGTCAGCTGGATCAGCACCAGATTCTTTCTTGAATGACATGCTTTTTGGAGCCCAATTGTGGTGAGAATGCCACATGGCAGCCCATTCCACAAGTTGGCTAAGTCTTCTCCATGCAGCTGCTCTTCACTTGAGCAACAAGATATTCATCAAGCTCCAATTGGGGAACAGCCACATGACACAAAATGCATATGGCAGATACTTCTTCTAGCAATATTAGATACTTTTTTAGCAATATTACTCTTGAAAGCTGCTGAAATTGGCTGCTGCCACATGGAAGCCACAGGTGAGGTCGTCTGGTATTTTGATGCCAATTCATACGTGCCTGACATGTGACAGCCTTGGGAGAAAAGGAGCACCTGCTCTTTTTGGCGAATTTGATTTTTTATTTTTCTCTTGAGCTTTGACAAGTTGAGGCTGCTGCCACATGGCATCCATACATAAAGAGGTTAGGGTACACTCTAGATCTGTTAAATGTGGTGGTTGCCACAAGGTGGAACATGATAATAAGGTGGATAATTTTGCTGCAACCCTTTTTTTTAAAAACGGTGTGAGGACTTATTTGCTAGCATAGTACAAAGGTGAGATTTAAAAAAGCGAAAAAAAAATTGAGGTTTCTATTCATGACAAGCGATTTTTATTTTATTTTGTACTTGCATATTGTTTAGTTGGAGATCTGTATTCACTAAGGACATTATCAACGTGAGCCGAGTCAAACAACTCATATTGAGCTTGTTCATGCTCAAATTATTGCTCAATGCGCTTTTGCAATCAACGTATATTTATGTACTTGGGGTCTCTCATTAGTCATATTATGTTTAATATTTTTTGTTTTTCGTTAGTTCATCCTTTGTACTTTCCAAGACCTTGGATGAGGAAAATCCACGAGTAATGAAAATGTGCAATCGATGGGTAATTTGATGGAGGATTACAATAAGTACAAGAATGATACTGGTTCATTTGTGATCCTACATTCATGACCTACAAGAATGAAAGCGGGTGTAAAATGGTGGGATATGTTTAATGTCTGGATACCTGAAATGGTGGCTGTTGCCATTGAAGTTACATGCTAAAAGATGTTGTCCCTTTATGCATGTAGAGTTGTAGTACTTTTCCACCTAGAACCATAAACAAGATTTAAACAAGACTTTAAAAAAAAAAAATTATGTGCAAAAAAAAAAATTCTTCTCAGAGATTTAAATCGCGATTGAGATTTTTATGATTTTTTAATAATAAAAATAGTGTGATTTTTTTAACTATGTTTGCTAGGTCAGTTATCTTAGTAATCCTCCTCGACACCAGCTAGAAAGGAGGCAAAAATTTAAGGCAATCAAAATAAAGTCTGGCAATCAAAATAAAGTCTTCACATTCCTATTTCTTAGGATGGTTGGGTTATATTTGAGAAACTAACTTTATTTAGGATCTCATGGAGTGTGCGTGTGGCAGGTGCTACATGCTGGCACCAGTCTTGAAGAAGTGAAAGTATGAAGGCTACACATTGTCACATGCACTATATTTGAGGTTACATATGAGGTTGCTGTGCAGTGTGTTGTACATCCTTAGCAAGTTTCAAGATGGCAAAATCTTGAGGGTTGTTACTTGTCACATGCTGCAGGTTGTGACCACTTTGGATTGCTGTATCTGCCCATGTATATACATTGATGTGTGCTGGAACATGGAGGTAATGATAATCTTTGACCACTTCAACCTTGTGTATGTCTTGCCTATCTCCTCTTGTCCACACCACTTGTCTTCTGTTATTCAAGCATGGCGGATGCCATGGTTAGTATTGGGGTTCTCAGATTTCCTGTTTTGGCTAATTGGACTGAGAGGTGTCTTAGAGGTTTCTGAGTAAAAACATATGCACTGAGAGACCGTGGCTTCTGCACTCACCATGGTACAATGCATGAATAAGTAGTGGGGGAGATAGCTTTTTATTCTCTTAATTCAGTGCACTTGCACAAGATTTCTGAAGGGTATCTTTTTCTTGACCTTAAGCCTTTGATTTACCTAGTGCTATGGGGATGCATCATGCAAGTGCTAGAGATGCAGAGGCAGATTAGGAGGATCATGCAAGTGTATGGCAATGTACAGGTAGATTAAAAGGTCATGTTTACAGTGATGCTTCATGCGATTGCTAGGGATACAGATGTAGACTAGGAGGTCATGATTTGCATGGCTTGATATTATCTATTTCCATGATTTTTGTGTCTCTTTTGTTATGTTCAAGTGCGAGAGTCAGTCAATGGTCCATGTTTACCAAGATGGGCAGTTTTCCTTGATGTACACATTTTCACATATTTTCAAATTCTTGTGGACTTTTTAGGTGCATGATGGGAAAGAGGACTTTGGATGCTTGCTCACATAATTTCAAGGATTCCCTTCAAGACACGTGTGATACCACAAGTATTGTATTCATTTGGATTGCAACCTTCACAAGAGAATGCAGTTTTGTGCAGCATAACTACATACATTGGGGACATCTATCTATCCCAAGAAACAGCCTAATGGGTGACCATGTTTCCCACCATGGTCCCTCTACATGAAACATATCGTGGTCTATTGCTTCCACCATCATGACTCAGCTGCTAGATCTCTTGTGGAGAAAATTTAGAATGAATGACAAGAGGATGATAATCCATGTCAGATTGGTTGTTTTTAGGCTCTCTTAATTTTTCTAACACTAGGGCTTTAATTTTTAGAATTTAGGCTCGAAAGTTGTGATTTGTAATTCTATATTGATTTTCTTAAAAGGCAAAACTTGAATGTAATTCAAAAGGGGATTTTTGTAGAAGATACTTTATAAAAAGATGTGGAAATTTCCTTCAGATCTTTGTAAAAAATATTTTGGGGACCTTTGAGGGTATTTCTAGAAGTTACTTGTGAAAATCAATCTCCTCTCTTGTAGGAAAATAACTTGGTGGCCATATAAATAATATCAAAGCTGAACCTTTATAGTTAAATCAACAAAATATGACTTCACCTGATATGCAATTGAAACGGATTTGGGTCAAGAAATAGAAGGGATAAGGGCCTTATGAGGTGTCAAATGTTTGGTTTGCGTTAGGTACTTAATGTTTGTGACTGGAATTGTTAAGGTTCACCTAAAAAAATCTCCAAATGCTGGAGTTCGTTATCTTAGGGTTTGTGTAATATATGTGCTCACTTTTACTTGCCTTGAGTATTGGTCCATACATAGCTGAATCCAGCCTTAGCAAGTCTCAAAGCAAGTTCTTCACTCGCCCACAGCCAGCCTGTTCAGCCATGGTTCACCTTGCCGCACACCATACTTGCACTCGAGTCCCAAGAGGTTATTTGCTTCAAAGTTCAGCCATGAGGTCTTTTTGTTTCAGCCCATAGGTTTTTAGGCCTTGAGGTCTATTTGCTTCAAGGTTCACCTCATAGATATTTCAGCCCCTCCCCCTTCAACATTGACTCTAGAGAAGTGCTTAGAGCCTCGAGAGCCATAGTCATTATTTATAGGTTATAGTTTATGCCCTAGCTCCATTTGGAAATTGGCATTGAGTGAAGAGTCTTGCACTTAGGAGTCCAGCCTCATTGTACTTGAGGAGGGCATACATACTTGGGTTATCCATTCTCCTCAAAAGGGTGAATGTTGTGTGTAATATTCGTAGTCTTAGCCAGTCTTTGTATACTACACAAGGTTCCCATAGCGTGGGCACTCAAATATTGCAATAAGACGTTCTTGACTACTGAAATGAGGCTTATATGTCATGTCTTTGGCTGAGGAGGAATGGCCATCTTAGCTTGTGACAAGGTTCCTCCACAGAATGCTCAAGTTGAACAATGTAAGCATGCTTTGGTACAAGAGCCTAGAGTTGCACATCATTGTGAATCGGCCTCAGTCAATATTGGAATGATAGAGATATAATAGATGCTTCATTATAGATGGATCAACTTAGTACTAGTGCTACTCGGAGTTGCACTTGTTTACAAAGACCTGGTAATGAGGAAGAGGAAAGATCTGTCCTACCTTTAGAGAGTCCTAGACAAGGTCTTCACACTACATTATATCGTATGCAATTCAAAGATAATGTCGAAAATTCCACAAAGACACGTATAGAGAGATGCATTCTTGAGTGGAGTCCCTCTTTTAATGTAGTGTGCATTGATGCGTGGGGGTGAATGGTGAAAGCCATTGCACGAGTGGATGGGTGTGATGACTAGTGTGGTGTTGATTGAAAAGACTACATACAATCATGCTAGACAAAGAAAGGGAAGGGATTGAGATGCTCTTAGAGCAGATTTGATGACTTATGGATGTTCCATTATATCATATGGATTTAATGACTCATGCCATTGCCATGTAATCAATATCCTTCCCTTTTCTTGTTTTGGTATGTCATGTGGATGCTAATAAAGCATACAAACATTCATATCATTGGGGGGTTTCATCTTTGAGCACATTAAGAATGCCAATGGGGCAATCTTTCACCAAGGATCCCACCTATCGGTTTAGAACATTCAATTGTGGATGGTCAAAGCTTGGACAAGGGGATTGTTGTTCTAAGCTAGGATAAGCTCCGCTAAGAAGTTCTACCTCCTCAATTGTCAATCTGCAGAAGAGATAGGAGTGATATGAAGATCGTGAACGCATGAAGTGAGTGAAGGTGAAGGTGAGAAGCATGAGAATGCACACACACAGGGTAGAGACAAGAGAGACGCAATGGAAGGTCATGAACAACCTCTATTACTCAAGAACACCATTACAAGCTCAAAAATAGCTCTAACTCTAACTTGCCAACCTAAAAAATGAGCTCTGTAGCTCTTTTCATAGATTCTAGAATAGTTTTGACTGGTTTCATACTTAGTGTCTAGCATAGTTAAAAAATAGTTTCTCGGGGTCATTTGGAGGTCCAAATGAAGTCTAAAAATTACCAAAACTGGTATGCTCGTTCTACCTAGGCTCCTCAAGTTCCAGGACTCCTCGGCTTGCACAAAATGGATCTTTGCTAACTACAAACTTGAGTGTTTTATGGTACATATGCTACATGAGTGATAATAATCATTGTTTGGTGTTTGAAGAGAATATCAAGAAATATATTTCTTGAAAAAATAAAATATCTAGCCCTTGCAACTCATTGCATTCCCGCTTTCACATGCTTCCTTTGCATCGATGCCTCTGGCTATTGCTGGATGTACTGCCAACACCCCCCTTCCTCTCGCGTCTGTCGTCCTCGATAGATCCTTGTGATAGGGTTTGCGTAATGTAGGTCTGCAAGAGATCTTGGGCTAGGATGTGCTCTGCAATGTGGATACCTCTTGCGAGATTAGCTTCAATTTTTTCCCAGTTGATATTCTGAGGTTCCTCTGGTGGTGGGAGCCGATAGTGTGTAGAATACATAAGTTGTTCACATGCAAACAACTGCAGTAGATGTGTCGGTTAGCTAATGAAGACTTTGGAGTGATATTCCCAAAATCAAGTCATAAACATGTCTTCAAACGTCATTTTGTAGCAGGCAGGGAAATATTTGATCCAACAGTGCCGAGTGTAACACACCCATATGGATGGCGTTGTGCTCATGTCGTATGCAATGTCTCCATTGGCATGTTCAAAACCCGGGGGGTTGACGTGTGGTGTTTTGACTCTGCGAAAGATTTTAAACACTATCTGCATCATGTCAAATATTTTAATGGTCATTTTGGCAACTATGTCGGTCATGCGATGAAGTCGGGGGAGCAAGTGGCATATGGTCGCCATCATGTATCCTACTATCGGAGGGCCGCAAGGTGGTGAAATAAGGATAATTCAACCAATCCCAACATTGCTTATTATTTTGAACCTTAATAGTGAATGCAGTCCAGGAGCGACATCATGGCACTGGATTGTAGCACGGATTGTACTTTAAGTGTAGTGGGGCATGGTCCATGTATGCATCATTTCTGGATATTCTTGCAATAGCTCCGTGCGCCAATTGGGCTGAAAGATTTTACCTTTTTTCACCTCCGCAGGTAAGTCTTCTGGTTCAAATTGAGTGGCATGCGTGGGCTTCTTTCCGGTTTCCTTTTCAATTGCCAACTAGTATTCTGCCATGTAGAGAAAATAAGGTTTGTATTGAAGCTCGTTGATGGATATGTACCTGTGTGGTTCCAGTTGAGCAAAATAAGGCGATTGCAGTATGCATGCTTCTATGAGGGCCATCACATGGAGTTGTGCCTCTACACATGCTGAGTGGGTCTTCCCAAGCTCTTCAACTGATTTGAGCCATGCGGGAGTAGGAAGTTCAAATGTGTCCTTCCCTTCTACCATGACATGTCTGCCTGGGGCCAATTGTGGTTCATATTCTTCTTCATAAGTCACCCGGCTTTGAGATTGTCTCTTCTTCTGTGGGGATTTCCGGTGGGGAGTAAGGTCTTGGAGGCTCTGACTGAGCGGCAACCTGGGCTTTGAGATCGAGTACGCGTGCCCGTAATGTGACTAGTTCTTCGAGAACTTCTGGCGGAGTGATCTCTTGAACACTGGTTTGTTGTACATGTGCTTGTAGTCGTAAAGTAGTGTGTTCACTTTGTAAGCACAGATATTCTTCATTTATCCGATCATAATCTTCAAGTGGACATGCATGATCGTCCAACAGTAACTTCATGGTCTCAGAGGGGATTGCTTTAAACCTGCTTGGACTGAGTGGTTCGTCGGGTCTATCCATAGCTGCTTCAAAGTTTTCACGATTCTGTTCTTGTAATCTTTGGTTCTCTTCTTTTGTTGCAGCGAGGTGTCTTCTTAAGAGCCCCATGTTTCTAGTCAGCATTGCGTTGCGTACAATCTGGGCTCGTAGTTGTTCCTCTATTTTGGTCACCGCTTCTTTAGATTTCTACTCAAGTTCCAACTCCATCGAGTGAAAGCATCAGGGAGTTCTTGATGTTGTGTGTTAAGAGAAGCATTCTCAATGGTCAATAAGTTTAAGTAGGCTTGCAGTTGTGTGGTGCTTTGTTGCAAGGCCTAGTAGTTGCTTTCGAGTGAGAGAAATTCATTCCTGACCTGATTCATACATGCGAACATTTGATTAAATGCAGTTTCTACCATGGATGATAATAACAATGATGTGGTGTGTGAAGATGATGCTATTGTGGTGGTAGATGTAGGGGAAGGGAAATTGGGGTAGGGGGAGTGAATGCTGTGGTGACAGTAAAGAAATGTGATTGTGCTAATAGGGTGTGGTGACATTGTGGATGTGAGTGGTGGTGTAGTGGGTGGTGAAATATCCATGTCAGTGAATGTGGTGTCTAGTGAACTAATGGTGAAAAGTGGTGTGATTGTAGGTGTGTGAGTGGGTATGAACACGGGATTTACAAATGTGGAGGAATATATGAACTATTGAGTTTCGCGGATTAGATGGTGTAGAGGAGAAGACAAAGGTGATGCAGTCAAACTAGGAGGGGATACTAGTGAAAAGGTCATTGGTGGGGAAAATGGGAAAATAGGTCATGAAGGAAGGGGAAAGGAAGGAAGGGGAGGGGTGAGGAATGGATTAATTGGAATGGGGGGAATTAGGGTGGATGTACTAGGTGTAAAGGTTTCTGGTAGAGTGTGGGGCACTGGAGATGCTATGGCTTCTGCTACAACACTAACTATGAATTGGGATATTGGAAGGCAGCTCGAGTGTATAGGGGAAGTTGGATGTACAAGAGAGGGAAGAGTTTTGATTGATGTGGAGGTGATTTGGATGGCGGTTACAGGTAGGGATGTTGGGGGTTGTGGTGGGGAGTGGATGATTATTATATCTCCTGCTATAGGTGATTTAGGTGGGGGTTCAAGGACTAACCATGCTTCTTTTGGATGACGGGAGGACTTTGCATCGGTTGGGACTCGGATGTATTGTCTAGGTCATGACATTAAGCGTATACGTCGAGGGTTGAATTGCAGCAATGACTTCCTCTTTAAGAAATGGAGTGCTTCGACGGTGCCGATTGACTTTGCTAATTCATCGAAACCTTTGATGAAAGAGTCTTCAAATCCTCCGCTGGCTAGCTCTTGTTGTAATATTTCTTGACTTTTCTCTTCTGATAACTCTCGGCGTGCCCACATAGCTGGCTGTTATGATATAGTTTCTGAATGACCAACATGTATGCAGCGGCTTCAAAGGTGTCCTCTTCATAGGTGCTATTACCACCTTGGGCTTCGGTTTGCTACTCTTGATCTTCATGTTGGTCGTCATCATGTGAATCTTGACTATTTTGGCTAGCTTCGTCATCATCATCTTCATTGTCTGTTACTATCCGGTCTTCCTCATCTGAGCTTGACACTAACTGTTCTTGTTGCTAATTAGGTGGCATAGTGGGGAACTTGGCCTTTCATATTCTTGCGAAAAGAATTGTCCTTCTGAGAACTGAAATTTTCTTGAGAATGCGTCTTGCATTTCAAAGTCTAAAGTAGTATTAATGGGTTCCGTCTCAAGGTTAGGAATCGAAAATGTGAATGCATCCGCACTAATAGTGGTAGGGGGTTCTCTGACCTCTGAGGTAGTAGCTTGAGTGGTGGCTTTTGAGGTGGACACAACATTGGTGGTACCTTCAGTTACTATGGGTCGTGACAACCGAATGCGTATCATGGGTACAGGTGAGGGTGGCTCTGTGGGAGACTACTGAGGGGATGGTTGCAGTGAAGGCGATTCAAGGATATGTAAACATGGAATTGAGCCTCGCATATGCTTTCCCGCTCTTGCCTTGCTTGATTTGCATGCCTTCTTGGATGTTCCTTTAAACCTTTTCAATTCATCACTCTATTGGTAAGTCATAGTCAAGACTTCTTGGAGGCTCTATTGGTAATTCATAGTCAAGACCTTCTTGGAGGCTCTATTGGTAAGTCATAGTCAAGACACATGTATAAACCTTCTTGGAGGCTCTATTGGTAAGTCATAGTCAAGACACATGTATACTATTCGTGTCAGGGCACAAAAGCCATGGATGACATGCTTTCGGGTCCACCTTTGTTGTGCTAAGTATAACTGATCTTGAATCTTGCTAGCAAGATCGATTGTTTGAGGGCCTGTATTTGCTAAGTACAATCCAAACCAAATGCACTTTTGTGGTATCGTGAAACCATCCTGAGCGGGGAAAGCAAAATGTTGCATATAAATACGTAAGGGTTTTGATTTGGCAGAGATATCAGCCCATTTCAAAACATCACCCCTTTTTATGGGCTCGGGAATGAGCCTTTCTCTTTCCATTAGCATGTGAGTGCCATGGATCTTAAGTGCTGCACGGATCAAATTGTTTGAGAGATAGAATTTTTTATAAGGGGGATCATTAACTAGCGATGGCAAAATAAAAGTTCTTGGCAATTCCTTCCTCTGGAGGGGTTCAAGAGTTGTCACCAAATAGAAGCATCGACAGAAATCGGGTTTTGGTAAGGGTGCACTAAAGTGCTCTGTGAATCTAGCCCTGGCCCAAATAGGTCGTAGTTCCTCTGAATTCTAAAGGTCTTGCGAGAAGAATTGATATCTTCCCCATATGTCTCCGCTAAAGCAAAGCATCACATCATAGATGAAATTAGCATCCGCCAAAGGTCCTACAAGTCCTTGGAACCAATGGGAGTTGTAGTGCAATTTTTTCGTTTTTCCAAGGGGAGGGTCATCAATTGGAAGCAATCCCATGAAATCTTGAAAGTTCGGTGGCTTGATAGCAGAGTAAGGTTCAAATAACAAATTACCAAAATTCACTACTAGCATACTGGTGCCAGCCTCTAAGGTTCCTTCCATTTTTATTGTGATCGACTATGAGTGAGTAAGATTTGCTACAAAAGGATAACACATTAGTATGGAAATTAATTATGATCCCAATAAAGTGAGAACACAATCCCTTTCCATAACCAATGCATAACCCATGCAGCCGTGTGTTGTGAGGTGGTTTATGTAATGATTTCTCAGAAACTAATGTAGGTCAGTAGACAACCTACATGCATGTTGGATGCTGACTCTGATTCTGCCTTGACTTCTTCTTGTCAGAGCTGTGCTATTGGAAACTGTTGATACATTCTGTCCTTTTGGCACCCATACTTGCTTTGTGCAGGTGGCTTTCACATGGTGATACTGCTTCCACCTTTGCATCATCTGATATGGTCGTTGGTTTGGGTTCCTGAGTCGTGGGTGACTTTTTTGTGGTTGAGGTTGAGAGGTCTGGCGGACACTTTGCTTTGGAAAAGAAAGGAGGTCCAACACTTGCATGACCTGCCTATCCGAAAGTGAGGCATTCTGTACAATAGATCTAGATAGGTTTGCATGTAGTGTGGAGGATGGGCCATCGGAGACTATGGTGCCCATTTGGCCGATGATATAACCTACCTGACCATTGATGTAGTCCCCTTCTTGTTCAAAGGAAGACTAGGGGAAGATCTCTTAATGTCCTCTTGAGTGGCAACTATCCATCGCCAAGCCCTTGTGGGTTGACATTAGATTGATCTAACTTATCTAACTTATCTGCCCAAAGATCTTTTGGTCCTCCTTTGCATGCAATTCATATGGTATGGGGTTACATCCCTCAGGGGGGGCATTTTTAGGGAAGTCAAGCAGTATCACTTGTTGTTGGTTTAAGATCCTGAGCTGCAAGGAGCATTTCCTAAGATTTAAGTCCACTAAGTAATCGTATAACCAATCTTGGCCAAGGATTAACGGTTCTATCAAGTCATTGTAATGGCACACTAGGAGTTTCACAGTCACGGTCATCTCGTGTATGAGGATAGGAAGGTCCACCTCACCCATGCAAGGGGTTTCCATGTCTCCTAGCCCTATGAGGTATGCCTCAATTGGCCGCATTTCTAATCCTGAGTCCTTACAGTGGGACCACCTAATCGCAATTGTCGCAACCCCTGA
The DNA here is from genome assembly GCA_020310875.1 of Ceratopteris richardii. NCBI lineage: Eukaryota > Viridiplantae > Streptophyta > Polypodiopsida > Polypodiales > Pteridaceae > Ceratopteris > Ceratopteris richardii. The sequence continues at coordinate 102,030,033 of CM035438.1, read as the reverse complement.
ATCAATTAAAGCCCTAAGCTCATGGCAGGTGTTCCCTTGTTCTAGCATGACTATAATAAATGGTGTCCTATCCACTATGCTAGGATGAGCAAATGACTTTGTTTGACACATGGCCATGGGGTATCTCGGTGTTTCCTCGAGATGGTTATAATGTTCTCTCCCTAGTCCTTGTCTCCTTAATTTCATGCATTTAATGCATTCTAGAGCTTCTTCCTGAGCTTCCTCTCGTATTCTCTTTCCTTCCTCCTTGTGCTTCTTTGCCAATGTGAGTCGTTGAAGCATATCCTCCATAAGAGGTTCTTGATAAATCTTGACTCTACAACCACTAATGTAATTAGGCATTATTTCTCCTTCTAATGTGGCTAATTGTACCGCTCCACTTGTCGAGAGTCTGTTGATAATCATAGGTCCATAACCACGTTCCTCTAGCTTCTGTGCGTGTTGTTTCAATGTATACACTAGGACTAAGTCACCTTCTTTTAAGCTTTTGTCTTTCACATGTGCATCGAAATAGGATTTCTATCGCTTCTTTGCTACATATATGCTTGCTGTTGCTTTCAGCTTGGTTTCTCATAATCATTCCAAGTCCATTATCCTTGATGATAATTCATGGATGGTCCATTGATGTTCTTGTGCACCCTTAAGGGTGGGTATAAAAAATTCCAATCGGAGCATTGCATTTTGACCAAAAACCATATGAAAGGGAGTTGCATTGAGTAAGGTCTTGTAGGCCACTCGATATGCCCAAACAACGTGATGTAATTGTTTGTCCCAATTTGAACGTTTGTTGTTCACGAGTTTCATCAATACATTACAAAGGATCTTGTTAGTACTTTCTGCTTGCCCATTGGCGTGAGGATGATATGGTGCAGATTTCTTGTGAATCACCATAAAATCCTGTAACAAATATTCAATGACTTGGTTTAGAAAATGGGTTCCTCTATCACTCACTAATTCTATAGGCAATCCATATCTCGTAAAGACATTTTCAAATAAGAATTTTGCAGTCATGTGTGTATCATTCTTTTTGATAGCCTTAGCTTCTACCCATTTGGTAAGATAATCTATTGCTACTATGATGTATTCAACATGAGTACCTTTAACATGGGTCCTACAAAATCTATACCCCTTCTAGAGAATGCACGTCCTCCCATCATGGGTTTCAGTGGCATTTCATCTCTGCAAGTAGGAAACTGAGTTCTTTGACATAGATCACATATCTTTACATAGGTGTGTGCATCCATGTGAAGAGTGGGCCACCATAATCCTGCAAATAATATGGCTTTGATTATTCTATCAGGGCCAAAATGACCTCCCACAACACCTTGATATGCAGTCTCTAATATGCTCAAATAATCACTCTCATGAACACATTGTCTCAGTATCCATCTCTCCCTCGTTTGTATAGGTTAGCACCAATAATCATGTAGTACTGAGATTCCTACTCTAGAGTTTGTTGTCTAAGTCATTCCTTGAGGGAATGCTTTCATCCTCAAGTATGTCACCATTGATTTGCTCCATTCTGGTGTAAGAGATACCTGGGATAGCGTGGCATGCTCCACAGGGGTTTTTCACAATAGAAAGGGCATTCTTTACATAGGCTATAGACATATGCTTCCATACAAGGCCAATACACTCCTAGTCTGTACATAGTCTGCAATGTACGGTGTTTTGAATGGTGTTGCTTTAATGCACCCACATGTGCTAATTGCAACCAATTCTTGTATTCTGATTTATCTACACAACAAGCAAGAATGTTCTGATTATCTTGTTTATAAATGCTTCCTTCTAGTATTTCGTATATTTGTGACTTGGTAATTTCTCCTTCTCTGATCCTATTCCTAGGATTCTTGGGTCCAAATGTGAGAACAGGGATAATAGAATTGGCCCATTTGAGTACTATCTCAAGATTAAACATGTATGCATCTGGTACATCTGTTATTCCTTGAGGAGCTTCTCCCGTAGTTAGCCGTGAAAGGTGGTCAGCTCAGATTTGGGTCTTTCCCTTCTTGATGACTACTTCAAAGTCGTACTCCATTAACAATAGAAACCATCTTATCAATCATCCGGTGTTACAAGGCTTATTGACTAAGTACAATAATGCTCGTTGATTTGTGAAGAACTTGAACTTATTTGCCAATAAGTAATGCTTGAATTTTTTTACAACATAAATCATTCCTAATCCTTCACGCTTTGTCATTAAGGGAAAAAGTGAACCTTGCATGGGCCTTGTAAGGATCCCTAATTTTTAGGGATTAAAATTAATCTTGTAGTAATTTAAGGGGACACAATAAACCACTATTGTTATTGCTAAATAAAATAATATTTCATACATTTCCCTTTTTGAATGGAAAAGAAATACAATCTCTAGCCATTGGATCCTCTAGATTGATGGCACCGATCAATCAGAGCAGGCATGGGGACCAAAATTCATAGTTCTAGCTTTGATAAATCTCTGCAGAAAATTGGACCGTCAAATGCATGCCAAATCCAAGGGAGAAGTGCAAATGGGGCGGATCATAGCTCTACAAGAAGATGCGCCATTGGATCACACCTCCATCCGATGGATTAAATTAAATCGCACTTTGGCCTTTTGGGGGAGCACTCTGAGCCTTTGGATTAGGGGCAAGATCCAATGGCTGAAAACCAAAGGTGCCTAAATTCAAATGCAAGATCATCTGATCCATCCAATTCAAAGATGAATCAATGGCTTAGATTCTTGCATGCCCTCTTCCAGCTGTTCTCTATGTGAGCCACATGATTGATGTCCAATCCAAGGGCCAATATTCATTCCCTCCTTGACTTTGGCAAAAAGACATGAACCCTTGGATCTTTGAGGACATCCAAGGGATAAGATTGATTTCATTGCAGTCTCATACCACTCATGCCTAAAAAACCATGATTCCATAGCTATTTTGGAGGATTATACAAGGGAAGCCTAGCCCTAATCTATGTGATTGAGGGACTAGACTGTGGCCACCACCCTCTTCTCATTGGTCCATCACTAATCACTCCTTAGTCTAAAAGGCCCATGCAAGGTTCACTTTTTTCCCTAATGTAGTGGTGTAATTTCTTTCTGCTGCATTTAGCTATCTACTTGCGTAAGCTATGGGAAGATCTATATTGCTTCCGTTTGAGGGTTGTGTCAACACACATCCTATGGCATAGTTGGATGCATCCACGTGCACATGGAATGGCTTGTTCCAATTTGGTGTTGTTAAAATGGGTGCGGAACACAAGCGTTGTTTAAGTTCAGTGAATGATTTCTCACATTCATCCGTCCATTCAAACTTGGTCAAAAGAGACTACAGAGGTTTTGCTATGATTGCGTACATGTGTATACATCATCGCGAATAACTGCAATGTCCCATGAAAGCCTGTACCTCCTTTACATTTTTGGCCTAGGTAAGTGCAATTACTCTAACCTTCTCTTCATCCGTAGAGATTCCGTTTTTTGACACAATGTGTCCTAGAATTTTGCCTTTGTAGCTCAGTGATGAGTAGAACCTCCTTTAATGTTAATCCGGGAAGACATGAGGATGGTATGAAGACCTCGAGCAAGTGAAGGCACAAATGTGTGAGTGAGAAGCACACCAACATGCACACACATACACACACACATGCACACACGGCAAGAACAAAGAGAGCAAGACAATGGAATCACTTCTATTACAACAAAGTTCTCATACAAGTTCAAAACTACAACAAGCTAGCTCAAAAATTAGCTCTCTAGCTCTATTTATAGTTTTTGACTAGCTTTGGCCCTGTCCAGACCTAATGTCCGGCCTAGTTAAAAATTAGGTTCCAGGGCTTATTTGAGGGCTCAAACGAGGTCTAAAAAATATGAAAATTGGTAGGCAAATACTACTAAAGCTCCTCAAGCTCGAGGACTCCTCGGCTTGCACAAAATGGAGCTACCAAAAGGTGAAGTGGTATTTACAATGGTTTTCAATGATGAGAATCACTTTTATAATAATGTAAGGATTGAAAAATTTTAATGGGTTGCCTCAGTGCTAGATCTGCATGTATGCCCATACTTGCTTCTTCCTATATGATGCCAATGCTCTCCCCCCCCCCCCCAGCGTCTATCGTCTCTGACAGACCTTTGCTCCACGGTTTGATCAATGTAGTGATGTAGTATGTCGGTTGCCAATTCTTGTTCTCTGATCCGTAGTCCCCTGACCAGTCTCTTTGAAGGGCATCCCAATTAACCGCGCCAGGCATGTCAGGTTGTGGCATGGTGTAGAGCTCTGAGTGCATTGTCTGTTCGCACGCGAATAATTGTAGCAGATGGGTTGGGCATGGCGTGAACCCTTCTGAGTGTGATTCCCAAAACCCCGTGGTGAACATGTCATCAAAGGTTTGCTTGTAGCAGGCAGGGAGATATCTGATCCTCGCATGCCATGCATAAGCTGTTGGTGTAATTACAAGCCTACATATTTGGCTCAAAGGATGCATTAAAATCCACACATACATGAAGAAGCATAGGAACATATGCTAGTGGTTAATTACCACTTCACCTCATTGTAAAAGTCAAATTGACTTAGAATCTTTTGTAATCACCTACCAAAGTGAGTCGTGGAAAAGTAGTTCATTTGATTGAAGGAATATCTCCAAGCATTCAGGAGCTTGATCATAGGGAGCCAAAATTTGAATTTGAATTCAAATCTTTGCTCATTACATATAAAAGTGGACATGAAAAGTCGCGGGTAAGAGAGATCATTCCCGAGCCTCATTCTACTGAGTTTGAGTGTTTGTGAGCTCTATACTATAGCCTACACCTCTCTACACCATTAGGCAATGTTGTTCATGCCAATGGGATTGTATACAAGTGTTCATTAATAGATACATTTATATCATTAATCTTTGAGTTCTCTGTTAGTCTACTCAAAAGTCTGTCAACTTGTCAAGGGCATATCTCGGTCAATTCTTCACCAAATCAAGTGATTCAAGGCTTGTTGGATTCAGCTTAAAGTCATCTACATGCTATCAAATTGTTAAGTAATTCTATTCAGCCATTTCAGAGAAATCTGCGTCGAGGTGAACTCTGGTCAATTTCTGCTATAGTCCTAAAAAGTCGGGGGTATAGCTAAACTTGCTAAATTGATTTCTCTTAGCATAGTTTATCTTTTTACATCATTCTACTTGAAAATGGTAGCTTACTAAGCTAATTGAATACCCCTAGAAGGAATTTTATCAATTTCTACTGTGCTGGTCACACTGAGTAAACCATCGAGCAGGTGTCAAGACATAAATAAAAGGTTTTCTTGAGTTTGTGAACTTCAAAGTTATCTGTTTTGGTTCAATCATTACACACATCACTTCCAAAGTACATAGGCCATTTTTTTGTGTTATTGGAAAGCTAAGAAGGTCTACTTATCAACTCTGAAGCAAAAGAGGGCTGGTACAAAGCATGTTTAGCAGTACTTACTCAGTCTCTTGGAGCATCCATCCATCTATCCCAACAGTGGTATCAGAGCAATAGAGGTAAAATGGGAGATGGTTTTCCTTCATTTATTGATAAATTGGACAGGAACAACTATCAAGCTTGGTCTCTAAGGATGAAGACCTACTTACAAGGAAGGAGTCTCTATGGATACATCTCAGGAGATGAGGAATTGCCCTCATTCAAAGCATGAGGATTGCCAACCAAGGAAGAACAAGAAAAACTCAACACATGGTGTGCTAAGGATGCATTGGCAAGGTCATATTTACTCAACTCTGTCTCTGACTTTCTTTTGCCACATATTAGAAATTGTAAGACATCCCAAGAAACTTGGGAAACCTTGTCATCATATTTTTCCTCCAATACAAGGGCTAGGAAAAATTAGTTGTGGATTGAATTCACAACACTAAGGAAGCAACCTAAGCAAGCTGTTTCAGAATTTGTGACCAAGATCAAAGATGTTGCAGATCAGTTAGCAAGCATAGGAGAAGCGATTGAAGAAGAACAAATTGTAAGGCAAGTGATCAATGGAATCAAGGCTGATGACAAATGGGAAAGCTTCACCACTGCAATGGATCTCTACATGGACATGCACACTCCAGATCTTACAACTCTCATGGGACAAATATTTACACATGAAGCAAAGCTCACCAAAAATGGAGATACATCCAAAGGTAATAACTCTTCTGCCCTATACATTGATAAGAAGTCTAAGGATAAAGGCAAGAGCAAAAAAATGGAAGATGAAGGTTCTACCTCCCAAGCCAACTATGCAGGGAGAGGTAGATCTTCAAGAGGAAGGGGCAGAGGAGGTAAGCAAGGTAGGGGGAGACCCTATAACTCATCACCATGCAACATTTGTGGTTTATCAAATCATACTACAGATGAGTGTTTCAGGAATTACAAAAATCAGAGAGGAAGAGGCTACCAAAGAGGTGGATACTCATAGTCAAGAGGAAGGTTCAACCATCACCAAGGCCACAACAACAATTACAACAATAATTACAACAACAATTACAATGGCAACTACCAAGGAGGATTCAAAACCAGAAAGGACTACAACAACTACACAGAGGAGCAGGATGACTCTCTTCTGATCATGAACATGACTTCAAAGTCAGGTAGAAATGATGACCACTTATTCTACATTGACTCAGGGTGCTCAAATCATGTGGCTGGCAATGTGGCACTATTCTCTGATCTTGAGGAACCAAAAGGTAAACATCAGGTCCAAACAGGTGATGATACAAAGCATTCAGTAGTTAAAGTTGGAAATGTTAAGACTTGTGATGGTAATCAAAATTTGTTGAGCAGGGTACTCTATGTACCAACCATTACCAAAAATTTGATGAGTGTTGGTCAGATTGTGGAGAAAGGTTTGCAGGTCAGATTCAATCAATATGGAGCATATGTGGAGGACCCAAGACATGGGTTCAAGAGGATTGCTAAAGGAGAAAAATCAGGTAGACTTTTCACTTTTGAGTTGGAAGATACAAAGAATATTGCACTATACAGTTATAAAGATCAAACACTTTCAGAACTTAAGATTTGGCACAAAAGGTTAGGGCACATAGGAGAAAGAACCTTGAAACAAATGTGCAGGGACCAATGTGTGCTTGGGATACCTAATGTATCCAAGAAACATATGATTTACAAGTGTGGTGCTTGTCAATTTGGTAAGTCTCACAGGTTACCCTTCTCCAAGAAAGGATATATGCATGAAGACTACCTAGAGCTTGTACACACAGATGTATGGGGACCTAGCAAAGACCCCTCAATCTCAGGATCAAGGTACTATGTATCTTTCATTGATGATTATAGTAGATGGACTTTATTATACTTCATGAAGAACAAGGATGAGGTATTTAATTGTTTTAAGAAATATCTTGCATTAGTTGAAAACCAGACAGGAAGGAATTTGAAGAGGCTAAGGTCAGATGGCGGAGGTGAGTACTTCTCCAATGAATTTGAAGACTTCTTGCAGGACAGAGGCATCAAAAGAGAGATAGCCACAAGGTATTCTCCTGAACAGAATGGGGTAGCTGAGAGAAGAAATAGGTTAATTGTTGAGACAACTAGATCTATGCTTAATGAGAAGAAGTTACGTAATTATCTATGGGTAGAGAGTGTTTCTACTGCCACTTACCTCATAAATAGGTTACCATCTAAGTCACTTGATGGTATGACACCCTATGAAGCATGGTATGGTAAGAGACCATCATTAGATCACTGCAAAATATTTGGGTGTGTAGCATATGTGCACATTCCTTCTCAGATAAGAGGTAAGCTAGATCCAAAGGCTGAAAAATGCATTTTCATTGGGTATGATTTAAATAAAAAAGGTTACAGGTTTTATAACCCTACCAATAAGGGATTTATGGTAAGCAGAGATGTGATCTTTGATGAAAATGATTCTTGGTATGAGAATGAATGCAGGAAGGTTAAACTACCCTATGACTTGGAAGAGGAATTTCCAAAACTTGCAAAGGAGGAACCTACTCAGAATGAAGACTCAAGTTCAGATGATGAAGACATTATCAACCTTGAAGAATTCAAGGCATGGAAGTCCAAGGGCAAAATGAAGATGAAGAAGCTTGAAGACATACCTGAATCTTCAAATCAATCAATCAGAAGATCTCAAAGAGAAAGCAAGAAACCTATCAGATATGGGTATGATACATCTCTTGTTACTAAACATTCAGTTTATCTTGCCAAAGATTTGTCAAATGAAGAACCAGGTTCATATGAAGAAGCAATAACTAAATCAGAATGGAAAGAAGCTATGGATGAGGAGATTGAAGCACTCAAGGAGAGTGACACATGGGAGTTAGTACCCAAGAAGGATTCTATGAAGGTAATAGGATCCAAATGGATCTATAAGTTGAAAAGAAATTCTGATGGAACAATTAATAGGTACAAAGCCATATTGGTAGCCAAGGGTTTTGCACAAACCCAAGGCATTGACTATGAAGAGACATTTTCTCCTGTGGCCAAGATGCCAACAATCAAAGTGTTGGTAAGTGTGGCTGCATCAAAGAATTGGAACATGTACCAATTGGATGTCAAGAATGCTTTCTTGAATGGATGGATTTTGAGAAGAAGTTTATATGTCACAACCTCCTGGCTATGAGGACCCTAAGAAGGTAACTTATGTTTGCAAATTAAAGAAGGCTTTATATGGATTGAAGCAGGCACCTAGGGCATGGAATTACAGGTTAGCTACATACCTCCAAGACCAAGGTTTTGTCATGAGCAAGGTTGACACTTCTTTGTTCATTAAGAGAAGTAATTCAGAGGTAATATATCTCTGTGTTTATGTTGATGACATCATCATTACAGGTAATGATGCCAATGGAATCAGGTATATCAAAAGCCAGATGATGAAGGAGTTCAAGATCAATGATCTTGGTTTATTGAAGTATTTTCTAGGGCTTGAATTAGTTTACACTAATTCAGGGATATATATTACTCAGAAAAAGTATGTACAAGATATGTTGAAGAAGTTTCACTTGCAGGATGCTAAAGTAGCAAGCACTCCAATGGAGGTAAACCTAAAGCTAAGTGCCCATGAAGGTGATGAAGTTAAATACATTACAAGTTATCAAAGTACGGTGGGTAGCTTGAACTATGCTACTCTTACAAGAATTGATATTGCATATGGTGTAAGTGTGCTAAGTCAATTTATGCACAAGCCAAGGATACCTCACTTAGAGGCTGCCAAGAGAATCTTGAAGTATCTCAAGGGTACACAGAACCATGGTTTGTATTTTCCTTACACTTCAGATATTGATATCAAAATTTATTCAGATGCAGATTGGGCAGGATGCAAGGATGATAGGAGGAGCACTTTTGGATATATTTCCTTTGCAGGTGACAAACCAATTTCATGGTCTTCAAAGAAGCAACCTATTGTTGCTTTGTCTTCCACAGAGGTAGAGTATAGAGGACTAGCTAATGCCACACAAGAAGCAATTTGGATTAAGCTTTTGTATACAGAATTGGGCTTACATACTAGGTCTCCAATAATCTTTGGAGATAATACAAGCTCTCTTCACCTTGCAGCTAATCCTATCTATCATGCTAGGACCAAACACATAGAGGTCCATTATCATTATGTGAGAGAGAAATTGATAAGCAAGGACATTCAACTTACCTATGTATCAACAAACATGCAATGTGCAGATTTGTTGACTAAAGCTTTGGATGGAACAAAACTTTGCAGGTTCAAATCCATGATTGGATTGCAGATATACTTGAAGATTGAAGATGAAGACTTAAGCCAAAATGTTTGGCTTGAGGGGGAGCTGTTGGTGTAATTGCAAGCCTACACATTTGGCTCAAAGGATGCATTAAAATCTACACATACATGAAGAAGCATAGGAACATATGCTAGTGGTTAATTACCACTTTACCTCATTGTAAAAGTCAAATTGACTTAAAATCTTTTGTAATCACCTACCAATGTGAGTCGTGGAAAAGTAGTTCATTTGATTGAAGGAATATCTCCAAGCATTTAGGAGCTTGATCATAGGGAGCCAAAATTTGAATTTGAATTCAAATATTTGCTCATTACATATAAAAGTGGACATGAAAAGTCGCGGGTAAGAGAGATCATTCCCGAGCCTCATTCTACTGAGTTTGAGTGTGTGTGAGCTCTATACTATAGCCTACACCTCTCTACACCATTAGGCAATGTTGTTCATGCCAATGGGATTGTATACAAGTGTTCATTAATAGATACATTTATATCATTAATCTCTGAGTTCTCTGTTAGTCTACTCAAAAGTCTGTCAACTTGTCAAGGGCATATCTTGGTCAATTCTTCACCAAATCAAGTGATTCAAGGCTTGTTGGATTCAGCTCAAAGTCATCTACATGTATCAAAGTTTGAAGTAATTCTATTCAGCCATTTCAGAGAAATCTGCGTCGAGGTGAACTCTGGTCAATTTCTGCTACAGTCCTAAAAAGTCGGGGGTATAGCTAAACTTGCTAAATTGATTTCTCCCAGCATAGTTTATCTTTTTACATCATTCTACTTGCAAATGGTAGCTTACTAAGCTAATGAATACCCCTAGAAGGAATTTTATCAATTTCTACTGTGCTGGTCACATTGAGTAAAACATCGAGCAAGTGTCAAGACATAAATAGAAGGTTTTCTTGAGTTTGTGAACTTCAAAGTTATCTGTTTTGGTTCAATCATTACACACATCACTTCCAAAGTACATAGGCCATTTTTTGGTGTTATTGGAAAGCTAAGAAGGTCTACTTATCAACTCTGAAGCAAAAGAGGGCTGGTACAAATCAGGTTTAGCAGTACCTACTCAGTCTCTTGGAGCATCCATCCATCTATCCCAACATAAGCAACTCGAATACTCGGGGTCGTGCTCATATCATAAAGTAAGTCATAATTTCCATTTATGAAGCCCGGAATTGGAGGCTGGATGTTACGTACATTGCGGAAAGTTTTTAACACTACTTGCATCATGTCTAGGATTTTGAGCATCATCTGCATGGCGACATCAGGCATGGGATGGAGGCGTGGCATCAAGTGTCTGATAGTAGCCATCATGTAGGCTACAGTTGGTGTGCCTGTTGGGGGTGCAATGGAGGGGTAATTGAGCCATTGTTTGCAATTAGTATTGTTCTGAACTTTTATGGAAAATGCCTTCCATGATCTTCTTCGTTGCACTGGCCCAAAGCAAGGGTTATACTTCAAATGCATGGGAGCATGATCCCATGTTCGTAGCATTTTCAGATAGGTCTCAAGTAACTTTTGCCTCCAGATGGGTTGAAATATGGCACCTTTTCTAGATTCTTTTAGGATGTCCTCTGGTTGGAACTGCATTGCAAAGGAAGGATACCTATTGGTGACTCTTTTGATTTCAGCGTTGTAGTCTGACAATAGCACAAAGTAGGGCTTATACTGTAACTCTGAATTGGTTATTAAGCGCCTAGTAGCCAAGTGCTTGAAATATTCGGATTGGAGTATGGTCTCCTCAATGGTTTTCATGGCCAGCATCTGGGTTGCTATGCGCTCTTCGTGAGTGTGGCCCATCTCTTCTACCTACTTCATCCATGCAGGAGGGGGTTCCTCGTATGTGTCCTGTCCCTCGTCAGTGATTCTGCCTCCCGGAAGAGGTTGAGGCTCATAATTATCTTCAAAGTTTCATCCACTGGAATGAAAATAGCCTCCTCTTGTGTTGGTTGATCGGGTGGAGAGGGGGGTCGTTCGTATTGTAGCAAATTAATCTTTAATTATGCAACTTGTTGGCGTAGCTCAAGTACTTTGGCAGGATCTATAGGTGCCCCTGGGGTGTTTTCGATGGCTGCTTCTAAATTCTCTTGATTATGTTGCTATAGTCTTCTATTCTCTTCTTGAGCAGCTGCTAAGTGGCAGCGAAGTAAGGCCATGTTTCTTTGTATTCTAGCATTGCGGGCTAGCTGATCTTTGAATTGTTCTTCCGTCGCCTTACCCGTCTCTGTATACTTGGCTTCAAGCTCCGCATGAGATTGTTGGAGGGTAGTAACCTCTTGTTGTAATGCAATATTACTCAGCTCTAAGGCATTCACACGTGCCTGGAGGTGGGATGACAGAGTACAAAGCTCTTCATTGTTTTCTTCCAATAATCTGTATTCCTATTTAAGTTGGGCAACAACTTCGAACATAATGTCCAATGCATGACTAAATGAGGTGGATGCAGAGGTGGAGGTGAAAGATGCAAGGGGTTGGGAAATGGGGAAGGGAAAAGTGGATGTTGTGTTGACAGTGGGTGTATGTGGTGATGTGCATGAAGTTACAAGTGGTGATGTTGAGACAAAAGTGGTGGTGAGTGGTCCTGTGGAGGGTGAAATGTCCATGGGATCGGACGTGATTGTGTGTGACGTGTGAATGGTGAATACTGGAATGGTGGGTGGCGTGTTAGTGGTGGCCGTGAATGTGGGGGAGGTGGGGTGGGAAAGGGACTTTCTATTATGATTCTCAATTTTTTGAACTATATTTATAAGGTTTTCCAAGAATGGAGGTAGGGTGGTTTGTGTAGGTTTAGAGAAGGTTATGAGGGGCCCAATGGGTTGGGGTTGTGAAAGAGTAAAAGTATTGGTGAAGGGAAGTGGGTGTGTTAATGTTTGGGTAGGGACATGTGGCTGTCCGAGAGCTGGTAGGTAAGAAGGGTGACCCATTATGGTTTGATGGATGACTGGATGACCTATCGGTGGTTCAAAAAATTGGCTAGAACTGGTGGATGTAGGTAAAGGGAAGGATGGAGAAATGGTGGTGTGTGGCATAGGCTCACTGAGGCTGAATACTGGTTGTTCAGGAAGGCTAATGGGAAGGGGTTCGGTGGGTTGTGTGGGAGGTGATGGTGGAGAGGGTATTTGTGTGCTGTTGTCATGTGCATCAATGTTAGAGGGGCTGGTCATGTGTACGTCATCCTGAGCTGTGGTAGGGAGTGAGGTAGAAACTTCGCTCTGAATCATCTTACCCCTACACGGTCATGTATCCAGCCTTCGTTGATTGTATTGAAGAGGGGTGCGATGTAACATGGTCTGCATAGCTTCTATAATCCCACATATGTCAGCCAAAAGGTTCAATGATTCAGCAAAGTGGGGGTCCGCATTCTCTACTTGAAGCATTTGATCCACCATTGCTATGTTTGCCTCTTCAGACAACTTATGCCTTTTTTGTACCTGCTTGATCGTCTTGTAGAGCCGTTTGAGTTGTGCAGTGTAGGCGGGGGCTTCCTCCTCACTCTCCTCTGATTCATTTTCCTGTGCCTCTTTTTGTTCATGTGTGCCTTCAACATGAGTGTGTTGTGCCTTATCTTCCCAATGTACTCTTTGTGCATCACTCTGTGGCCGTCCTCTCTGAGATGATGATCCAGGATCGTCAGTGTCTAAGAAGAACTCACTCTCAAATAACTGTGTTGTTTGCAAGAAGCTCTCAAAGTCGAAGGATGTATCCTCTGCCAATGTAGCCATGGAGGCAAACTCAGCATCCGTGGGTAGCGGAGGGGCTGATGGAGTGGGTTGTACCACGCCCTCTGATTGTGGTCGTTGGAGATGGATCGTGAATGGGGCTACTTGTTGCTCTTCTCTAAGGGAGATTTCTGTGGTGGACTCGCGAGGAATTAGAACATGTGAAAGTGATCCACGCATTCTTTTAGCTGGTTGAACCCCTGGTTTTCACCCTTGGAAGAATTGCAACTGTGAGTACTTAGAGGCTCGTGCGATCGTCACATCATAAGCGAGGCATTTGTAGATGATTCTTGTAATGGCACAACAACCATTCAAAGTAGGCTTCCTCACTCCTCGTTTGCTTGCTTCATATGGTTGGTCGAGGACCCACACTGGCACTTCAATAGGTAAGCTCCCGGTCTCCGCTAGGTATAGCCCGTACCAAATCTTCTTATGAGGCTGTGTGAATCGGTCTTGAGCCGGGAAAGAAAAGTGCTGAAGGCACATGCGCAACGGTATGGCAATGGTCGTGGTGAGGGCACACATTTCTTTCAACTTCTTGAGTTTACAGTTCTTCATAAACTCCGGTATCAAAGGATCATGATCGAAGGGTACATGGGTGTCGTACATCTGAAGGGCTTCCCTGATTAAAGTTATATTCAGCTCAGACTTTTTCATTTCCTCCTGGTTTGATAGAGAGGGCACCAAGAATGTTCCTGACTGATCTTGATCTCATGTTGCTTTCAGAGTTGCAATCAAGTAATAGCACCTAAGGAAATCTGGTTTAGGCAGAGATGCACTAAAATAATCCTGCAATCCTGCTTTCTGCCAAATATCTTGAAGAGGAGCTACATTTTGTAATGCTTCAAGATCTCGTGAGAGGAACCGAAAGGTCCACCAAACTCCTCCAAATTCCAACTTGGATTCCCAGATATGATCTGCATCCCCCAAATCTCCTGGGATCTCATTGAACCAATGAGAATGTCCCTTTACTCTTTCAGTTAGTCCACTTGGTGGATCCGAGATTGGAATTCGTCTCACATTTAGAAACTCCTCAGGCCTAGCTGTTGGTGGACCCTCCACAGGCCTGGTATCCCAATCCATTTGAGTACTAGTGCCTGCCTGGGAGCTCGTGCTTGCTGCTGCTGCCATGAGACTTTTGATGCTTATCTGCTAGAAGAAGAAAGGCACATTAGTGTTGCATAGAAAACAAGATGTAATGGTGTTCCCTCCACAATACTAACATGACATTCCAGGTGGTTAGTGGTTAGAGGTGAAGTGTTTGTGATAGATGTGAATGTTGGTTAGTGGTTAGAGTGGTTAGAGTCATCCTAGATGCATACTTTGGATATGCAATGTACTCAACATGCACCTACATTAGAGTGGATGAATTTACAAAATTGGGTCAGGAGGTTTGATGTGGGGTTTAAGTCTCCAAACTTTGATTGTGGCATCGTAACTTTTAGTAGTGATGACATGTACATGTTTGTGGATTGGCTTGTATTGGATTTGGGACCTTTTGGGTACCCATTTCCAAATATTCCTAGGTTTGACCGAAGGTGGAATGGTGTGGGGTGTAGGTGTCTTCCTTGAGACATTTTCCAAGAGTGCTTGTGAGTGTTGATTCATTCTTGTGACTGGAGGTGAAACTATTTGAGCTTGCAAGTAGATCTTGGGTACCCATATCTGCCTAGCATTGGGAATTGCCTTCATTGACCGCTTCGGGACCCAAATAGAAATGGTATGTCTAGTGTGTTGCCTAGGGAACTCCTTCATTTTAGTCCTTGACGGTGTGGCTCGCTTGATGCTTTTCTGAGAACCTGTCTCTGGAGTCGTAGTTTTTTCCCCTTTGCGTATCCAGATCTGCTTCATGCCACGAGGTACTTCATATTGCCCAAGTTGGTGCACATGCTTCTTGATCATCGGTCTCCTCAGTGTTGAGTGTTGTTGAGCCTGTCCCTTTAGAATCTTCTTTGGAACAGATGGGAACTCCCATTGACTTCTGTACCTTCGACAAGAGTGACAATCCTCTGCACCATAGAGCTTTGGACAAGAACAACATTGTTATCTTCATGTGAGTTCCTGGAGGGACCAGGAGTCAGTGCCTTTTCTAGTGGTCTGAGTGATTGCTTTTCTAATTCAATCGTGAAGCTATTTTGGCCTGCCCAAGCCTGAAGAAGTCCACTTCTTAGGTTGAGGTTGACTGCGTGGTCATAGATCCAGTCTTGGCCCAAGACAAGAGGTTCGGTAAGATCCTCGTCTTCACATACTAGCACTTTTGCTGGCATTAGGACCTCTTGAATGTAGAGGGGAAGTTCCACCTCTCCCATGCAAGGGGTTTTAACACCTCCTAATCCTATCAAATATGCCTCTAGGGGTTTTACCTCCAATTGCAATTCTTGGCAGTAAGAAAGTCGCACTACACTAGTGGCCGCACCTGAGTCAATTAAAGCTCTCACGGTCCTTGCACTCTCTCCTTGTCCTACTTCTAGGGTCACAAAAGGTCTTCGATCAACTATCTTATGAGATCATTTACCTGAAGCCTCGCACATGGCAATGTGATAACCGAGAGCTTCATGAGTGTTAGTCATGGACTGATCTCTACCTTGTCTTCTGAGTTTCATTCGTCGGATGCGTTCTAAAGCTTCTACCTGTGCTTCTTCTCGAATTCGCTTTTCCTCTTCCTTACATTTCTTTGCAGTATTGAGTCGATTTAGCATTTCTTCTGTTAGGGGTTCTTGATATAACTTGACTCTGCATCCACTTATGTAACTCGGTAGTATGTCACCTTCTAGAGTGGCTAGTTGTACTGCTCCACTTGTGGACATCCTATTGATAATCATTGGTCCATACCCTCTTTTCTCTAATTTTCGTGCATGTTGCTTCAATGTGTAGACTAGGACTAGGTCTCCTGCTTTCAAGCCTTAATCCTTCACATGTGCATCGAAATATGCCTTTTGCCTCTTCTTGGCTGCATAGATTCTTGCTGCAGCTCTCAATCGTGTCTCACCTAAACGTTCAAGATCAAAGATTCTAGAGGAGAGCTCATGGCCTGTCCAGTCATGATCTTGTGCTACCTTCAATGTAGGTATCAAAAAGTCCAATGGTAGCACCGCATTCTATCTAAACACCATCTGAAAGGGTGTGGCTTGGAGTACCGTTTTATAGGCAACTCTGTATGCCCAAATAGCATGGTGTAGCTGTTTGTCCCAATCAGAGCGTTTATTATTAACTAATTTTGTCAATACATTGCATAGAATCTTATTTGTGCTCTCGGCCTGTCCATTAGCTTGTGGATGATAGGGGGCAGACTTCTTATGTATTACCAAGAATTCTTGGAGAAGGTTCTCAATGACTTCATTCAAGAAGTGTGTGCCTCTATCACTCAGTAGCTCTATTGGTAGTCCGTATCTGGTGAACACATTCTCGAATAAGAACTTAGTTGTTGTCTGAGCATCGTTCTTTGTCATAGCTTTTACTTCTACCCATTTGGTTAGATAATCAGTGGACACAATAATATATTCAGCATGGGAACCCTTAGCTGGGGGGTCAATAGGACCAACAAAGTATATTCCCCATTTGGAGAATGCACGTCCACCCATCATAGGTTTCAATGGCATCTCATCTTTTCGTATAGGGTACTGGGTTCGCTGACAAACGTCACACCTCTTCACGTAGGTATGTGCATCCATGTGAAGGGTTGGCCACCAAAGTCATGCAAATAGTACTGCCTTGATCACTCTATCTGGTCCAAAGTGTCCTCCTGCTACACCTTGGTGAGCAGTTTCCAAGATCTTCAGATATTCAGTCTCATGGACACATAGTCTAAGATACCCATCTTTTCCCCTTCTGTATAGATTATCTCCAATGAGAGTATAATCTAAAGCTTCTTGTTCTATGCTCCTTTGTCTAGCCAACATCATATCTTTGGGAAAGATTTTTTGTCCTCAAAAAGGCTACTAAGGGTTCACTCCAATCTGGTACTAAAGACACTCGATAAAGAGTAGCATGTTCCATTGGTGGTTTAGTGCGGCAGATTGGGCATTCTTTGCACATTCTATGGACATCAGCTTCCATAGTTGGCCAGTGTACTCCAAGTCGCCTTAATGTTTGTAGGGTTCTTTGCCTTGAGTAATGTTGCTCTAATGCACCTACATGTGCTAATTGAAACCATTTAGCGTACTCATCCTCTTCCACGCAACAGGCTAATATTCCTTGATCGGTATGCTTGTACATACTCCCTGCCATGATAAGATACTTTTGGGCTTTCACTATCTCTCTATCTTCTGTGTTTATTATTGGGTGATTAGGCCCGTATGTTAGTACTGGCACTAAGTGTTGGAAAGCTCTACTCTTCTAGTTTCAGCCATTTGACCTTAGGAAGAAAACCCCATGCCTATGTGAAGGGACAAATTCACAAATGTATCATACTTGTAAAGTTAGTTCACTTTAGTTCTAGAAGTTTTTTAAAATCACGAGAATACGAAAATCTATATAAGTTAGTTTGTATCAACTGACGCAGAGAGAGAGAGAGAGAGAGAGAGAGAGAGAGAGAGAGAGAGAGAGAGAGAGAGAGAGAGAGAGAGAGAGAGAGAGAGAGAGAGAGAGAGAGAGAGAGAGAGAGAGAGAGAGAGAGAGAGAGAGAGAGAGAGAGAAGTAGAAGAAGGAGTTCATTTTATACGACTGAGAATAGTCGGGCTTCTCTGAGTAAGAAAGCATCTGTAAAACTTCTGAGTTTTCATAGCTGTGAGAAAGAACTGAGTAAAGTTCTGTGTATGAGTCTCTCTCCATCATCTCCATGTTTGCCTACTGTGTGATGAATTCAAAAGTTCAAGTTTTCTGAGCAATTCAATGCCTGCCATCGAATCTTGGCTGATAAGTCATTTTTTCATTCTCTGTGTGTTAGCTATTGTTGAATCTTCTAAAAATATGAAGTTTGTGGAGCAACTCGATGCCTGGCATCGAGTTCCAACATAAAATGGATGCCCGGCATCGACTTCTATCATATAAGTCATCTTCTTCATGTGTGTGTAAAATAGAGTGTTTCTGGTGCAGAAAAATAGCCAAAAAAAGCCCAAAGTCGATGCCTGGCATCGACTTGGACTGAAATTCGATGCTAGGCATCGAATTTTTTATTTTTGGACATCAGGAATACTAAAACAGGCAAGATTTCCAGTTTTGGAAGGTCATACAGGGTCATCTTGTGAGGGCCATAACTTGAGTTCTAGAGCTCTGTTTGATGCATATGATAGCTTGTTGGAAAGCTCTACTCTTCTAGTTTTAGCCTACAAAGTTTCATGGAGAAAGAATACTTGAGCTAGGAGAAATTAGCAAAATACTGAAGGTATGTCATTTCGGTGACTAGGAATTTCTGTAGAAGCAAAGTTCTCACTTTAAGCTATCATTTCTCAAAGTTTGGAGTGGCAATGAGTTAATGGTGACCATAGAGGTGTTCTAGTGTCACATTAATTCATTTCTTGTGGTGTTTTATACATCAACAAGTGGTATCAGAGCAGAAAGATTCTCGAGAGCAGAAGACGACAAAGGTACGAGAAGTTTTGTAAAGTTTTCCATTAAAGTTTGAAAGGTGAAGCATTTGAAGACACAAGGCATCAAAATATTACTTTCGAAGTATCCTCATACACAAAGAACTTCAAAAGGTATTATCCTTTATCCTTTAAGCTCACAGGTTGCAGCAGAAGGAAAGAACTATGGCAGATCATATCTCCATTGACAAACTGGACAGAGATAATTACCCCGCATGGGTAATGAGAATGGAAGCCTTACTTATGAGTAAGGATCTTATGATATATGTTACAGGTGAAGAAGAGAATCCAGTATTCGAAGATGAAAGTCGACCAAAGAAAGAAGAACTAGATGCTTTAAAGCATTGGCAGAAGAAGGATGCAAGTGCAAAAGCCTACATCTACAATACAATCTCTGATCATTTGCTACCACACATCAGAGGATTGGAATCATCTGAAGATATATGGAATGCATTGGAGTATCATTTCCAAAGTACTACTAAAGCACGGAAAGCAAGTCTATGGTCAGAGTTTACAACATTCAAGAAGAAGCCAAGTCAAACCATTAGTGATTATGTCACTAAGATGAAGGATCTAGCAGATAGTCTTGGATCCATAGATGAAGATGTTGAAGATCACAGATTGATTGCTCAACTACTTGCAGGTTTGAGAGGGGATGAAAGGTGGAAACCTTTTGTCTTATCAACAGAACTTTCATTAAATCATTATATTCCAGATTTGAACCAGTTGCTTGGTTTGATGCTCACATATGAGCAAGACTTGAAGGGAGATGGAGATAAAGGACAAAGTTCTGCAATGTACATGAAGAATAAGAAGAAAGGAGATAAAGGTAAAGCAAAGGATGAAGAGGAGTCTAGTTCTCAAGCTTATTATGCAAGAGGTAAAGGCACTGGCAGAGGAAGAGCAAGAGGTTTTGGAAGAGGAAGAGGTAATCAAAATAACAACAAAAAGGCTTGCTGGATCTGTGGATTGAGTAATCATTTGGCTCATGACTGTTGGCACAACCAACAAGGATCAAACCAGAATCAAAACAACAATAGCAGAGGTCGAGGTGGAAGATATCAAAGTAATTTTCAAAGAGGTAGACAAAGTCAAAGAGGAGGCTATGGTAGAGGTGGAGGAAGAAGTTGGGGACATAATCAATCCTACAACACCACCTACTACAACTATGCAAATGACACACAGAATGAAAGTCATACATCATTGATGATGAACTAAATCAACACATCAGATAAAGAAGATCTAAAGGTATTTTACATTGACTCTGGATGTTCTAATCATTTGTCAGGAAACATAGAATTGATGTCAGATATGGAAAAAGGCATTTCTAGTCACACAGTTCAAACTGGTGATAATACAAGACATAGTGTACATTCAATTGGAAAAGTGAAATGCAAGAGTGGAGCAGATTTGCTAACCAATGTTTTGTATGTTCCTACAATACCTAGAAACTTGATTAGTGTGGGACAGATAGTTGAAAAAGGTTTTCAAGTCAGGTTTACAAATGAAGGAGTATTTGTGGAAGATCCAGAGAATGGATATAATCAGATTGTCTCTGGTAAGAAAGAAGGTAGACTCTTTACTTTAAGAGTGCAAGGGAACATTGGTCAAGCTTTGCTCACACATGGTGAAGCAGTGATTACAGAACTTGATCTCTGGCATAAGAGATTAGGTCATTTCAATGAAAGAGGAATTAAAGCTATGGTTGCTAATCAGTCTGTACTAGGATTACCAAATGTGCAAAGTCAACATATGGTTTATAAATGTGAAGCATGTCAAATGGGTAAAGCACACAGGTTACCATTTCAGAAGAAAGGATTCAAACATGATGGATTACTAGAGCTCATTCATACAGATGTATGGGGACCAACAAAAGAAGGATCTATCAGTGGCTCAAGGTACTATGTTCTTTTTATTGATGATGCTACAAGATGGATAACATTATATGTTTTGAAGGAAAGATCAGAAGTGTTTGGAGCTTTCAAGCATTTTCATGCATATGCAGAGAGAGTCACAGGTCAAAAGCTTAAAAGACTGAGGTCTGATGGAGGGGGAGAATACTTCTCCCAAGAGTTCAATGATTATCTTTGAAATGCAGGTATTAAGAGAGAAATAACTTGCAGGTATACACCACAACAAAATGGTGTAGCAGAAAGAAGGAACAGGACTCTGGTTGAGTTTGCTAGATCTATGCTAAAGGAGAAGAATTGTCCAAATTATCTTTGGGCTGAGGCTGTAAATACAGCTACATATCTTGTGAATAGATTACCATGTGCAGCTCTGAATGGAATGACTCCATATGAAGCTTGGTGGGGTAAGAAACCAACACTAGATCATTGTAGAGTGTTTGGATCAATTGCATATGCTTATGTGCCATCACAGCTTAGGCATAAACTTGAACCAAAGGCAGAAAAATATGTGTTCATTGGTTATGATGAAAAGCAGATGGGTTACAGGTTGTGGAATCCTGTAACAAAACAATTTATTGTTTCTAGAGATGTTACATTTGATGAATAGAAAAGTTGGTATGGAGATCAAAGTCATACAGCTGAAGAATTTGAAGAAGAGGTAAGAAGATGTGAGAAAGGAAAATCAATTGTGCAGGTAAATAGAGATGAAGACTATATGCAAGCAAGTACATCCACAAGTGGATTAACAAGAAGAAATGAAGAAGCTCCTATATTTGATGAAGAAGTGTATCCAGACACATATGAAGAATGTGAACCAAGAAGGTCAAGTAGGACTAGAAGACAACCAGAAAGGTATTCTTATGATACTTCTTACATAACTCAGAAGAACTATGCATATATGGTCAAAGATGATGAAGAACCTCAGAACTATGATGAAGCTAAAGGTAAAAAGCAATGGGAAGAAGCAATGAAGGAAGAGTTCAATGCACTGGAGGAGAACAAGACATGGGAACTTGTTCCTAAACCAAATGGTAAGAAAGTAATTGGAAATAAATGGGTTTATAAAGTGAAGAAGCTTGCAGATGGATGTATAGCCAAATACAAAGCTAGATTGGTGGTGAAAGGCTATGCCCAGACCTATGGCATAGATTATGATGAGACATTCAGTCCTGTAGCTAAGATGTCAACTATAAGGACAATCATTGCTATTGCAGCTTCAAAAGGATGGACCCTAAGTCAATTGGATATAAAAAATGCATTCTTGAATGGATACATATCAGATGAGGTATACATGGAACAACCTCAAGGGTTTATAGATTTCAGGTATCCAAATTTTGTTTGCAGGTTGAGAAGAGCATTGTATGGATTGAAGCAAGCTCCAAGAGCTTGGAACTATAGACTGGTGAAGTATCTCAATGATCTTGGATATCAAAGTTCAAAAGCAGACCCAAGTCTACTTATCAAAAGAACAGAGGAAGGTACAATCTACATTTGTATTTATGTAGATGACATTATAAACACAGGTACTTCAGATGAAGGAATCAAGGAGGTAAAGAGATTGCTTGAAAAAGAATTCAAGATCAGTGACCTAGGAAAGTTATCATACTTTCTTGGAATGGAAGTTACTTATACAGATCATGGCATATATGTGTCACAAGAAAGGTATCTTATGAACTTGTTGAAGAAGTTTGATATGGAAAATTGCAGAGAAGCTTCAACTCCACTTGAAGTTAATCACAAGCTCAGTAAATATGATGGTGCAGACTACAAAGATATGAGGAAGTATCAATCTCTTGTGGGTAGTTTGATTTATTCTACACTAACAAGACCCGATCTTAGTTATGCAGTGGGAGTTTTGTCACAATTCATGCATTGTCCAAAGGACCCATATTGGATTGCAGGTCAAAGAGTTCTCAGATATATCAAAGGAACTATAAAGGAAGGATTATATTATCCTTTTACATCAGATTTGAAGTTGAGAGCCTATAGTGATTCAGATTGGGCAGGTAATCAAGATGACAGGAGATCAACTCATGGTTACATGATATACATTGGTAATAAGCTTGTAAGTTGGTGTTCCAAGAAACAACATACAGTAGCATTATCATCAACTGAAGCAGAGTACAAAGGACTTGTGGAAGCAGCTAAGGAAGTCATATGGATGCAGACATTGTTCAAGAGCTTAGGCATTGATCAAGGTACACCTACAATACATGGAGATAATATGAGTTCACTTTATCTTGCAGCAAATCCAGTATTTCATGCATGAACAAAGCACATAGAGATACAGTATCATTTTCTCAGAGAAAAGGTAATGGAGAAGGAGATTGAAGTGGAATACATTTCTACTAAAGATCAATTAGCAGACATAATGACAAAGAGCTTGGATGGTGTGAAGACCAGCAGATTCAAAAGCATGGCAGGAGTAAAAGAAAAGAAGATGATATGAAGAAACAGGGAATGTCAATTAGTGATTGAGGGGGAGCTGTTGGAGAAACACTCACTAATTAGACATATATTTGAAGGTCAAATCTTAGGAAGAAAACCCCATGCCTATGTGAAGGGACAAATTCACAAATGTATCATACTTGTAAAGTTAGTTCACTTTAGTTCTAGAAGTTTTTTAAAATCACGAGAATACGAAAATCTATATAAGTTAGTTTGTATCAACTGATGCAGAGAGAGAGAGAGAGAGAGAGAGAGAGAGAGAGAGAGAGAGAGAGAGAGAGAGAGAGAGAGAGAGAGAGAGAGAGAGAGAGAGAGAGAGAGAGAGAGAGAGAGAGAGAGAGAGAGAGAATAGAGAGAAGAAGTAGAAGAAGGAGTTCATTTTATACGACTGAGAATAGTGGGGCTTCTCTGAGTGAGAAAGCATCTGTAAAACTTCTGAGTTTTCATAGCTGTAATCACTGCTTCACCATGTGTGAGCAAAGCTTGACCAATGTTCCCTTGCACTCTTAAAGTAAAGAGTCTACCTTCTTTCTTACCAGAGACAATCTGATTATATCCATTCTCTGGATCTTCCACAAATACTCCTTCATTTGTAAACCTGACTTGAAAACCTTTTTCAACTATCTGTCCCACACTAATCAAGTTTTTAGGTATTGTAGGAACATACAAAACATTGGTTAGCAAATCTGCTCCACTCTTGCATTTCACTTTTCCAATTGAATGTACACTATGTCTTGTATTATCACCAGTTTGAACTGTGTGACTAGAAATGCCTTTTTCCAAATCTGACATCAATTCTATGTTTCCTGACAAATGATTAGAACATCCAGAGTCAATGTAAAATACCTTTAGATCTTCTTTGTCTGATGTGCTGATTGAATTCATAATCAATGATGTATGACTTTCATTCTGTGTGTCATTTGCATAGTTGTAGTAGGTGGTGTTGTAGGATTGATTCTGTCCCCAACTTCTTCCTCCACCTCTACCATAGCCTCCTCTTTGACTTTGTCTACCTCTTTGAAAATTACTTTGATATCTTCCACCTCGACCTCTGCTATTGTTGTTTTGATTCTAGTTTGATCCTTGTTGGTTGTGCCAACAGTCATGAGCCAAATGATTACTCAATCCACAGATCCAGCAAGCCTTTTTGTTGTTATTTTGATTACCTCTTCCTCTTCCAAAACCTCTTGCTCTTCCTCTGCCAGTGCCTTTACCTCTTGCATAATAAGCTTGAGAATTAGACTCCTCTTCATCCTTTGCTTTACCTTTATCTCCTTTCTTCTTATTCTTCATGTACATTGCAGAACTTTGACCTTTATCTCCATCTCCCTTCAAGTCTTGCTCATATGTGAGCATCAAACCAAGCAATTGGTTCAAATCTGGAACATAATGATTTAATGAAAGTTCTGTTGATAAGACAAAAGGTTTCCACCTTTCATCCCCTCTCAAGCCTGCAAGTACTTGAGCAATCAATCTGTCATCTTCAACATCTTCATCTATGGATCCAAGACTATCTGCTAGATCCTTCATCTTAGTGACATAATCACTAATGGTTTGACTTGGCTTCTTCTTGAATGTTGTAAACTCTGACCATAGACTTGCTTTCCGTGCTTTAGTAGTGGTTTGGAAATGATATTCCAATGCATTCCATATATCTTCTGATGATTCCAATCCTCTGATGTGTGGTAGCAAATGATATGAGATTGTATTGTAAATGTAGGCTTTTGCACTTGCATCCTTCTTCTGCCAATGCTTTAAAGCATCAAGTTCTTCTTTCTTTGGTCGGCTTTCATCTTCAAATACTGGCTTCTCTTCTTCACCTGTTACATATACCATGAGATCCTTACTCATAAGTAAGGCTTCCATTCTCATTACCCATGCGGGGTAATTATCTCTGTCCAGTTTGTCAATGGAGATATGATCTGCCATAGTTCTTTCCTTCTGCTGCAACCTGTGAGCTTAAAGGATAAAAGATAATACCTTTTGAAGTTCTTTGTGTATGAGGATACTTCGAAAGTAATCTTTTGATGCCTTGTGTCTTCAAATGCTTCACCTTTCAAACTTTAATGGAAAACTTTACAAAACTTCTCGTACCTTTGTCGTCTTCTGCTCTCGAGAATCTTTCTGCTCTGATACCACTTGTTGATGTATAAAACACCACAAGAAATGAGTTAATGGTGACCATAGAGGTGTTCTAGTGCCCGACTATACTCAGTCGTATAAAATGAACTCCTTCTTCTACTTCTTCTCTCTTGCTCTCTCTCTCTCTCGCGTCAGTTGATACAAACTAACTTATATAGATTTTCGTATTCTCGTGATTTTAAAAAACTTCTAGAACTAAAGTGAACTAACTTTACAAATATGATACACTTGTGAATTTGTCCCTTCACATAGGCATGGTGTTTTCTTCCTAAGATTTGACCTCCAAATATATGTCCAATTAGTGAGTGTTTCTCCAATAGCTCCCCCTCAATCACTAATTGACATTCCCTATTTCTTCATATCATCTTCTTTTCTTTTACTCCTGCCATGCTTTTGAATCTACTAGTCTTCACACCATCCAAGCTCTTTGTCATTATGTCTGCTAACAGATCTTTAGTAGAAATGTACTCCACTTCAATCTCCTTCTCCATTACCTTTTCTCTGAGAAAATGATACTGTATCTCTATGTGCTTTGTCCTTGCATGAAAAACTGGATTTGCTGCAAGATAAAGTGAACTCATATTATCTCCATGTATTGTAGGTGTACCTTGATCAATGCCTAAGCTCTTGAACAATGTCTGCATCCATATGACTTCCTTAGCTGCTTCCACAAGTCCTTTGTACTCTGCTTCAGTTGATGATAATGCTACTGTATGTTGTTTCTTGGAACACCAACTTACAAGCTTATCACCAATGTATATCATGTAACCATGAGTTGATCTCCTGTCATCTTGATTACCTGCCCAGTCTGAGTCACTGTAGGCTCTCAACTTCAAATCTGATGTAAAAGGATAATATAATCCTTCCTTTATAGTTCCTTTGATATATCTGAGAACTCTTTGACCTGCAATCCAATGTGGGTCCTTTGGACAATGCATGAATTGTGACAAAACTCCCACTGCATAACTAAGATCAGGTCTTGTTAGTGTAGCATAAATCAAACTACCCACAAGAGATTGATACTTCCTCATATCTTTGTAGTCTGCACCATCATATTTACTGAGCTTGTGATTAACTTCAAGTGGAGTTGAAGCTTCTCTGTAATTTTCCATATCAAACTTCTTCAACAAGTTCAGAAGATACCTTTCTTGTGACACATATATGCCATGATCTGCATAAGTAACTTCCATTCCAAGAAAGTATGATAACTTTCCTAGGTCACTGATCTTAAACTCTTTCTCAAGTAATCTCTTTACCTCCTTGATTCCTTCATCTGAAGTACCTGTGATTATAATGTCATCTACATAAATACAAATGTAGATTGTACCTTCCTCTGTTCTTTTGATAAGTAGACTTGAATCTTCTTTTGAACTTTGATATCCAAGATCATTGAGATACTTCACCAGTCTATAGTTCCAAGCTCTTGGAGCTTGCTTCAATCCATACAATGCTCTTCTCAACCTGCAAACAAAATTTGGATACCTGGAATCTATAAACCCTTGAGGTTGTTCCATGTATACCTCATCTGATATGTATCCATTCAAGAATGCATTTTTTATATCCAATTGACTTAGGGTTCATCCTTTTGAAGCTGCAATAGCGATGATTGTCCTTATAGTTGACATCTTAGCTACATGACTGAATGTCTCATCATAATCTATGCCATAGGTCTGGGCATAGCCTTTCACCACCAATCTAGCTTTGTATCTGGCTATACTTCCATCTGCAAGCTTCTTCACTTTATAAACCCATTTATTTCCAATTACTTTCTTACCATTTGGTTTAGGAACAAGTTCCCATGTCTTGTTCTCCTCCAGTGCATTGAACTCTTCCTTCATTGCTTCTTCCCATTGCTTTTTACCTTTAGCTTCATCATAGTTCTGAGGTTCTTCATCATCTTTGACCATATATGCATAGTTCTTCTGAGTTATGTAAGAAGTATCAGAAGAATACCTTTCTGGTTGTCTCCTTGTCCTGCTTGACCTTCTTGGTTCACATTCTTCATAAGTTTCTGGATACACCTCTTCATCAAATATAGGAGCTTCTTCATTCATTCTTGTTAATCCACTTCTGGATGTACTTGCTTGCATATAGTCTTCATCTCTATTCACCTGCACAATTGATTTTCCTTTCTCACATCTTCTTACCTCTTCTTCAAATTCTTCAGCTGTATGACTTTGATCTGCATACCAAATTTTCTGTTCATCAAATGTAACATCTCTAGAAACAATAAATTGTTTGGTTAGAGGATTCCACAATCTGTAACCCATCTGCTTTTCATCATAACCAATGAACACATATTTTTCTGCCTTTGGTTCAAGTTTATGCCTAAGTTGTGATGGCACATAAGCATATGCAATTGATCCAAACACTCTACAATGATCTAGTGTTGGTTTCTTACCCCACCAAGCTTCATATGGAGTCATTCCATTCAGAGCTGCACATGGTAATCTATTCACAAGATATGTAGCTGTATTTATAGCCTCAGCCCAAAGATAATTTGGACAATTCTTCTCCTTCAGCATAGCTCTGGCAAACTCAACCAAAGTCCTGTTCCTTCTTTCTGCTACACCATTTTGTTGTGATGTATACCTGCAAGTTATTTCTCTCTTAATACCTGCATTCCAAAGATAATCATTGAACTCTTGGGAGAAGTATTCTCCCCCTCCATCAGACCTCAGTCTCTTAAGCTTTTGACCTGTGAATCTCTCTGCATATGCATGAAAATGCTTGAAAGCTCCAACACTTCTGATCTTTCCTTCAAAACATATAATGTTATCCATCTTGTAGCATCATCAATGAAAAGAACATAATACCTTGAGCCACTGATAGATCCTTCTTTTGTTGGTCCCCATACATCTGTATGAATGAGCTCAAGTACTCCATCATGTTTGAATCCTTTCTTTTGAAATGGTAACCTGTGTGCTTTACCCATTTGACATGCTTCACATTTATAAACCATATGTTGACTTTGCACATTTGGTAATCCTAGTACAGACTGATTAGCAACCATAGCTTTAATTCCTCTTTCATTGAAATGACCTAATCTCTTATGCCAGAGATCAAGTTCTGTAATCACTGCTTCACCATGTGTGAGCAAAGCTTGACCAATGTTCCCTTGCACTCTTAAAGTAAAGAGTCTACCTTCTTTCTTACCAGAGACAATCTGATTATATCCATTCTCTGGATCTTCCACAAATACTCCTTCATTTGTAAACCTGACTTGAAAACCTTTTTCAACTATCTGTCCCACACTAATCAAGTTTTTAGGTATTGTAGGAACATACAAAACATTGGTTAGCAAATCTGCTCCACTCTTGCATTTCACTTTTCCAATTGAATGTACACTATGTCTTGTATTATCACCAGTTTGAACTGTGTGACTAGAAATGCCTTTTTCCAAATCTGACATCAATTCTATGTTTCCTGACAAATGATTAGAACATCCAGAGTCAATGTAAAATACCTTTAGATCTTCTTTGTCTGATGTGCTGATTGAATTCATAATCAATGATGTATGACTTTCATTCTGTGTGTCATTTGCATAGTTGTAGTAGGTGGTGTTGTAGGATTGATTCTGTCCCCAACTTCTTCCTCCACCTCTACCATAGCCTCCTCTTTGACTTTGTCTACCTCTTTGAAAATTACTTTGATATCTTCCACCTCGACCTCTGCTATTGTTGTTTTGATTCTAGTTTGATCCTTGTTGGTTGTGCCAACAGTCATGAGCCAAATGATTACTCAATCCACAGATCCAGCAAGCCTTTTTGTTGTTATTTTGATTACCTCTTCCTCTTCCAAAACCTCTTGCTCTTCCTCTGCCAGTGCCTTTACCTCTTGCATAATAAGCTTGAGAATTAGACTCCTCTTCATCCTTTGCTTTACCTTTATCTCCTTTCTTCTTATTCTTCATGTACATTGCAGAACTTTGACCTTTATCTCCATCTCCCTTCAAGTCTTGCTCATATGTGAGCATCAAACCAAGCAACTGGTTCAAATCTGGAACATAATGATTTAATGAAAGTTCTGTTGATAAGACAAAAGGTTTCCACCTTTCATCCCCTCTCAAGCCTGCAAGTACTTGAGCAATCAATCTGTGATCTTCAACATCTTCATCTATGGATCCAAGACTATCTGCTAGATCCTTCATCTTAGTGACATAATCACTAATGGTTTGACTTGGCTTCTTCTTGAATGTTGTAAACTCTGACCATAGACTTGCTTTCCGTGCTTTAGTAGTGGTTTGGAAATGATATTCCAATGCATTCCATATATCTTCTGATGATTCCAATCCTCTGATGTGTGGTAGCAAATGATATGAGATTGTATTGTAAATGTAGGCTTTTGCACTTGCATCCTTCTTCTGCCAATGCTTTAAAGCATCAAGTTCTTCTTTCTTTGGTCGGCTTTCATCTTCAAATACTGGCTTCTCTTCTTCACCTGTTACATATACCATGAGATCCTTACTCATAAGTAAGGCTTCCATTCTCATTACCCATGCGGGGTAATTATCTCTGTCCAGTTTGTCAATGGAGATATGATCTGCCATAGTTCTTTCCTTCTGCTGCAACCTGTGAGCTTAAAGGATAAAGGATAATACCTTTTGAAGTTCTTTGTGTATGAGGATACTTCAAAAGTAATCTTTTGATGCCTTGTGTCTTCAAATGCTTCACCTTTCAAACTTTAATGAAAACTTTACAAAACTTCTCGTACCTTTGTCGTCTTCTGCTCTCGAGAATCTTTCTGCTCTGATACAACTTGTTGATGTATAAAACACCACAAGAAATGAATTAATGTGACACTAGAACACCTCTATGGTCACCATTAACTCATTGCCACTCCAAACTTTGAGAAATGATAGCTTAAAGTGAGAACTTTGCTTCTACAGAAATTCCTAGTCACCGAAATGACATACCTTCAGTATTTTGTTGATTTCTCCTATCTCAAGTACTATTTCTCCATGAAACTTTATGGGCTAAAACTAGAAGAGTAGAGCTTTCCAACAAGCTATCATATGCATCAAACGGATCTCTAGAACTCAAGTTATGGCTCTCACAAGATGACCCTATATGAGCTTCCAAAACTGGAAACTTTGCCTGTTTTAGTATTTCTGGTGTCCAAAAATAAAAAATTCGATGCCTAGCATCGAATTTCAGTCCAAGTCGATGCCAGGCATCGACTTTGGGCTTTTTTTGGCTATTTTTCTGCACCAGAAACACTCTATTTTACACACACATGAAGAAGATGACTTATATGATAGAAGTCGATGCCGGGCATCCATTTTATGTTGGAACTCGATGCCAGGCATCGAGTTGCTCCACAAACTTCATATTTTTAGAAGATTCAACAATAGTTAACACACAGAGAATGAAAAAATGACTTATCAGCCAAGATTCGATGCCGGGCATCGAATTGCTCAGAAAACTTGAACTTTTGAATTCATCACACAGTAGGCAAGCATGGAGATGATGGAGAGAGACTCATACACAGAACTTTACTCAGTTCTTTCTAATAGCTATGAAAACTCAGAAGTTTTACAGATGCTTTCTCACTCAGAGAAGCCCGACTATACTCAGTCGTATAAAATGAACTCCTTCTTCTACTTCTTCTCTCTTGCTCTCTCTCTCTCTCTCTCGCGTCAGTTGATACAAACTTGCAGGTATACACCACAACAAAATGGTGTAGCAGAAAGAAGGAACAGGACTTTGGTTGAGTTTGCCAGAGCTATGCTGAAGGAGAAGAATTGTCCAAATTATCTTTGGGCTGAGGCTGTAAATACAGCTACATATCTTGTGAATAGATTACCATGTGCAGCTCTGATACCACTTGTTGATGTATAAAACACCACAAGAAATGAATTAATGTGACACTAGAACACCTCTATGGTCACCATTAACTCATTGCCACTCCAAACTTTGAGAAATGATAGCTTAAAGTGAGAACTTTGCTTCTACAGAAATTCCTAGTCACCGAAATGACATACCTTCAGTATTTTGCTAATTTATCCTAGCTCAAGTATGCTTTCTCCATGAAACATTATAGGCTGAAACTAGAAGAGTAGAGCTTTCCAACAAGCTATCATATGCATCAAACGGAGCTCTAGAACTCAAGTTATGGCCCTCACAAGATGACCCTGTATGACCTTCCAAAACTGGAAATCTTGCCTGTTTTAGCATTCCTGATGTCCAAAAATAAAAAATTCGATGCCTAGCATCGAATTTCAGTCCAAGTCGATGCCAGGCATCAACTTTGGGCTTTTTTTGGCTATTTTTCTGCACCAGAAACACTCTATTTTACACACACATGAAGAAGATGACTTATATGATAGAAGTCGATGCCGGGCATCCATTTTATGTTGGAACTCGATGCTAGGCATCGAGTTGCTCCACAAACTTCATATTTTTAGAAGATTCAACAATAGTTAACACACAGAGAATGAAAAAATGACTTATCAGCCAAGATTCGATGCCAGGCATCGAATTGCTCAGAAAACTTGAACTTTTGAATTCATCACACAGTAGGAAAACATGGAGATGATGGAGAGAGACTCATACACAGAACTTTACTCAAATCTTTCTCACAGCTATGAAAACTCAGAAGTTTTACAGATGCTTTCTCACTCAGAGAAGCCCGACTATTCTCAGTCGTATAAAATGAACTCCTTCTTCTACTTCTTCTCACTATTCTCTCTCTCTCTCTCTCCGCGTCAGTTGATACAAACTAACTTATATAGATTTTCGTATTCTCGTGATTTTAAAAAACTTCTAGAACTAAAGTGAACTAACTTTACAAGTATGATACATTTGTGAATTTGTCCCTTCACATAGGCATGGGGTTTTCTTCCTAAGAGTTGACCTTCAAATATATGTCTAATTAGTGAGTGTTTCTCCAACAGCTCCCCCTCAATCACTAATTGACATTCCCTGTTTCTTCATATCATCTTCTTTTCTTTTACTCCTGCCATGCTTTTGAATCTGCTGGTCTTCACACCATCCAAGCTCTTTGTCATTATGTCTGCTAATTGATCTTTAGTAGAAATGTATTCCACTTCAATCTCCTTCTCCATTACCTTTTCTCTGAGAAAATGATACTGTATCTCTATGTGCTTTGTTCTTGCATGAAATACTGGATTTGCTGCAAGATAAAGTGAACTCATATTATCTCCATGTATTGTAGGTGTACCTTGATCAATGCCTAAGCTCTTGAACAATGTCTGCATCCATATGACTTCCTTAGCTGCTTCCACAAGTCCTTTGTACTCTGCTTCAGTTGATGATAATGCTACTGTATGTTGTTTCTTGGAACACCAACTTACAAGCTTATCACCAATGTATATCATGTAACCATGAGTTGATCTCCTGTCATCTTGATTACCTGCCCAGTCTGAGTCACTGTAGGCTCTCAACTTCAAATCTGATGTAAAAGGATAATATAATCCTTCCTTTATAGTTCCTTTGATATATCTCAGAACTCTTTGACCTGCAATCCAATGTGGGTCCTTTGGACAATGCATGAATTGTGACAAAACTCCCACTGCATAACTAAGATCAGGTCTTGTTAGTGTAGCATAAATCAAACTACCCACAAGAGATTGATACTTCCTCATATCTTTGTAGTCTGCACCATCATATTTACTGAGCTTGTGATTAACTTCAAGTGGAGTTGAAGCTTCTCTGCAATTTTCCATATCAAACTTCTTCAACAAGTTCAGAAGATACCTTTCTTGCGACACATATATGCCATGATCTGTATAAGTAACTTCCATTCCAAGAAAGTATGATAACTTTCCTAGGTCACTGATCTTAAACTCTTTCTCAAGTAATCTCTTTACCTCCTTGATTCCTTCATCTGAAGTACCTGTGATTATAATGTCATCTACATAAATACAAATGTAGATTGTACCTTCCTCTGTTCTTTTGATAAATAGACTTGAATCTGCTTTTGAACTTTGATATCCAAGATCATTGAGATACTTCACCAGTCTATAGTCCCATGCCTATGTGAAGGGAAAAGTTCACAAATGTATCATATTTGTAAAGTTAGTTCACTTTAGTTCTAGAAGTTTTTTAAAATCACCAGAATACGAAAATCTATATAAGTTAGTTTGTATCAACTGACGCTGCGAGAGTGAGAGAGAGAGCAAGAGAGAAGAAGTAGAAGAAGGAGTTCATTTTATACGATTGAGTATAGTCGGGCTTCTCTGAGTGAGAAAGCATCTGTAAATCTTCTGAGTTTTTTATAGTTATGAGAAGAACTGAGTAAAGTTCTGTGTATGAGCCTCTCTCCATCATCTCCATGATTACCTACTGTGTGAAGAATTCAAAAGTTCAAGTTTTCTGAACAATTCGATGCCTGGCATCGAATCTTAGCTGATAAGTCATTTTTTCATTCTCTGTGTGTTAACTGTTGTTGAATCTTCTAAAAATATGAAGTTTGTGGAGCAACTCGATGCCTGGCATCGAGTTCCAACATAAAATGGATGCCCGACATCGACTTCTATCATATAAGTCATCTTCTTCATGTGTGTGTAAAATAGAGTGTTTCTGGTGCAAAAAAATAGCCAAAAAAAGCCTAAAGTCGATGCCTGGCATCGACTTGGACTGAAATTCGATGCTAGACATCGAATTTTTTATTTTTGGACATCAGGAATACTAAAACAGGCAAGATTTCCAGTTTTGGAAGGTCATACAGGGTCATCTTGTGAGGGCCATAACTTGAGTTCTAGAGCTCCGTTTGATGCATATGATAGCTTGTTGGAAAGCTCTACTCTTCTAGTTTCAGCCTATAAAGTTTCATGGAGAGAGCATACTTGAGCTAGGAGGAATTAGCAAAATACTGAAGGTATGTCATTTCGGTGACTAGGAATTTCTGTAGAAGCAAAGTTCTCACTTTAGGCTATCATTTCTCAAAGTTTGGAGTGGCAATGAGTTAATGGTGACCATAGAGGTGTTCTAGTGTCACATTAATTCATTTCTTGTGGTGTTTCATACATCAACAAGTGGTATCAGAGCAGAAAGATTCTCGAGAGCAGAAGACGACAAAGGTACGAGAAGTTTTGTAAAGTTTTCCATTAAAGTTTGAAAGGTGAAGCATTTGAAGACACAAGGCATCAAAAGGTTACTTCAAAAGTATCCTCATACACAAAGAACTTCAAAAAGTATTATCCTTTATCCTTTAAGCTCACAGGCTGCAGCAGAAGGAAAGAACTATGGCAAATCATATTTCCATTGACAAACTGGACAGAGATAATTACCCCGCATGGGTAATGAGAATGGAAGCCTTACTTATGAGTAAGGATCTCATGATATATGTTACAGGTGAAGAAGAGAAGCCAATATTTGAAGATGAAAGCCGACCAAAGAAAGAAGAACTAGATGCTTTAAAGCATTGGCAGAAGAAGGATGCAAGTGCAAAAGCATACATCTACAATACAATCTCTGATCATTTGCTACCACACATCAGAGGATTGGAATCATCTGAAGATATATGGAATGCATTGGAGTATCATTTCCAAAGTACTACTAAAGCAAGGAAAGCAAGTCTATGGTCAGAGTTTACAACATTCAAGAAGAAGCCAAGTCAAACCATTAGTGATTATGTCACTAAGATGAAGGATCTTGCAGATAGTCTTGGATCCATAGATGAAGATGTTGAAGATCACAGATTGATTGCTCAGCTACTTGCAGGTTTGAGAGGGGATGAAAGGTGGAAACCTTTTGTCTTATCAACAGAACTTTCATTAAATCATTATGTTCCAGATTTGAACCAGTTGCTTGGTTTGATGCTCACATATGAGCAAGACTTGAAGGGAGATGGAGATAAAGGACAAAGTTCTGCAATGTACATGAAGAACAAGAAGAAAAGAGATAAAGGTAAAGCAAAGGATGAAGAAGAGTCAACTTCTCAAGTTTATTATCGCTCTCAGGGTTCAAGAATGTTTTTTTATGATTTTCTCAGTATTTTGCCCACTTCTAAGGCTCTAAGGTAGTCCCAATGTGTTAGAAAACAAGCCCAAAAATTATCCCAAGTCAGTCAATTATTACACTCCAAAAAATTATTCGTGAGGCCGGTGTATCGCGATAGCTCCGGTCGGTGTGTTGCGATAGATGGGTGTGTCGCGATAGGTGGGTGTGTCGCGATAGGTGGGTGTGTCACGATAGGTGGGTGTGTCGCGATAGGTGGGTGTGTCGCGATAGGTGGGTGTGTCGCGATAGGTGGGTATGTCATGATAGTCGGGTGTGTCACGATACCTCGGTGTGTCGCGATACCTCGGTGTGTCGCGATACCTTGGTGTGTCACGATAGTCGGGTGTATCGCGATACGTCGGTGTGTCGTGATCGATGGGTGTGTTGCGATACCTCAGTCTGTCGCGATAGGTGGGTGTGTCGCGATAGATGGGAGTGTCGCTGTCATCGAGATTTTCTCTCCTCTCTCACTTGTGAAGGCCTACAAAAAACATATTTGGTGAAGGTAGCCAGAATTCCCCGAGAAGTCCAGGATGCATCAAGGATGTCAAAGGAAGGTCATATACAAAGTTTCAAAGAAATCAAGAAAGTCCATGGTAGCGGTCAAAGCTGGTCAAAGTTGGGAAATTAGGGCAAAAATTTCACTGTCACCAAATTAGATGAAAATTCATATACTTGTAACGATTGTCAAAGGCAGTCTATAGCCCAAATTTCAGCAAAAAATGGATTTTGTAGCACATTGATATGCTATGTTCATTTTGTAAAAATGTAATTTCTAGTTTGACCCTACAAATTCTTGTATAGAAATTTATGTTAGCCATATGGTTTGGCATGTATAAAGATCATATGTGGCTACATATTTGTACAAATTTTCAAGGCTATCAGAGCTTCCTAGACACCTTAATGCCACCTTGCAAGCTTCCAAATGTAGTCAAACGTGTACAAGGGAGATTCAGATGGGAGTTTTTTCTGCATATTCCTGAAGGAGATCTTTGGAAACATAGTCCTACAAAGTTTCATCTTCATCAAAGCCTATTTGGAGGGTCAAAGAGTACAAAGTCCAGTTTTCAGGATCACCGCAGTTTTCTAGTTTAAGCAAATTGAAGGGTTGAAGGGCCACCACATGGCGAAAGCTGATTGAGCCATGTTGTACGAGCAAGATGAGCTCATATTCAAGGTGGAGATGCACTTATGCTTAAAGCAAGGAGGATCCACAAGTTTTTCCATAAAAGAAGATTTTTTTGACAATCAAAGATCAATAATGCAGCTTTTCTCCAAAAATAGTGGCTTATCTTATTCGAATTGATGTCAGCACTGATCCGACGGTCCAGATCATCCCCAGATCCAATAGTGGAGAATGAGGGCGCCTAAATTTCACTCCTTTACACTAGATTTGATAGAAAGAACAATTCCATGGTTGTAATCAAAAGTAGTGATCCTAGAGTTGAGAGTTGATTTCTCTAGATCCAAGGGCCCAAATTCATTCAAAAAACTCTATAAACCCCCCTCCAAACTCCTAGACCATCATTGTTAGGCATCCATAGGGCTCATGCTAGCTTATGGTTTCCTTGAGACGATCACCCTCGGTTGAGCGAGTGAGGATCCAAGGTGAGCTAGTATGAGTATAGTACCTAGTTTCAAATTTAAGTTAGAACTCCAATCTAGGATAGGCTCTTGAAACCAGCATCTCTATCTTGACTCACCCTCGGTGGAGTGTGTGAGTGAGTTAGAGCTGGTTTTACTGAGTCTTAGACTTCTTTAGTTAGACGTTACGAGCCTAGACATACATAGGGTCACTGAAGTGGAACTCACCTTCTTACGTGTGACATTCGGTTGAACTGTCATGGTTTGAGGGTCGGAACCACCTTTGATCAGTAGACTGCCTAGCTTGATGTACCACGACGATCTTATACATGTATCTTAATTCCAATCCTTTTAATTCATGTCACTTGTCACTTGTCTCTTGTCTCCTCTCTCAGTCTCTTAATTATTTTTACATGTCTTCTATTTCTTCTATGTGTGAGAAGGCTCCGCGTATTGCGTTGAACCAGTGAGGATGTTTCTTTGAGCTTGTGAGTAAAATCTATCATCATAATTCACTTGCATGCATATAATCCATACATACCCATACATATTGATTAGTTTCTGAAAGTGTATAAGAAGCTCCAATATTGGACCATTCTTCCTTTCGAAACTGGTTTATGTGTAAGGATTCCATCTATTCACGTCATGCATACATATCATCCAAAGAAGACTAAGCATATGAATTAGAATTAGGAAGTGTTTAAGAAGCTCTTTCAATGGACCATTCTTCCTTCCAAATTTGTTTCGTGTGTATGGTTCTCTTTCATTCCTATCATTCATGTTCATAAATCTAACTTGCACTCCTACTTTCCCATTCCCATAATCATTTCAACATCTCTCTCTTCTCCATACTCAACATTAATTTCACTTTCATGTCCTTAAACCATCCAACATTCATTAGCTTCATACACCCTGTGTGTGCCACGACCGGACCCGATCCATCCGGATTGCGATCACCTCCACATTTGAACCCGACGTGAAACGCTTCGTGGCATTTGCTTCTGATCTTGTTGGGAGGTTGTGATCCATATCCTTTGTTTCATATTTTTCATCCTCATCATATCATCATCATCAGTCTTGAGTGTTGCACTGGATTTCTCACAGTATCGTGCACATCTTTGTCGTGAAGTAAACACATTTGTGAGAGATCTAGAGCATCGTGCATCACTTGCTTATTCACATAAGATGGAGGAAGGATTCAAATCCCTTATTGTTGAGAAACAAGGCCAATGAATAGTCTCTTCTATGTTGAGAGAGAAGGAAAAATTCAATGGCATCAACATCACAAGCTACTTAGATTTGTTTGAAGAGCAAGCTATGATTTTTGGTCTTCCCGAAGATCTTTTGATATCATTCTTTGAACGAATTGTTGATAGCTCTATCATAAACCGTGTCACTCAATATGATAGTCTTCCTTGGAGTGATTTTAGAAAGGAGATGCTCAAAGAATTCTATCTTGAAGATTATAGCCAACATAATCGAGATGGATTCTTACGATGGGTCAATTCTCCAAAGCCTAGTAGCTCTATTACTCACTTACAAAATGAGTATATTAGACGCTATGAACAACTTCCTGATGAGGATAAGATAACTTTGGAACCTGATCTTGTGATCAATTTTCTTAAGCTTCTTCATCCTGAAACTCGTAGGGAAGTTGAACGGCGATTAGAAGAACCAGATAAGCGCTATGGTCTTACTGACAATTTGCAAAGAGTGCGTAAAGTAGTAGAGGCTGTAGCCCATAGACATCAAAGAAAATCCATGCTTTATGAGCAAACTAGTCTTCCTCAAGATAGCCTTCCACAAACTAAGGACCAAGTTAGAGAACAATCCCATGCTATGCTTTTTGACTCTACTCCTATTCCTCAAATGATGGAGCCTACTCAAGGTTTTAAAGTAGAGCCAAATAAAAGTGTAGTTGAACAATCTCAAGTGGATATTCTCACTAAGCAAATGGAAAGTCTTATTGCTACACAATCCAATTTGGCCAAGACTATAGATGCTTTACAATCTAGTTACACCAAAACTTTCCAAAATCAAATGAATCCAATGACTTTTCAAGAGCATAATCAACATGTTATAGCTACCAATCAAAATCCACAAGTAGCTCCAACTCAAGCATATCAAGTTCCTCCAATGCATAATCCTTCAATGCAAAATCCTCATCCTCATGTGCAAAATCCTCAAATGTATCAAAACATGTATCCTCAAGCTTCTCAAATAGTTTTTCAAAATCCTCAAAATCAAAAATTTCAAAATCATCAACCGTATAATATAGAAGCTCCTCTTGCACCTCAAGTACCACATGTTGCTCCCCAAGCTCCTCAAATACATCAATTTCCTTTTCAAAATCCTAATTATCCTGTTCAAGCAATACCTTATCAACAAAATCCTCAGTTTCAAAATTTCCCACCACAAGTTAATCAAAATCCTCAAAATCAAAATGGTTTTATGCGTGGCCCTCGTAGGTGTCCTTGGTGTGATTCGTTAGAGCACTTTTTGAGAGATTGTGAACTATTGAAGGCTGCTAAGGAGCAACGACTAGTAATAGACATAGACAAGAAAATCTGTGACTATCGATCTAGGCTACCTTTGCAAGGAAATTATGCTAAGGGAGGAATGAAAAAACACTATGAAAATATAACCATAACGGATGTAGGAACTAGAGGAGTGAAACTAGAAGCTCTTGATGAACAACAAATAGAATCAAGTAAACCCACAAAGGAAGTTGACTTTTCCATAGAGGCTTTAGTAAGAGCACGAGATGAGATTAGGAGAATAACGGCTTGGGAGTCACCGATAGAAGATCAATCTCTTATTTCTCACATATCCAATGTAGAAGAAAAACAAAAAAGAGATGAAGCTGAGCCTAGTGAAAGAAGAGTGACTCGAAAACAAACCTCAGAGGGAATAGAAACAATCATAGAGCAAGGAGAAACATCACAATCCAAAGATAAAAAACAAGAATTGGAACCCAATGAACAAAAACAAGAGGAGAAACAAAAAGGGAAGAAGATAAAGCAAAGAAAAACAGAACCAAAGCCATTAGATAAACAAGAACAATCAAAACAAACAGAAGACCAAACACGAGAACATGAACAAAAACAAAATCCTGAGCAAAAAAAAAAGAAACCAAAGAGAAAACCTAAAGCCATCTTGATTTCAGAAATTGAGAGAAAAATAGATCCTATGGAGATTTTAGATGACATTTTGCTTAAGAGTCAAGTGACTATGTCTTTAGAACAAGTTTTCTCTATTGCAAAGCCTGTTTTTAAAGATAACTTTATCGGCCTAATTAAAAGGAAGAGGTTTCCACTTAATATAGATACTGAGATGCAAGATTCTCTAGATCAAGATCAAGCTATGAATGAAGCCTTAAACTTTGATGAATCTGATGAAGAGGACTTTGATGATGATGAAGTAAATGTTAATAAAAATTTCTTAGGACCTATTCAACCTGACCATGAAAATCATGAAAACAATCCTGAAAGTCACTTTAAAAGAACATTTTGGTCTAGAGGTACATCAGAGATGCATGTTAAAATAGGGAATAATAAGAACACTATCACTGTAAATGCATTAGTAGATTCCGGCTTCGAAATCAATGTGATTTCAAGAGAAGTTTATGATAAGCTTCGATGGCCCATAGATAAAGATTGTGGATGGCGTATGAGAACTGCAGATAATGGTGTAGGTACCCTGTATGGAGCTTGTGCTAGTGTGCCCATATCCATAGGAGGAATCACAGAAGAGTTTCACTTTTTTATTCAAGATAATTGCTCCTATGTTCTCTTAGGTCAACCCTTTATTTGTGAGAGTCGTATGGAAACTAAAGCCATGGATGATGGGTCTACCTATGCTAGATTTAAGTCTAAGGATGGAATGCAATCACTCCAAGTCATGACGGTAGGAGTGAATCATCCTAGGAATCGATTGTCAATTAGAAAGAAACCTATTGTTACTCAGGGTCATGAGCATGCTTGTAGTGATTGTGCACCTCGATTCATGTTTGGAGCTACATATGATCAAAATTTCGGATAGAATCCATTGTTGAGCTGGACAACAGTGGATATTGGTTTGACATCTCGCATCCAACCGACATGTACAATAGTTTGTCACTTTGTTTTCCACATTCTAGATTAGATTTTCTTCATAAGAGTCAATTGTCCAAGTCTTTTATCCAAAAAACCCAAAAAAATTATTAAAACAACAAAATCATGGAACATGATGAGAACATTGAGCATGTGATTGAAACATCTCATTGTTTCTCTACTCTTGAGGAGTTAGAGTTATGTCTTCAACAAAATTCTAATTCCCATATTATTCTTCTTTCTTCCCTTGATGAGTATGCTCTAATCCAAGAGTATGCTCTCAATGTTGACAAGTGCTCAAAATTTAACCAAACACATGATGCCTTAGTTGAAACAAAGTACAAAACTGTAGACAAAAAAATCAAACCCATAGCTCAACCATTACCTCAAGGAAGTAATGAAAAAATTATTGATGTGAAAAATGATCCAATTCTTCGGGATAAGAAAAACATAGGACATAAATTCACGGATGAGACAATCAAACAGGTGAAAATTGGTAGAGATGATGACTTTCTTTTGCCAGCAGAGAGAGATAAATTTGAGAGAGTTATATGAAGCCATGGAAAAGCCTTTACTATGTATCCTCATGAGATTGGTTGTGTAGATCCTAAGCTAGTTGCACCCATGATAATCTTTACTATTCCACATATTCCATGGAATCTTCGTCCTATACCTATTCCAAAGGCTCACTTACCTGAGCTAATGAAACTACTTAAGGAGAAGATAAACATGAGAATTTTAGAGCCATCTTTTGCACCTTACTCAAACAGATGGTTCACTGTGCCTAAAAAGAATGGGAAACTACGTTTTATTCAAGATCTCCAACCTGTTAATAAAGTCACCATAAGGAATGTAGGAACAGGACCCATTGTAGATGAGTTTGCTGAATCATTTTCAGGACATTCTATCTATTCAATGGGTGATTTATATTCGGGATATGACCAATTCCAATTAGCAATTGATAGTCGTGACATAACCACAATGAAAACTCCTTTAGGCTTAGTGCGAATGTGTACTTTACCTCAAGGAGCGACTAATTCTGTGGCTCATATGATGAGTGCTATGAATATGGTCTTATATGATTTTATCCCTCATATAACTATGCCATTCATTGATGATATTCCAATTAAAGGGAGTGAGGAACGTGTAAAGGACATTACTTTAGATTCATCTGGATGTCGTAAATTTGTTCTTGACCATATCTCTGATTGTGAAAGAATATTTCAACGATTTGAAGAGGTAGGTCTCACATTTTCCATAGAGAAATCTGTTTTTGGTGTCAACGAGGTGCTTATTGTTGGACATTTATGTGGCCATTATGGTCGAAAGCCATACCCACAAAAAGTTGATGCCATTAGCAAGATTTCTGAAACATGTAACAACGTGAGTGAGGTACATAGATTTCTTGGTGCTTGCATCTTTTATGTTATTTGGATCCCACACTTTGCTCATGTTGCTGATTGTCTTTATGACTTGTTGAGGAAGAAACGAAAATTTATTTGGACTGACAAACACACTCAAGCTATGCGTAAATTGAAGAAATTATTGCTTGAAGCTCCCATCCTTAAGCGTGTAGACTATTTTGCTAACAAACCTATTATATTGACTATTGATACTAGTCCTATTGGTATAGGTTGGGTCATAAGTCAAGATGATAGTG
Source organism: Ceratopteris richardii (assembly GCA_020310875.1). Lineage (NCBI taxonomy): Eukaryota > Viridiplantae > Streptophyta > Polypodiopsida > Polypodiales > Pteridaceae > Ceratopteris > Ceratopteris richardii. Next base: position 101,987,288 of record CM035438.1, on the reverse strand, counting down.
AAGGGAATAGATATGCAATTAGGTTTGGTGCCAAAATTCTACATGAAACACAATGAAAATATCCACAGATCAAATGAGAACTATGGGGTATGGTAACAACTTTGAAAACAGACAAAGAATATTTCATTGGTGCAAATGTCAAAGTTGAGACTGATTGTTTTCCTCTCACTGGAATGATAGCCAATTGTTCATCTCCTGATATAGCCATGCTTAGATGGATCTCATATATTAAGTTCATAAATCCTGAGTTAGTTCATATTTCAGGTAAGTCAAACTCAGTTGCTGATATGTTATCGAGAGCTAGATTTGATGATGATCTTGAAAGTGATCTAATAAAGAATGTGAATTTAGTTGACTATGTTCCACATATATATGAGTATGAGAAATTTCATGAGTCTGAGTACGAAGATGAATGGAGAGACATAGGAAAGTATCTAAGTACACTACAATCATTACCTAGCTGGACCACGAATAGATTCCGTAACATTAGGAAACGAGCTTATAACTTTTTCCTATGTAATGGTTATCTTTGGAGACATGCTAAGGGTAAGGTTAAGAATCCACAACGAGTCCTAGGAAAGAGAGGTCTTCAATTGCAAGTAATGAAGGAAATGCATGAGACATTATGGGCAGGTCATAAAGGATTTTTTGGAACATATGAAAAAATTAGAAGTACCTATTATTGGCCTAGGATGTATGTTGACATTAGTAGCTATGTTTCTACATGTTCTACTTGTCAACTTCATTCATCAGTCCAACATAGAGATCCATTGCATCCTACTTATCCACCTTGTATTCACTACAAGTGGGTAGTAGATCTTGTAACTATGCCTAAAGGTATCGACAAAATGCGTTACATTGTACTTGCAAGAGAAGACTTAACTAATCATGTAGAGGGACGTGCACTACGATCTAAGACCACTTACAATGTTTGCAAATTCTTGCTTGAAGATGTCATAAGTCGCTTTGGGTACACAGAGAAAGTAGTTGCCCATCGTGGAGAGTTAAATGCGAGAGAAGCTAAAGAGTTCTTTGAGCGTCACGGTATTCGTTTGTCTCTCACTACTGCATATAACCCAGAGGCCAATGGTAAAATAGAGAGAGGGCATCCACCTATTGTGAAAGCCATATCTAAAGCATGTAATGGTGACATCAAACAATGGCCTAAATTCTTACCTTTTGCACTTTGGGCAGATAGAATGACATGCACACGTACTACTGGATATATGCCTGCTGAACTCATGTACTGTCAAAAACCATTGTTTCCAATTCAGTCTCATATTTTTGCATGGTCAAATTTGCCTTGGTCTGAAAACATGTCTACTGATGATTTTTTGAGTTTGCGTATTAAACAGTTAGAACAAGGTAAATTAAGACTTGATGATGCTGTTGAAAAATTAAGAGAATCTAGAATGAAGAACAAGCATTATTTTGATAAAACTCATCGATTGCGTCCTAAGCCAATTGAAGTAGGAGATTGGGTGCTCATTTATGATAGTACATTCGACTCTCAATATGATGCACGCAAAAAGCTCACTCAACGGTGGTTTGGGCCATACATAGTATCAAAAGTCAACAACAATGGTACGTATGCTCTTTGTGAATTAAATGGTATTGCACTAAAAACTTTGATTGCAGGTAAAAGGATAAAGTTATTCAAGAAGCGTGATAATGACGAGTACATTTTGGATGAGGACATTGAAGAAGATGACAACAATGAGGCCGATTCATAAACAAGAGTATCCATGTTATAAAAATAAAAAAAAAGAAAAAAAAATAAAAAACATATAAAAACATCATTAATTTTCAAGTTCATGTTGCTTTGTTTGTTTGTTTTTTTTTTTCAAGTTCATTCTATTTTTTTTCCATGCTTGTTTCATGCATGTTTTTTTCAGTCTTTGCATTGCATTGCATATCCACATCACTTGAGTCAAAAAAGGCAAATGATGATTTCTCTACTTGTGTAAAATTGTATCTTAAGTAGTAATTTATCTACTAAGATATTGATTATAATCTAGGATTGTGGAAAGATAGGGCATGTAGATTTGGAGGTTTATTCTGGTGACATGACTTTCATATATAAACATGCATATGTATCCTGTATCGAAAGCATAATTGTTGAAATCCTAGCTCCTGCTATTGCATGTTTCTACATCCTTAGTCCATCTCACAACACTTGTATCGGAGTTTAAACGACTGTTCTCCGTCATCAAAAATGGTTGTACCTTGTATCGGGGTTTAATTTTTCCCCGTCATAAAAAAAAAAAAAAGCTACATGTTACCAAGAAGTTTACACTTTCTTCCACCCCAAAAAAGTGTTCGTAACCATAGAGTTTCTGAATCATCATCATCATCATCAAAAAAAAAAAAAAAAAAGAGAGCAAACCAAAGGAGGATAAAGAGGCATAGTAGAATAAATCACGGCCTATATAGGCAGATTTATGCATTAGTGGAGTTTAGTTAGATTTCCTTGCATGCTATTAGAGAAAGAGCATATTCATATTTATGTAGGAAAGGAGTTGATCTAAAATAAGCTAAAGATGAAAGATGTCTCTTGAAAATCCTAAATCTTTATAATCGTATTTAAGGTAGATTGCTTTATGAAAAAGGTACAAATTTTTCTTCAAGATGAGAGGAACTAATGCTTAAAACGACTCAATACATCCACTTTCACTTCATATTGATGCTTGTTTTTTTTCTTTCTTGTTGCCAATGTTGCTTGTTCATTTGCATATATGTTGCCTATTTGTTCATGCATATTCATGTTGCCTGTTTCAATTCTTTCTTTCATGCAAATTTTGCTTCATGTCACGTTACCTACTTATTCATGCATATAATCAATTTTCCTTCCATGTTTCTTATGTTGCCTATAAAAGAATTCGATGCCTGGAACATTTTGTTTTTCACAGATGCTAGAGTGGTGCTTCCGGAGGAATCGCAGGTTTAGTGGGGGCGAATGTCGTCGAGATTTTCTCTCCTCTCTCACTTGTGAAGGCCTACAAAAAACATATTTGGTGAAGGTAGCCAGAATTCCCCGAGAAGTCCAGGATGCATCAAGGATGTCAAAGGAAGGTCATATACAAAGTTTCAAAGAAATCAAGAAAGTCCATGGTAGCGGTCAAAGCAGGTCAAAGCTAGTCAAAGTTGGGAAATTAGGGCAAAAATTTCATTGTCACCAAATTAGATGAAAATTCATATACTTGTAAAGATTGTCAAAGGCAGTCTATAGCCCAAATTTTAGCAAAAAATGGACTTTGTAGCACATTGATATGCTATGTTCATTTTGTAAAAATGTAATTTTTCTAGTTTGACCCTACAAATTCTTGTACAGAAATTTATGTTAGCCATATGGTTTGGCATGTATAAAGATCATATGTGGCTACATATTTGTACAAATTTTCAAGGCTATCAGAGCTTCCTAGACACCTTAATGCCACCTTGCAAGCTTCCAAATGTAGTCAAACGTGTACAAGGGAGATTCAGATGGGAGTTTTTTCTGCATATTCCTGAAGGAGATCTTTGGAAACATAGTCCTACAAAGTTTCATCTTCATCAAAGCCTATTTGGAGGGTCAAAGAGTACAAAGTCCAGTTTTCAGGATCACCGTAGTTTTCTAGTTTAAGCAAATTGAAGGGTTGAAGGGCCACCACATGGCGAAAGCTGATTGAGCCATGTTGTACGATCAAGATGAGCTCATATTCAAGGGTGGAGATGCACTTATGCTTAAAGCAAGGAGGATCCATGAGTTTTTCCATAAAAGAAGATTTTTTTGACAATCAAAGATCAATAATGCAGCTTTTCTCCAAAAATAGTGGCTTATCTTATCCGAATTGATGTCAGCACTGATCCGACGGTCTAGATCATCCCCAGATCCAATGGTGGAGAATGAGGGCGCCTAAATTTCACTCCTTTACACTAGATTTGATAGAAAGAACAATTCCAATCCATTGATCTGATTAATCAAATGGTTGTAATCAAAAGTAGTGATCCTAGAGTTGAGAGTTGATTTTTCTAGATCCAAGGGCCCAAATTCATTCAAAAAACTATATAAACCCCCCTCCAAACTCCTAGAGCATCATTGTTAGGCATCCATATGGCTCATGCTAGCTTACGGTTTCCTTGAGACGATCACCCTCGGTTGAGCGAGTGAGGATCCAAGGTGAGCTAGTATGAGTATAGTAGCTAGTTTCAAATTTAAGTTAGAACTCCAATCTAAGATAGGCTCTTGAAACCAGCATCTCTATCTTGACTCACCCTCGGTGGAGTGTGTGAGTGAGTTAGAGCTAGTTTTAATGAGTCTTAGACTTCTTTAGTTAGACGTTACGAGCCTAGACATACATAGGGTCACTGAAGTGGAACTCACCTTCTTACGTGTGACATTCGGTTGAACTGTCATGGTTTGAGGGTCGGAACCACCTTTGATCAGTAGACTGCCTAGCTTGACGTACCACGACGATCTTATACATGTATCTTAATTCCAATCCTTTTAATTCATGTCACTTGTCACTTGTCTCTTGTCTCCTCTCTCAGTCTCTTAAGTATTTTTACATGTCTTCTATTTCTTCTATGTGTGAGAAGGCTCCGCAGTATTGCGTTGAACCAGTGAGGATGTTTCTTTGAGCTTGTGAGTAAACTCTATCATCATAATTCACTTGCATGCATATAATCCATACATACCCATACATATTGATTAGTTTCTGAAAGTGTATAAGAAGCTCCAATATTGGACCATTCTTCCTTTCGAAACTGGTTTATGTGTAAGGATCCCATCTATTCACGTCATGCATACATATCATCCAAAGAAGACTATGCATATGATGTAGAATTAGGAAGTGTTTAAGAAGCTCTTTCAATGGACCATTCTTCCTTCCAAATTTGATTCGTGTGTATGGTTCTCTTTCATTCTTATCATTCATGTTCATAAATCTAACTTGCACTCCTACTTTCCCATTCCCATAATCATTTCAACATCTCTCTCTTCTCCATACTCAACATTAATTTCACTTTCATGTCCTTAAACCATCCAACACTCATTAGCTTCATACACCCTGTGTGTGCCACGACCGGACCCGATCCATCCGGATTGCGATCACCTCCACATCGCGATAGTCGGGTGTATCGCGATAGACCAGGATATGGTGAATTTTCTTGATCAGGCTAGTGATTCTAGGAGCTCTCAAGCTGCGCTGTGTTGTGGTGCACTCAATTTTTCGATGTGTCATGATAGCTCGAGCTCGACGCCTCGGGGCATGCGCAGAGAAGTTCCGTACCTGTTGAGCTTGCTAGAGATGGTGAGGATGCTGCAACCTGCAAGAATCATGCAAAAACACACAAAAACAACAATACACACTCGCTCTCTCTCAAACTCGCACAAAGCAAATGAGGAGAAGGAAATGGAAGAGGGAATATGAAGTGGAGAAGGAGATGGAGAAGGAGGTGGAGATGGAGATGGAGAAAAAAAACAAGAAAATTACCTACTACTTAACATTCCAACTGGTCCTCTCTACGTCTTACCATCACACGCTCGTCCTCAAAGCTCGATCCCCGACAACGGCGCTAAAATTTGGTGTAGCTCATTGATGAGTAGCACCTCCTTTAAGGTCAATCCAGGAAGACATGAGGATGGTATGAAGACCTCGAGCAAGTGAAGGCACAAATGTGTGAGTGAGAAGCACACCAACATGCACACACATACACACACACACGTGCACACACGGCAAGAACAAAGAGAGCAAGACAATGGAATCACTTCTATTACAAAAAAGTTCTCATACAAGTTCAAAACTACAACAAGCTAGCTCAAAAATGAGCTCTCTAGCTCTATTTATAGTTTTTGACTAGCTTTGGCCCTGTCCAGACCTAATGTCCGACCTAGTTAAAAATTAGATTCCAGGGCTTATTTGAGGGCTCAAACGAGGTCTAAAAAATATGAAAATTGGTGGGCAAATACTACTAAAGCTCCTCAAGCTCGAGGACTCCTCGGCTTGCACAAAATGGAGTTACCAAAAGGTGAAGCGATATTTACAATGGTTTTCAGTGATGAGAATCACTTTTATAATAGTGTAATGATTGAAAAATTTTAATGGATTGCCTCAATGCGAGATCTGCATGTATGCCCGTACTTGCTTCTTCTTGTATGATGCCAGTAGCCTTGCTTGACCATGAAAATGCACTTTTCTTGGTTTAGAAAAGCCTGATATTCTCGACATTTGTCAAAGAATTGCCTTAATTTACGGATGCGGATATGTCTCATGTTAGAATGAGCACACAAATTGTCCACGTAAACTTTCAAGTTTTTTCATAAGAATTCCTTAAAAACATGACATATTAATCATTGAAAAGTGGTGGGTGCATTTGTCAGCCCAAGCGGCATCACTTGAAATGCATATATGCCCTACTCTGTAACAAAGGTTGTTTTATGTTGATCTTCAGGGGCAATGGCTACTTGATTATAGCTTGAGAATCCATCAAGGAAACTATAGAATTCCTTGCCCGCCTCTCGTTCCAATAAATGTTCTATGATAGGAAGAGGATAACTATCTCTAATCATGGTGGCATTAACTTTTTTAAGTTCAATACACACACACAATTTCCCGTTCTTCTTGGTTACAACCACAATGGGAGATACCCATTTGGTATGGTCAATTTCGTAAATAAATCTTGCTTCTATCAAACAATCTATCTCCTCTTTAATCTTGGCAGCATAATTATCATTATAGGTTTATGGTTTCTGCTTAGTAGGTTTGGCCTCTAGGATCATAGGCATTCTATGGGAGCATATATCTGGGTCTACTCCTTTCAAATCCTTGTAACTCCAAGCAAACACATCTCTATATTCTTGCAATAGAGCAGTTAACTCTTCTTCTTCTTCCTCCATCAAATTTGCCCTATGTATGTGCATTTTTCTTCTCCTTCTTCTATTGCAACCACTATCTTTTTGGTTTTCTCTTGATTATCATATAGTTCTCCAATGCCCGCTTCTTGTTTAGGCATCCGTACCATGATTCTTCTATCTTCTATTTCGTACTTTTTGAATTTCTCAAGTACTTCCATGAGTGGTTCTTCTTCCTCTGTCTTAAGTGATTTCTTTCTCTTCTTTTGCTTATTAACTGTACTTTTTGTGAGTGACTTGGGTTGTTCAACTTGACTTTCCTTTCCCATCTCAGGAGTAGTGGCTTCCACAAAGTAAACATACTCTTCTTCTGTTGAACAGAAGAGTTCCATGATAATGGACTCTAGGTCCTCGTCACTCGTTTCATTTGAATCTTGAACCGATTCCTTGCATTCTTCTAGGATAGGCTCTTCCTCTAAAGGTTCTATCATAAAGATGGAAATATCATATCTGTCTTCATCACAATGAGGGGTCCATTGTTCTTCATTTACTGCTATATCCATGGTAGCTAAGATCTCTACCCAATCATGAGGCTCGAATTCCTCGTCAAGAAACACTACTGGTGCATAAGCAGGATCTTGCAGAGTTCATGGATGTCGTTCTTAACCTAAAGTTTTGGCTTTTAATTGTTCTTCCTCTTGTTTGGCTACCTTCGACATCCATACATGAGTGTCCTTGTGCAACCATGAAGGGTCTGATTCTAAAAAATGCATAGATTCAGTTTCTTTAGGGGTCTTATGGATGGTATCCCACTTTATTGGGGGTACATCATGCATTGAATTCTCTAAAACTGGAATCAGACATGATACATCTTCATTGATTCATAGTTTCAAACAGACCCCTCAGTGCTTCCACAACTCTGGCGTGATTTTCAACAATTCTTCTAAAGTGAGATGACACTACACTTATTGTTTTTTATCATTTCCGTGTTTCTAGGAATTATTGATTCTTCATTTCTCACTATTATGGTGGGTTCTCTCAGGCTAATAGATTTAGCTTCCCAAGGTGTTGTGAACTGAGGTAATTCTTGTAAGGAATTAGATTCAAAATCCATTTGTTCACTCAACTACTCTTCCTCTATGTCATCATAGATAGAGGGTATGTCTTGGGGAAATTGTTCCTGCAAGTCATCTATCTCTTGGATAGGGGGATGGGTTTCTTCCTCTTGTCTCCACTTCTCTTCTTGGATTTCTCTTAGAAACCCTTGTGAATACTTATGTATGGAAGAAAGATTTTCTTCGATCTCGATATTTGGCACTTGAGATAGGGATGGTGCATTACCTTCCTGTATCTCTGGGACAATAGGGTTCTTTTGCAGAATTTTCTTTTCATTGCTAGAAATCAAGTATTCTAACCTCTCAAATAGTCCTTGAAAGTGTAACTCTGGTTTTGCAATATTACTCCAATTGATATATTGAGAGGCTTCAAACATCGTTTGGGCTAATTCTACCATCTTCATGCAAAGCTTAGTTCTCTCAATTTCTAAGTATGCCCTTGGATAGTTCTTACTCAATTATGCTACATAGGATCCTTCTTTCAATATTGTTTGGTATGCACGGAACATCATGTCTAGATTTTTAGGTATGGGTTCATCTAGAACTGATCTTGATTTCTGATTCGGGATCTCCTTGTTCGACTCTTGCGACATCAGTTCTAGGATTTTAGCTCTTGTTTCTTTTCGAATTCCTTCCAACTCACTTATCTTCCTACTCCTTTTCCTCTTAATTCTTTCTTGTGAATCCTTCCATGATTTTGTTTTTCTTCCATTGGACTCTCCAACTTCACTAGTTTTGGCTATCTTATCTAGGTTAGGTTGTTGGATTTGTAACAGTGCCTGGGCTCTGGTTATAGCTTGGATAGGTACACACATAGGTGTGGATCCGTCTGAGGTGTGCACAATACCTATCACATTTATGGGCATCACTTTCAAGGCATTAGCAAGGCTCTTAGGGCAATCTCTAATGACATGCTCTTTACCACATTCTGCACAAAAACCTTGGATGTTGTAATATTGTGATTGTCTTGCTATTGGGGGATATGGGCAATCCTTTATGAAATGATCTCCTTGGCACCTAAAGCATTGTCCTTTAGGGCCCTATGGTCTCGGTTGTCTCAACTAGGCCAGTGGGTTAGGGTTGGCATAGTCTGTCTCCTAGATGGGTTCCAACGGTGGACTATTGTAGTGGTATGTTTCCATTTGTTCGGGTGACTCAATGTAATATGTAGGTGGACTATCTACATGAGTGGAATCAAAACCATTTGAATTAGGATCATTTTTTGTGAGCAGGTGTGAAGAAGGCACTAAAGCCCTACTGAGGTTCTCTTCTGTCGCAGTGTATTTGATTGAGATTACATTGGCCGATGGGGGTGGCTGGTGAGCTAAGACTGGTTTAGGTCTTGATTGAGTCTAATAAGGATAGTTCTATGGGGGTTTGTAGTAATGAGGCTGAGCATTGAATTGACCTGGGTATCTACTTGGTTGAGGGTATGCTTGGGGGTAGTTCTATCATACTACTTTTTTGTTATACAAGCAATCTTGTGCTGTGTGATTAGTGTACCACCTTTCAATGGTGCAGTACTAGCCACTAGGATTGGCCTGAGGTTGCATTACATTCAGACACACATTTGCCATGTGATCACCACCGCAGGTATAACAACATTTCAGGGATGTTAACCTAGGCATCCGTTGGCTAGAAACTCCTAGTTTTTGGGCCACTTTCTCAGCTAGGTCATCTATCAAGCTAGAATATTTTGAGGAGGATTGAGAGGAGTTGTCCGAGTCCTTGTAGACCTTAGAAAGTTCCAATTCATCTCCTAAATTATCCTCAATGTCTATAAGAATCCATACACATTGCTCTAAAGTTCTGGGTTCCTTCAAATACACATAGGATCGTAGTTTAGAACTCAAGAGGATGTCCAAAAACAAAGACACTTGCTTCACTTGTGATGGAAGTTATGGCATTGAGCATCTCTCAATATACTGCCTAAACCTACGTCCTACAAGTTTGATTGTTTCTTGGGGGGTTTGTTTGAAGCTATGGATTAACGATGAAGTGTTGTGCCTAATTCCACTTTTTGAGAACTCAATGATGAATGACTCTAACAAGTGATGAATGTCCCTAAATTGCCTTTGTTGCAAAGGTTGGAACCAGGTTAAAATCGTGTTCTTTAATGTGAGTCCAAATGCATTGTATTGCGTAAACATATCTTCCACTTGCTCTGCTTGCAATATTTGCATAAACTCGACAACATGGTCATAGGGATCTCTTGTCTTGTCAAAGTAATTTTCCATTGACTTCACTAATTGGGTAGGTCTCAATATTCTTGGGTGCTCACGAGGTCTAGGTAGAAGAAAGTTATCCCTAACACCTTGTATTCTTGGTTCTCTTGGTCTTTCCATTCTATTAGTGTCCATGGTTGGTCTATCTATCCCTATGGGATGAGTGAAACTCACTTCTGGCTTTTCCTTGTTCTTCTCTCTTTGGGACCCATGGGCTGTGGATGTCCCGGCTCCTTGATTGCTAGTGTTCACGCGTGTTCATGATGGGGGGAATACCAACTCACCTCTCCATGTATAAGCTTGTCTTGCATGATCCGACACTATGAACACTCGTTCTGATGTGTTGTCTAGGTATACTACCTTTCCAGGTGTATCTGGGTCCTTGAACTCATAAATTTTGATTGAACCTACTTCACGGGGCTGTTCCATTCTATATCTCCAAAACGCTTCATCGATGTCCCTATTCAGGAATAACTCAATTCTTCTCTTATCTTGAGGGATCCATTTTGGATTGAACATTCTTTTCAATATCAATTTTCCTCGAGGTGTCCTAGGTTTTTCTCCTATTGGTTCTTGCCCTTGGGCTCTTGCTTCCGTCTTGGGAATGACTACACCAAACTCATTAGTGTGGTTAGGCTAATTTGTTATGATGTACATTGTTTCTTCCTTGTCTAAGTAAGCGCCTCTCTTGAACTTAACCACTGGGTGTTTCAATCCAATGGGTTGGTGAGGATTGTGCAATTGAACAACTGATCTCCTCAAACCATCCTCGTAGATGCAAGCACCTAAGTGGTTGGTTTGGATGTATTCTTATTGGGTCTTGTATGGTCCTTTGGTTCTTTCTAGATATGCTACGCTTAACCCTCCTTCTGGTCTCTCCATGCTGTAAGCCATTTTAGACTCACTAGTCTCTGAGCTCAATTCGTATGGATAACTATTCAACTATTGAGCCCAAGAATCTGTTGTAGTCTTCACACTCACTTTCGATGACCTAAGGCTTCGTTGATTTGTCCTACCTATGTTCTTTCCTGATCTAAGGTTCATGAATTTATATTCCTCGACCACTCAATACACATTCTAATTCCCAATACTTCTTTGTTTTTCGCTACTTATTTTGTTTTGGATTCATTTCAACTCTTGTATTATCTCAATGTATGCATAAGGAATCGACCTTTTGTTGTATGTTTGAGTTCTTGTACCATCGAAATTAGGTGCTTTCCTTTAGGCTTTCCATTTTCACACTCTTTTAACTTACACTTGGACTTGAGAAATTAAGGCTCTTGGACTTGATGTGTTCCTATCGCAGTCCTATTTCAATCAACAATGCTACACGTACTTAGCCTAAGCTAGTAATTGACTAAGGGGTTTGAGTATTCTTCCAACCTCGAGTGAGCTTTGTCAAATGCTCTGGTGCCCAAGAAGATATGCTTCCCAAGCCTTGCTTGCTTCACCTTTTTTCCTTGATTTGGATGCCCTTGGATGACACTTGCTAGACCTGTAAAAATCCAAAGTTTAGAACAATCTTAAACTTTAATGTACTCCCCTTTTAAGGGTCTTTTTTTGCTTTGTGAAATCCTCAGGTGCCCCCTTGGGTTCCTAATCCCATTGAAGGGTCAAATTCAATTTATCCTATCTAAATATCAACATTTTATTATTAACAAAAGTAATTAAGTCCGCGTAGGATTCAAAATGAGCTTTTGAATGAGCTCTAGAGCTCAAAAAACTGACTTTGTATGAGAAAGTTATGATCGTTCAGGCTCTCGAGGGTTAAAATAGGTAGTTAGGTTTTCTCCAAATATGAGATAAGGAGCCTCTCAAATGCACCAACGACTCAAAACTTCACTCAGATTGGCCTTGAATTTGCCAAAAAATCAAAACCCTAAATTTGCATTTTAGCCAAATCGTCGTGATGGTTCAATCTAGGTGAGTCGTCACGATGGTCCGAACTTGTCGAAGCATCACAATGGTCTAGCAAGCCATCGTGATGGTCTGTCCTATCTAGGCATCATGATGGTCCAAGTCGATCGAGCCATCGTGATGGCATGTTCAATAGTCGTGATGGTCTACGTCAAATGAACCGTCACGATGGTTCAAGGACATGTGGACAATGAGGCGTCACGATGGCTTGAACCAATCACGATGGCGTGGAGTAGGCGTGATCGTCGCGATGGTCCGTGACCATCACGATGGTCCACCTGAACTATCATGATGGTGTGAGACCGTCGTGATGGTCCGGTTGAGCCGTCATGATAGCGTGAGCCAATCACGATGGTGACACCCCATCGTGATGGCTTGAGCCAATCGCAATGGTCCACCAAAATGAAGATTTTCAAGATGCATCTGTGGATTCTTTTGTGCGCAAGTGTGCCCTATGCCGTGCTATAGATGTAATCCAAAAAGGTTGAGATCCTCAGATCATCGCGATGGTCTGAGGCAAATGGCAGATCTGATAGAAAATGGGCGTTCTTACCTTTTGAGAGCTTCCCTGCTATATTGGAGTGCTTTACCTACAAGAAAACTCACAAACACAAACATACAATCTTGCACAAGAGCTCTCTCTCTCTCTCTCACATGCACAAATGAGGAAAGTGGAGGGAATAGGTGGATATGGTGAATTTTTTGATTTTTTTGGAGTGTAAGAAGATGATGCAGGGATGGAGGAGGAGTGTAGAGGAGGTGAAAACACAAAAGAAAAGCAAAAACAACAACAAAAGTATGAAGAACTTGAATGCATGAAGTGAGTGAAGGTGAATGTGAGAAGCATGAGAATGCACACACAGATACACACACATACATAGTAGAGACAAGATAAATTTCAATGGAATGTCATGAACAAGCTCTATTACTCAAGAACACCATTACAAGATCAAAAGTAGCTCTAATCTCTAACTTGCCAGCCTAAAAAATGAGCTCTCTAGCTCTTTTTATAGAACCTAGACTAGTTTTGACTAGTTTCATATCTAGTGTTTGGCATAGTTAAAAAATATGTTCTCGGGGTCATTTGGAGGTCCAAATGAAGTCTAAAAATTACCAAAATTTGTATGCTCATTCTACCTAGGCTCCTCAAGCTCAAGGACTCCTCAAGTTGCACAAAATGGAGCTTCTAACTACATAGCTGAGTGTTTTATGGTACATATGCTACAAGAGTGATAATAATCAATGTTTGGTGTTTGAAGAGAATATCATGAAATATATTTCTTGAAAAAATAAAGTTTCTAGCCCCTGCAACTCATTGCATTCCCGCCTTCACATGCTTCCTCTACATTGATGCCTCTGACTACTGCCAGATGTACTCCCAATAGCGATGGTCAAATAGGTCAAAATGGTCCAAATTTGATTGAATTTTAATTACATATTTTTATAGTACTCAAGAGAACTCCCACAATAATTATAGATGAAGAGTTACACAAAAATAAAAAATTAGATTTTCTTGGAAATTTTGCATGAGTTGCAAGAGATTGCTTTTCATGCTTTTTATGCTTTAATTTATGTGCTTATATAAGGAAAACCATAAAACACTCATAATTATCATTTTGAATCTTATCTCTTGAGCTTCTGAAATGGGAGGAGGTCCATTCAACTTGTAGAGATGGAGTTGGTCTTCTTCACCATCTTCAAGGTGTGCAAAAACTTGAAGCTTATCTGTTTGGAGGAGATCATCTTCAGCTTTGGAGATTGTGGAGTTACAAGCAGCTTGTATATCTTGCAGATCTCTTATGCTATCTTATAATTTCATGTACTTCATGATAGAATGTAATGATGGTATGTGGTGCATGGCTCCTCTCTGTCATGCTTTGTCTACTTGTCTATTTTCCCCTTATCTCTATATTGATTATGGGCCGAAAAACCAACAATCGATATTAGAGTAGGATATAGAGTACATTGAAAATTTGGCAACATGTAGAAGAGCAAAGCCTTCATGGCAGATGAAAATCAAGCTTAGTTTTATATTCAACAAGGCATGAATGATCATATCATTCGTAGATGCTAGATATAAAGTTGAAGAGACATACACTCCAAGAAGGGTTGCATCAGACTTTTGTAGATTACAACTATTATTGCTCCAACGAATAGTTTATATGTTGGTTTTGCTTGATTTGCAAATTAGAGAGCATTGCCTCCTCGTATGCCTATGAAATGATGTTCAACTTATCAGCCAACCCTTTTGTGCTCATTTGGGTTTGTCACTCAACCATGTATGTAGGAGTTGACATCTACAACTTGATCGTGGAGAAAGACTTATGTGAGAAAGAAGGGAGTTTATCTCAAAACCTTATGGTGGACTCAATACACCACCCTTTTATTTGTGTGTGTGTATGCATGTGTGCGTTTGATGGATGTAGACAAGAGCATATAACCTTGATTTGATAGGCTTGGCCAATCTTGATAGTTGAGGGAGCATATTTTAGTCTACATTCTATCTCTGTTCCTTTGTATCTTGAATTTGTCTTTGTCCTTCTAAATAGTAGTTGGTTGAGAAGAGTGGGGGATGTGTGAGTTCTCCTTGTGATGTGTGTTATGGGTGTGCTCTTCATGTCAAAGTTCTTTGTATGTGCTTGTAGGATACTTTGCATGACATGTGAAAAATTAGAGGTATCTAAACTTAATGGCTACTAAAATAACAAATATTGCTACTTAGTATATTCCTCTAATGTCAGGTAAGGAGAGAACTATTAGACGATATGTGTAATGGGTCAAGTTTCTATTAGGGATCCGATTTGTAGGTTCATTATATTCAATCATGAATGGCCAAAAATTGGTCAAAGGGTTGGTCAAAGAGGTCAAAATGATCAAAATTTGATTAAAACTTTTATTACATATTGTGATAGTACTTTTGAAGATTTGTTCAATGGGATATAGCACTTGGGTATTTGACAAGTATATGTGTATCGAAAGTCAAACCATAATTTCAAATGAAAAACATTTTTAAAGTGAAAACCAATGTCAAATCGTAATTTAATTTAGCAAGTAATATTCAAAAGTTATTATTAACCTACATCAAAAACAAAAATGTAAAAATTTTTCAAAGATTAGGTTTTCTACATTTCTTGGTAAGAAATTCGGCAAAGATTGTGAAATATTGATTTTCTTGATTTTTGTGATTTAATTTATGTGCTTATATAAGCAGAACCATGAGGCACTCACTTGGAGCTCATCTCTTGGTGAAGAAGGAGGCCCTTTCAACTTGAAGAGGTGGACTTGTGTGTTCTTCATCATCTTCAAGGTGTGCAACAACTTGGAGCTTATCTATTTGGAGGAGATAATCTTCAATTGCAGAGTTATGCATAGCTTGTATATCTTGCAGATATTTTATGTTATCTTGTAACTTCATGTACTTCATGATGTGAATCTCTTTGCCTCTATATGGATTGTGGGCATAAAGATCAACATATCCTTGATGTTGGACTATTATATTCTAGTTATATGATATTTTTAGCTTTTCATATTTATTTTTCATGTTTGTTGGAGTTTCAAACAAAGATTTAAACTTTAATCTATGATATCTTTATCTATCACATTAGTGACAATGGATTAAATCTAATCATGATTTGATTTTGGTCTTTAAAGGTGTATGATAAAAGAATAATATGTCAAATTTATATATGAAAGTGAACAAGTACCATTCTCTCTTTTTTCTCTCTTTTTTAGATCCTTCTCTCATTTAATTTTTGCACTTAAAAAGTGACTTTAACTTAACTTTTCACATTTTATGGTAGAATCAAAGAATATCCCTTCTCTTTGAAAAATGAATTTTTATTCCTTTTAATGATATAAGCATGTGAATATTCTTTTTAACATTCCTAAAAACTTCCAAATGTCCTATGGCAAGCTCTAGTATTTTGCCTCTCTTTTCTTGAGATTTCTCATCTCACCCCTATTCACTCTCTTTCTCATTTCTTTTCTATCCATGAAATTTAGCTTACTTTGTGATTTGCTCAAGTATGACCATCATCTTCAAATAGTTTTTCTTGTGAGAAAAAAAATTCACGTGAAGAAATGAATTGGACTAACCCGAACTAAGATACTCAATCTACTTCTTGACTTTGGAAAAATATATGCATAACTATGAAGCCAAGATATCAACAAGAATGAAGCGAAGTTCACCCAAACATGATTGCAAGGATGCAAGGCAATATACCTATGGAGCATTGGTATATTATATCCTCTTGACCCTCTTACAAGTCCCTCATTATATTTTTAAAGTGCTACATCATTTTTGTGATAAATTGGTGATGAATTCAATGGTATGCTTGGATATTGCATGCAATTACACCATTGTCAAATGGAAGCACGAAGGAAGAAATATGAACTTGAAGTTAAGCTACATAATATCAAAAGAGAGACGACTCTTCTACAAGGAAGGATTGGAACTTAACAAAGGAGAATAAAGAAGAGGAACCATGCCTAGTGTGTTGAAAACATATGTGACAACTTTTTCCAACTAAGGACCAATGCATGCAATATGCATGTTGATTGTAACTTGAGAAAGAGAAAACATCAACACATAATTTCTTTCCAAAAGTGGAGCATCCATGAAGCATACATTGTGAAGAGCAAGTTAAATGCCATCTTTTTTGTTTTATTTCATTTTTTGATACCACAAGTAATATTGACAAACACATATGATAGATACATGGCGAAATCAATAATGAGGATACACGATTCTATACATAGAATAAGAGTTCAAATGGTTCAATACGATGTCAAGCCTCAAGACATTTTGTAGATGGTTGATAATCCATCAAATAGTCATCTTTGGGATGACTTAAGCATAAAGCCTAGAAAGAATTTTTGGGCTTGATAGCACCACAAGAGATATTGGATGTTTGTGATGCAACATTTATAAGTTAGAAGCGATATGGAGCGCTTTTCAATACTACTTCCATTGCACATAGATCAAAGGGATTGATGCATCCGCTACTTCAAACACAATGCAATGTGCATATGGATTTGAAGGAGACCACTTTTGATGTTGCAAAGGGAAAACATTTGGAAAGAATTAGCTTAACAATGACAAACAAAGCTTTGAATGGTACGCAATTGCAAGAGGTCAATGACAACCATACAAGCATTCATAACGACTTCTTTGGAATACCATAAAAAAAAGCACATATGGTGACTTGTTTCCTTTTTATTGCACCATGAGAACAATGAGAGTTTATCATGGTACTTACATCAAACAAGCATCCAAAAGTAACATAGCATTAACAAGAAGGTGGTTTACTTGAACATGAAGGGGCCAAAAAGTTTAAAGTGGAATGACATATAGCAAGAGATCTCAAAATACTTAATGCAAGAGCTATCAAAATACTTAGTGCATGTTTGGTTGAAATCTAAGTGCAAACACGAGACATCCATGTCTCTATTATATGCATGGTAGGTCAGAAAAAAGTGCCAAATGCAAAAATAAAAAATATCATGTGTTAAAGTTAAAAACTCAAAACAACACCAAGGGATCACACACCATGCAAAATCATGATTATAATGGAAAGAAACTACTATAACTCTAAGTTTTGATCAGAGTATACATCTAAGATGATATGAAGATGATGTAGCTCAGTGGTGAGTAGCACCTCCTTTAATGTCAATCCGGGAAGACATGAGGATGGTATGAAGACCTCGAGCAAGTGACAGGCACAAGTGCCTGTCAATCGCGATCGATAGGTCTGTCAATCGCGATTGACAGAGGTGTCCGTCGGGGCCTGTCGGTCGTGATCGACACGTCAATCGCGATCGATAGTGTCAATCGCGATCGACAGAGTCGATTGTGGGTCTTGTCAATCGTGATCGATGGTGTCAATCGCGATTGACACGTGTTCCGGGATGTCCGCCGTAAATTCAGTCGATCGGGGCTGTGTCCGTCGCGATGGACACGTGGCAACGCGTAAAATTCAATCAATCGCCAAAATTCAGTCGGTCGCGATCGACGGTGTCAATCGCGACTGATAGAGGTATCGGTCGTGGTTGTCGATTGTGATCGATGGTGTCAATCGCGATTGACAGGGTCAGTCGGTCGTCTCTGTCGGTCGCGATCGACAGGTCTGTCGGTCGCGATTGACAGGGTCAGTCGGTCGTCTCTGTCGGTCGCGATTGACAGATGTTGTCGATCGTGGCTGTCAGTCGCGATCGACTGTATCAATTGCGATTGACAGAGGAACTCGGAATTTTTTAACTGTTTTTAGTGATTTAGCATGTGCTCATCATGTAGATTATGGTGGTGCACTTTGTTTTACCAAATGGGCGTTTTTTCTATTGATCGTGATCGACAGACTTCGGCGACACAGAGACAGTTCCGTTATGTTTCGTAACTGCACGGAGTGCTGGAGATGATGATGCAGCAAGTACCTGCAAGAAAGCTCAAAAAACATGAAAAAGCACAGCACACAAGTCGCTCTCTCACTCTCTCTCACAAGTGGAATGAGGGAAATGAGGTGGAGAAGGTGATATGATAAAAAAACTAAAATTTTTTCGCGATGATGGAGATGGAGATCGGATATGGTGAGGATGATGATGGTGGTGAGGTAAGAAAGAAAAAAAATAAGAAAAGTAAAGAAATTACCTACAACGCCAACGTCTCAAATCTACATCTTACCATCACACGCTCGTCCTCAAAGCTCGATCCCCGACAACGGCGCCAAAATTTGGTGTAGCTCAGTGGTGAGTAGCACCTCCTTTAATGTCAATCCAGGAAGACATGAGGATGGTATGAAGACCTCGAGCAAGTGAAGGCACAAGTGCGTGAGTGAGAGGCACACTAACATGCACACACATACACACACACACACGCACACACGGTAAGACAAAGAGTGAGAAGCAATGGAGTTCTTTTATTACTTTCAAAAAGCTCTTACAAGTTCAAATCAATTACAAGCTAGCCCCAAAAATGAGCTCTCTAGCTCTATTTATAGTTTTTGACTAGGTTTTGGCCGTGTCCAGACCTAGTGTCCGGCCTAGTTAAAAATTAGGTTCTAGGGCCTATTTGAAGACTCAAACGAAGTCAAAAATTATGAAAATTGGTAGGTAGCTACTTCGAATGCTCCTCAAGCTCAAGGACTCCTTGGCTTGCACAAAATGGAGCTATAAGAATATGAAATGGTATCTACAATGGCTTTTAGTGATGAAAATCACTATTGTTGTAGGGTTTTCTTCTAACGATTTGACATACATATCTTCGAGCTCCCTACTTGATCCTTCTCCTTGTGTGTCCACCTCTTCGATATGCTTTAGTGTCTTGAAAAAATATTGGCCTACTTGCCGGATCGTCGTTGACTACCCTGTCTGCTTGTGCTTTCTCTTCTCTCTGACTCCCTTCGTAAGCTTCCTTGCCTTGTGAGTCCTTCAGTTCCAGCAGATGATATGCAAATATTGGTCAAAATCGTGAAGCTATATATAAACTATGTTTGGAACATGAAACCTCTATAGAGATATCAAGAATGCATTCAAAATCTAGAGGAATTATTGTGAAGCATAGGACTACGTCATGGTGTAGTAACACATCAAGGATTCCAAATACTCTAGCTCAACATATTTAGGCTAGCAAAAGTTTGTAGGGGAGAAGTAAAGGCAAGGCATCTACTTTCTAACCATTTCATGTCAAACAATGATAAGGCATTCAATTTATGGAAAGAAATTTGTGATGTAACAACATTAATTGGAAATGATCCAAGTATAGCATTGATAGATGTAAATGTGTGGGAGTCTTTGGATCAAATGATGCAAATCAAAACAACTCCTCCTTATGATGACATGAATAACTTCAAGAGGGTCATTCAAAACTTCACTGAGGACATGGTAAATGGATGGAAAGAAGTGATGGTCCATGTTTCTTATGAAATAACATCAAAAGAAGGGACACAAAAATAAATACAAACACAAACAAAAAACATAGCAAGTAGAGCAAGTATCATCAACTATAAAAACTTCAAAGAAAGTGAGGTTCAATGTCACTTGCCGAAGACCAATATTTGAAGTGAGTCCAAAAGGGAGCCAAAGTGCACATTGAGAAGAGAAGGCATGAAGAAAAGAGTTAACAGAGAAGAGAATACAAGAAGACGTAGATAGAGAAATAACAGAGAAACTTCATGCACATTTTGAGAGAAAAGAAAATCAGGTACTACAAAGAGATCAACAACAAGAACAAAGACAAGAGACATAATCACAAGAGTGACAATAGAGAAATGTGCATAGAGAAACTTAATGACTAGAATGGCTGAATGAATGAGGAGACAATGAAGAAATTCAAAGTTGATTGTGCACCTTGGAAATATGTGCCAAGGCCACCATCCCCTCCTTCAAACACAAGAAAATATAAGTATAGGCTAGGGATTGTGGCACTAAGAGAGATACACGTATTAGAAGAGCAAAAAAGAGAAAAGATCCAATTGTCCCCAAACCTCCTTTTTCTTGAATAATGAAGAAAACAATAGAGAAATACTTAGATTGTATTGCACAAATCCAGTCCAATGCTCTTCTTATGTTGCAAGATGCATCAGAAGATATACTTACTTCACTTTATCTTATAATAAAAAAAGGGATGTTCATGTTTCTGACACAAAATTAGAAATGATGATGCACTTAAGAGATAGATAAGCCCAAACATGTCCCTTTTTGATGTCCTTTATTTGTGATTAATAAAAAAAAGTTTTTTTCTTCTTGATATTTTCTTGGAAATTTGCAACGTGACATTTGTAGGTTTGAGTTGGTCGAATTTTCAAAAGTTGCACCATGGTGAACAACACTTTTTTTATGGAACAATTTGCATCCAAAAGGCATAGATAATACATTTTTAAACTATCAACTCAAATTGAAGTTCACACTTGAAAATGAGAATATACACAAATTTAAGAAAATATATATTTCCAAAAATAACAACAAAATTTCTTACAATGATTTCAAAGCTTCAATGAAATGCTTGCTTGGCATTTGAAATGTGAAAATTTGAAATCATATGAAGAGACCTTTTCAAAGGCACTCTCCGGAAATGCTTGATGTCCCTTTGCCATTTGAATTGTGTTCAATGCCCTGGAAACTACATCCTAATAGGTCTTTTGGCTATGATAATATATGAACTCTAAAGAATCTAATATCATTTGGCCTTTTTCATTCACACAGTTTATTATATATAAACTTACAATTTATCTATCATCGGAAGTGCCTCGTGTTCTCTAAGATTGGGGATTCTGCAAATATCATCCAAAAACAAGAATTCTAGTTGGTTGATGATGGCTAAATAAGCAATCTCACAATCCATCTTGGGTAGCTCCTCTACTATATTGTCTCCTCTATGTATGCGAGATCGATTGATTTCTTTTCCTTATCCTCTTTATTTTCTTTACCTTTTGCATTCCTTTAAAGGAAAAACCAATCAAAACACATCTTTGTAGATAATAACTATAGCCCAATGGTCCTATCAAAGATCTCCATCATTATATCTTTGGTGATCTCACAAAAATCAGATTGTGGAAGAGGTTTGAGAAACCTCATGAATCTTTGACTAAATGACTTATCCTTTTCATGCATGATAATCCACTAGTATCTAGGAGCTTTCCATAGCGGGAATACTCAACGCATACTTCAATATATGTTCATAAATGTATTTTTATTTCCTCAAATACTTCAAGATGAAGCATTAGCATCCTAACAATGTCTATGTCGATAGTGAAAATGGATGTGTACTTATCACGATCTAGATTATGGATGGCCAACATCTCCTTCAACATGGATTCTATAGGACCCATATCCTTCATATAAAAATGAACATAAGGTAGTGCATTGGAGTCTCACAAAGTTTTTAAAAGTGAACTAAATTTAGAAGAAGGAGACTTTTATATTCAACTAAAAAAACTTAAAAAGATGAAACACAATAAAATCATTAAAAATATTACTCAATTTTTATCAATTAGATATGATGGCTACAAATTCATGAGTCAATGTCCATTGTACTCAAAATAATTTCATGTTACTATATCTTGGTGAGCTCATTTGCTTACATAAAATTGATGTATCATGTTGCTTGCATATATATTTACCATCAACAAAAAATACAAAGTTGTTTCTAATGATTAAATATTCTCTTAAGTTTGTAAGCGACTAGTGTTCATTCACAATGACATCATGGATTTTAACTTGTTCATCACAAATGTGAATAGATATCTATCTTGAAGTGGATATATCAAAATCTAATGCTTCCCATCCTTGGCTTTCTAGCCTCTACATTGGAAAGATAATTTGATATTTGTTGCTTGTTGAGGCTATATCAAAGTTTTGTGATAACTAAACATTTGATTGTGTCTCTGTAGCTCAATGATGAGTAGCACCTCCTTTAATGTCAATCCGGGAAGACGTGAGGATGGTATGAAGACCTCGAGCAAGTGGCGGCACAAGTGCGTGAGTGAGAAGCACACAAGCATGCACACACATACACACACACGCGCACACAAGGTAAGATAAAGAGTGAGAATCAATGGAGCTTTTAGATTACTTTCAAAATGCTCTTACAAGTTCGTTTCAATTACAATCTAACCTCAAAAATGAGCTCTCTAGCTCTTTTAATAGTTTTTGGCTAAGTTTTGGCCCTGTCCAGACCTAGTGTCCGGCCTAGTTAAAAATTAGGTTCCAGGGCTTATTTGAGGGCTCAAACGATATCTAAAAAATACGAAATTTGGCAGGTAGATACTTCTAATGCTCCTCAAGCTCAAGGACTCCTTGGCTTGCACAAAATGGAGCTACAAAAAGATGAAATGATATTTACAATGGTGCTTAGTGATGATAATCACTTTTAATGGGTGTAGAGGTTTTGAAAGATTAAGGTTGCCTTAGTGCTAAATCTGCGTGAATGTTCATAAGTGCTTCTTCTTGAAAAATTGTTGGCCTACTTGCCGGGTCTTCGTTGACTTCCTTGTCTGCTTGGGCCTTCTCTTCTCTCGGACTCTCTTCTTGTGCTTCCTTGTCTTGTCAATCCTTCAGCTCCAGCTCCAACACCCCCCCCTCTCTCGCGTCTGTCGTCCCTGATAGACCCTTGTTGAGAGGGTTTCTGGATATAGTACTCGACAACGTCCTGCGCTAAATGATGTTCAGCAATTCGCAACCCCTTGGCCAAGTCTGTCAGAAGAGCATCCCAGTCTACCGGCCCAGGAACCTCTGGATGTGGCATACGTAGCTTTTCGGAGTGGAGAGCTTGTTCCACTGCAAACAACTGCAAGAGATGGGATGGTCTGGGAATGAATATCTCGGAATGATATTCCCAGAATCCCGTGACAAACATCTCTTCAAACGTTTGTTTGAAGCAGGCCGGTAGATATTTGATACGAGCGTGCCATGCATACACAACATTGATCGATGGAGTCGTGCTCATGTCGTATACGAGGTCCTGGTTCCCTTCATTAAATCCTAGTGCTGAGAGATGCGGTTCCTTGACATTTTTGAAGGTCCTAAAGGTGACCAGCATAAGTTCGAAAATTTTCAGGCACATCTGAGTCATGATATCAGGAACATTCTTGAAACGGACCCCCCAATGCCGGATCGTTGAAATCATATAGCCAATTGTGGGTGCGCCTTTAGGGGGTGCAAAATACACGTAATTTAGCCACTTCTCGCATCCATTAATTGTCAGCACTGTATGTGTGTACTCCGGCCAGGATCTCCTTCGAAACACAGGGCAATAACATGGATTATATTTGATGTACAATGGCATGTTGTTCCATGTTCTTACCATCTCCGGGTAGGTTTCAAGCAGTCGAATTCTCCATGTTGGTTGACGGATATGTCCTTGCTTGGCGCTCTCTGGTATGTCATCGGGTGCAAATTGGGTGGCAGAGGTGGGTTCCCTTGAGGTGTGGCGCTTGATCTCCGCATTATAATCCGCCATTAGCACGCAAAAAGGTACATACAGATCATCCGATGGGCCGATCCACCTATGGTGTGAAAGATTCTGAAAATAATCAGATTTTATGACCACCTCCTCCAATTTTGACATCAAGGCGATTTGGACTGCCACCCGGTCGTCATGTGTCGTGGCTACTTTCTCTAACTTCTGCATCCATTCCGGTGCCTCGATCTCAATTGTGTCCATGCCCTGTTCTGTGCGCTTACCTCCGGGTGTTGGCATCGGGACATAGGGATCCTCAAATGTTTCTTCTACCTCAATTGGCACCAGGTCGTCAGGCTCGGGGTCTACCAGAGGGGAGGGCTGACGCTCATACTGCATAACCTTGCTGCGTAATTCCTCAAGTTCGGCGCGGAGTTTAATGACCTCTTCAGCTGTTTCTTCTGCAGTTATGCTCGGGCTGGGTTCTGTCTGTCGAGTGGCCAACTGTCTTCGTAACTCATCTCTTTCTTTCTCTAAAGCGGCATGGGCCTCCATTAAGTCTGCATGAGTTTCTAACACCACCTGCATATTCTCAGAGGGTATCACCTTGAATCGTTCTGGATCAATCTCTTGTGGGGAACCCTCCATGGCCGCTTCCAGGTTTTCTTCGTTCTGTTTCTGTAATCTCTTATTCTCTTCTAACGCGGTCGACATATGCTTGCGGAGGAGGCCCAAGTTCCGTCGAAGTTTCAGGTTTTCCGTGATCTGCGAATGGAGCAGCTCGTCCATATGTCGTCGTTCTTCATCATCTGTTTGAGGTGGGTTGGCTTCTAATTGTGTGTATTGCTCCTGTAATGTCGCGTGCTGCTGTACTAATTGCTGCTTCTGCTCTTCAAGATCCCTACATCTTGCTTGGAGATCCTCGTGGCGTTGGAAGAGCCTTGTATGTTGGTCGTCCAAGTGTTGGTAATGTTGCTGGAGTTGGGCCATGCATTGATGCATATTATTAAATAAGTTACCGAGAGGAATAGTATTGAATGCAGAGGGGTAGGGAAAGGGAAAGGGGGTTGTGAATGCAGTACTGGGGACGGGTGAGGGGGGAGGTGGGGGAATGGGAGAGTGTGGGTAAATGGGGGATGGGAGAGGTGCAGAGGTGGGTGATACCTCCATGAAAGTGGGGTTCGTGGTGGGAGTGACTGTGAACATGGGGATTGTGGTAGCGGTGAGGGTTGTGAATGTGTATAGAGGTGTGTGTAATTGTGAGCTTCTAGGAAGTGTGCTCGGGGTGGTGAGGTGTACAGTGGCAATAGTTAGATTTATGTTCTCAGTGGGAGTAGAGTGTGTGGGTTGGCTGATGGTTTGTGCGTTGGTGTGTGCAGTGGTTTCAGAGGTGGTGACAGTGGAAGTTACAGTGGTAGAGGGAGGTGATTGAGGTCGATGTGGGGGAGAAGGTGGCAAGGGAGGTGATGGGGGTGCACTCGATGTGTGGACTTCCTCGGTGTCGTGAACTGTGTGTGCCGTGCCAGTGGTTGTGGGGGTGCCTTGTGGTCCCGATCCTAATACATTCATTTGTTTTCCCGATCGTGGGGGGCGTCTTCCATATCTTCTCTCTGTTCTCCGTGAGTGCACTAGTGCGGTATGCACCGTTTCTGGTACTCCTAGAGCATCTGATATCATTTCCAAGGTGGCCCGGTATTGCTCGTCCACACCTTCCTCCTCCAGAATTTGGTTCATGAGAGCTTTACCCGTAGCTAATGAGA
The DNA here is from genome assembly GCA_020310875.1 of Ceratopteris richardii. NCBI lineage: Eukaryota > Viridiplantae > Streptophyta > Polypodiopsida > Polypodiales > Pteridaceae > Ceratopteris > Ceratopteris richardii. The sequence continues at coordinate 101,961,549 of CM035438.1, read as the reverse complement.
GCCTGTGTTGCTCTTGAACTCGTTTCATTGTTTCGTAAAGCTTCTTTAATGCGCTAGTGTAGGCGGGGGCACCTTCCAGTACTTGTAGTGCTTCTGGATCATACTCTTGTTCTTCGGCTTCTGAATGTCCGCCCTGTGTCTCCCCATGAGCCTCTTCTTCATCGTCCACGTTGACTACGTCTGGTTGGCCTGGCTGTGCTTGGTCTGGGGCAGTTTGCTGTCCACTGGCTTGCTCTTCTTCAACTTCCGCATTTACAGCTTCTATGATTCTTGCAACTTCTTCGTCAGTTAAGTCCTCTAGAGTGAACCCATGCGGGAACTCCAGATCAGTCGGTACTGGTGGAAATACAAGGTTGGGGCCATCTGTGCTGTGCCTGGGTAGCCTGATAGTAAACGGTTGCACTCGTCGGGGGAGTCTTGGGGTTGTCTCAGGCGTCAGGGTTGCCCCGCGAGCTTGTGCACAAGGCATCTGGACGGTGCCTCGCATCTTCTTTGAGGGAGGTCCTACTGCTGACAATCTGCGTTGAAATTCCTGAGCTCTGGACCAGATCAGAGCCCTTTGCACCGGTACATCATAGGCAAGACATCTGTATACAATTCTTGTGAGTGCACAGCAACCATACAATACAGATCTTTGCTTTTTATACCATCTCTGATGGGCCATATGAATCTGATCAATGATCCAGTGGGGCATATTGATGGTCAACTCAAAAGCATCCGCCAGGTAGAGGCTAAACCGGATCTTTTTGGGAGGCATTGTAAACCTATCCTGCGCGGGGAAGGCGAAATGTTGCATGACCATACGTAAGTGGATGGCGATCGTGGGTGTCATAGCAACCATGTCCTTCAGCTTCGTCAGATTCCTGTTCTTCATGTTGTCTGAAACCATTGTCTCTTTCTCTGTTGGAATGTGCATTCCTTGCATGTCGAGTGCTTCTCTTACTAGATTGATAGTTAAGCGGAAACGCTTCAGCTCGTTGCCCCTTGTGAGTGATGGGAGCACAAAGGAGCTGTATCCTTTTTTGTCTTTGCTGGGGGTGAGGGTACTAATTAGATATGAGCATCTGAGGAAGTCTGGCTTTGGTAGTTGGGACTTGAAGTAGTCATAAAGCCCTGCCTTCTTCCAGATCGGCTTAAGTCCTTCGTTATTCTGTACCCTTTCAAATTCCCTGGTAAAGAAATGGTATCGGCGCCATCGTCCATTGAATTCGACTTCGGACTCCCACATATACGTGCCTTCACCCAGGGGGCCAGCAACGTCACTGAACCAATGTGAGGCTTTGCCCACCGGCATTGTGTGTCCCTGCGGGGGATTCTGAATTGGTATTGCGTGCAATGCCCGTAATGCCGCTGGTCTTCCCTTTAACTCCTCCTCGACTGGAAGACTTTCGATATCCACCACTTGTGGGCTGGAGCCGGCCTGGGAGCTAGTTCCTACTGTATCAGCCATTTTACTTCTTTCTGTCTGTCTCTGTGAGAATATACAAACAGGTGTTAATATTGTACAGGACAAGGGAGGACCGTTGTTGTTCCCATCACAATATTAACATGAGGGTCGGGAGCGAATAATGGGTTAGTAAGTGTTCGGTGCACGTGTGTGTAGTTAATGCTTGGGTAGTCCTAGGAGACTAATGAAGTTAGTAAGTGGGGATGAATTTACAAATTGGGGTCGGGGGGTTTATTACAGGTCTTAGGCTGCCACATGCAGTGGATGGGTTTTGCTTTCGGTTTCGTAGAGACTCTAGAGAGCTTTCTCGGTGTCGCGGTTTGAAAATGAGGCTTTTTAGGGACCCATTTACAATTGATTACATGCACGCTCTTGGGTCTTGGTGTGTTCTTGAGCGTTGAGAACGAATGAATACGGGCAGTATGCGTAGCTGCGTTATGCTGTTTAGGTTGTGGCCTCGGCGTAGCTACTTGTGCCCTCAAGCAAGCCTTAGGCACCCAAATTTGTCTTGATTGTGGGCTAGCCTTCATCGACTTCTTGGGCACCCAAATAGATTTCACATTAGCAGGAGAATTTCTGCAAGACTTCTTATTAATGTCATGTTGTTGGTTATTAATAAGAAACTTCGCCCGTGTCATTGACGGTGGTGCAACCGGTTGTTCGCCTTTCCGCACCCACATCTGGTTTATTTTCTGGGACATTCTGCTGCGCAGGTACTTTTGATCTCGGACATAGGTAGTACTCTGCTTCTTCTGCCTGTGATCCGCCTTTGGTTGCTGCCTCCTTCTGGCCTTTGGAAAAGAAGGGAGTTCCGTTGCATCCCTGACTCCTTTTTTGCAATTATCATTCCGCTGCAACACAGGGTTTTGAACAAGAACAGCATGGTCATCTTCATGTGTACCCCTGGAAGGACCAGGAGTCTATGCCTTTCCTAATTCCTTGAGTGCTCCATTGTCTAATTCTACTGTAACTCGACTATGATTGACCCAAACCTGGAGAAGTCCACTTCTTAGGTTTAGATTGACTGCTTGGTCATAGATCCAATCCTGACCCAAGACAAGAGGTTCAGTGAGATCCTCATCCTGACACACCAGTACTTTAACCGTCATTGCCTCATCATGAATGTAGAGGGGAAGTTCCACCTCGCCCATGCAAGGGGTTTCCACACCTCCCAATCCTATGAGATATGCTTCCACAGGATTGACAGTTAACTGCAACTCTTGACAGTAAGACACTCTAACAGCACTAGTGGCTGCACCTGAGTCAATCAAGGCTCTTACGGTTCTTGCACTCTTTCCTCGTCTCATATCTATGGTTATGAAAGGACGTCTATCGATTATTCTATGCGAGCTTGTTCCTGCAACTTCACACATGGCCATGGGACATCCTTGATCTGCATAGTCATTTGCTCTAGGCTGATCTCTACCTTGCCTTCGTAACTTCATCCTTCTGATGCGTTCTAAAGCTTCTGCTTGAGCCTCTTCTCGAATGCGCTTTTCTTCCTCTTTGCGTTTCTTAGCAGTATTGAGTCGGCTGAGCATTTCCTCCGTGAGGGGTTCCTGATACAACTTGACTCTACAACTGCTAATATAGTTAGGGAGAACATCGCCCTCTAATGTGGCTAATTGTACTGCTCCACTCGTGGAGATCCTATTGATAATCATAGGTCCGTAGCCTCTCTTTTCTAGCTTCCTCGCGTGTTGTTTCAGTGTATAGACTAAAACTAGATCTCCGGCTTTCAAGCCTTTATCCCTCACATGGGCATCGAAGTATGCCTTCTGCCTCTTTTTAGCTGCATATATTCCAGCAGCGGCTCTCAGTCTTGTTTCTCCTAATCGTTCAAGGTCAAAGATCCTAGAGGAAAGCTCATGACCTGTCCATTCATGCTCTTGTGCTACTCTCAATGTAGGGATCAAGAAGTCCAAGGGTAACACATCGTTTTGGCCGAATACCATCTGAAAGGGGGTGGCTTGGAGTACCGTTTTGTAGGCAACTCGGTATGCCCAAACAGCATGGTGTAGCTGTTTGTCCCAATCAGAGCGTTTAGTGTTCACTAGTTTCGTCAGTACATTGCATAAAATCTTATTAGTGCTCTCAGCTTGTCCATTAGCTTGAGGGTGATAAGGGGCAGACTTCTTGTGTATTACCAAGAATTCTTGGAGTAGATTTTCAATCACTTCGTTCAAGAAATGAGTGCCTCTATCACTTACAAGCTCTATAGGTAGCCCGTATCTCGTGAATACATTCTCAAACAAGAATTTGGCAGTTGTTTGAGCATCGTTCTTTGTCGTAGCCTTTACCTCTACCCACTTGGTTAGATAGTCTGTTGCAACAATGATGTATTCCGCATGAGAACCCTTAGCTGGGGGATTAATAGGACCTACGAAGTCTATTCCCCACTTAGAGAATGCACGTCCACCCATCATAGGTTTCAGTGGCATCTCATCTTTGCGTATAGGATACTGAGTCCTCTGACAGACATCACACCGTTTCACATAGGTATGTGCATCCATGTGAAGGGTAGGCCACCAAAAGCCCGCAAATAGGATTGCCTTGATCACCCGATCCGGTCCAAAGTGTCCTCCTGCTACACCTTGGTGAGCAGTTTCTAAGATCTTAAGATACTCACTTTCATGGACACACAGTCTCAGGTAACCATCCTTACCGCGCTTGTATAGATTATCACCAACGAGTGAATAATCCTGGGCTTCTTGTTCCAAACTCCTTTTTCTAGCTAGAGTCATGTCTGGAGGGAATGTGTTTGTCCTCAAGAATGATACTAGAGGTTCACTCCAGTCTGGCACAATGGATACTTGATAGAGAGTGGCATGTTCCACAGGTGGTTTAGTGCAACAGATTGGGCATTCCTTGCACAACTTTTGGACATCCGCTTCCATGGTTGGCCAATGCACTCCGAATCTCTTTAGAGTCTGCAACGTTCGTTGCTTTGAATGGTGTTGCTCTAACGCACCTACATGTGCTAATTGCAACCATTTAGCGTACTCATCCTCTTCTACGCAACAAGCCAAGATCCCTTGATCTGTGTGCTTGTACATGCTACCTGCCATGATGTGGTACTTTTGGGCTTTTACAACTTCTCTATTCCGAGTGTTTATCACTGGATGATTAGGCCCGTATGTCAATACTGGTACCAATGGCTTAGCCCACTGCGGTACAACTTCCAAATTAAACAAGTAAGCATCAGGAAGGTCATCTGACACTCCCTGTGGGGCTTCTCCCGATGTAAGCCTAGAAAGATGATCAGCTCTCAAGTGAGTCCTACCCTTTCTTACCACAACCTCAAAATCATATTCCATTAGCAAGAGAAACCATCTTACTAATCTTCCTGTATTGCATGGCTTGTTTACAAGATATAACAATGCCTGATGATCAGTAAAAAATTTAAACTTATTTGCAAGCAAATAGTGTCTAAATTTCTTGACTGCATATACCATGCCTAATCCTTCTCGCTCCGTAGTGGTGTAATTCCGTTCAGCCGCATTCAATTGTCTACTGGCATAGGCAATTGGAAGATCCATATTACCTTCACCAGTAGGTTGTGCAAGCACACATCCAATAGCATAATTGGATGCATCCACATGAACATGGAATGGCTTATTCCAATCTGGTGTGGTTAAGATTGGTGCTGAACATAATCTTCGTTTAAGCTCTTGGAAGGAATTCTCACATTCATCCGTCCACTCAAAGTTTGTCAGAAGTCCGTACATGGGCTTTGCAATGACAGCATACATGTGTATAAATCGTCGATAATAACCACAATGCCCCATGAAAGCTTGTACTTCCTTGACATTCTTTGGCCTAGGTAGCTCTGCTATGGCTCTCACTTTCTCCTCGTCAGTAGATATGCCATTCTTTGACACTATGTGTCCTAGAATCTTACCTTGCCTGACCATAAACACACACTTTTCTGGGTTCAGGCAGACTTGATATTCTCTACATTTGTCAAAGATTTGTCTGAGTTCAGGAATATGAGTTTGTCTAACATTGGAATGAGCACAAAGATCATCAACATAGACTTCTAAACTCTTCCTCAGGAACTCCTTAAACACATGGCACATCAGCCTCTGGAAGGTAGCTGGTGCATTGGTAAGCCCAAATGGCATTACTCTAAAAGCAAAAATGCCCCATTCTGTGGCAAAGGCTGTCTTATGCTGATCCTCTGGAGCTATGGCTACTTGATTGTAGCCCGAAAATCCATCAAGGAAGCTGTACACTTCCTTGCCTGCTACTCTTTCTAAGAGATGTTCTGTTATGGGAAGCGGATAGTTATCTCGAATTGTGGCTGCATTAACCTTTTTCAAGTTAATGCACACACGCAGTTTGCCATTCTTCTTGGGCACCACTACGATGGGGGATACCCATTCAGTGTGCTCAATTTCATAGATAAATCCAGCTTCAACCAGTCTATCTATCTCTTCTTTGATCTTCGCAGCGTAATTATCGTTATATGTATAAGGCTTTTGCTTAGAGGGTTTGGCATCTGAGGTCATGGGAATAGTGTGTGAGCATATGTCCGGGTCAACCCCTTTCAAATCCTTGTAACTCCAAGCGAATACATCTCTGTATTCTCTTAGCAAGGCAATCAATTCATGCTCTTCTTCTTCTGTCAGGTCATGGCCTATATACGTGCATCTCTCCTCTCCTTCTTCTATGGCCACTACTATTTTCTTGGTGGTTTCTTTGTTATCATAAGCCTCTCCTGATTGTGCTTCTCGTTTAGGCATTCTTATCATGACTCTCCTGTCATCTATCTCATACTTCTTAAAATTTTCTAGGACCTCAAACAAAGATTCTTCCTCCTCTGGTAAGACTTCTTTCTTTTTTCGTTTCTTTCCTTCTTCCTTCGGGGTCATATGTGTTGCTAATCTTACATCATTTGTAACCTCTCCATGCCTCTGGGGTTGAAATTCTACTTCATGGAAGTATTCTTCATCTGATGCAAATGGTGGGTCCATAATGATTGACTCTAGATCGGAGTCACTTGCATCCTCAAATGCATCAGGGCTAGGTTCGCATTCTTCTAGAACTGCCTCTCCCATGATTGGCTCTATGGAGAAGACTGAAATGTCATAGCCATCCTCATCACAGTGAGGTGTCCATTGTTCTTCATTGATGGCTACGTCCATTGTTGCTAAAATTTCTGCCCAACCGTGAGGTTCAAATTCTTCGTCTGGAAAAACTACAGGTGCATAGGCTGGGTCTTGGATTGATCTCTGGGTTTCTTTCGCACCTACCTCTCTGGCTTTCTCTCTCTTCTCTTCCTCTACTGCTACCTTGCACATCCATAAGTGAGTATCTTCATGCATCCATGAGGATCCGGACCCTATGGAATGCACCGATTCTGTATCATCTTTGGCTCTATGGATGGGATTCCACTGGATAGGAGGTACATCCCTATGAGAGTAATCTTTGAGATTGACTTTGGTCGTAACACCTAAGTGCTGTAGGTACAAAGAATTGGTTCCCCAATCGTGTACCACTTGCAACTGTCGCATAAATGGTCTTCCCAAAATCATCTCATAGGCATGATTTTTGCTGAAGTCACATATAGCAAAACTATGCTCAAACTCGACACCACAAGTGGTGAGAGTTATTCCTTCGAGCAATCCTAGGGGTCTTTCAATATGACCATCGGCCATCTGCAATTTCATTCTCGTTGGCCTGAGTGCCGGCTTGCCCCAACGCTTCCATAGGGAAGTAGTGGCAATTGCAACTCCTGCACCTGAGTCCAAAATTGCCTTGGTGGTGTAGTCCTGGTATGTAATGGGAAGATAGGTATTCCCTTCTTCACCTTCACACATATCTCCTATCTTGTCCAAGGGAATTTCTGGCACTGTCCTATGGGATCCTACCCGGGAACGTGGTTTTGCAATTTCAGTTACTTGACTAGCTACATATTTTCGCGCTTCTGGTCTATCCTTAGGCAGTTCTTTCAAAGTGGGATCGCGCTGCACCTTGGTGTTCTTTACTACCTCCGTGTTCCTTGATATGACTGAGTCATCGTTCCTTACCATGACTGTGGGTGCTCTCATACATGTGGACTTTGCTTCCCATGGGCCTATGAAGTGGGGTAGCTCTTGTATGGAATTAGACTCAAAGTCCAATCTCTCGTGAGACTGAGCACTCTCATGTTCCCCGTAAATAGATGGGATGTCTTGTGGGAATTGGTCGTGTGCATCGTCCACAAGTTCAAATGGAGGGGCGACCTCACTTTCGTTATCCCATTTATCTTCTTGAATCTCTCGTAGGAAGTCTGGTGCAAACCGATTCATAGAAGAAGAAGTGTCTGGCTCCGTAGAATTAGGCACGTAAGCAACCTGGGAAGGAGGGCTCATTCTATCGTTGGCTCTCTCCTCATTCCCATAGATGGCTGGAGCACAAGCTTCTTGGAGAGGATTACTTATTCTATTACTCTTCCGAGCAGGCTCATACGCTCCCTGAGAAGGAATGTGGGTCACCTGTGGAGGTACATAAGCTTTTGGGGGAGGCTCATGTGACTTTTGGGGGGGAAGATAAGCTTCTTGAGGAGGCACATGGGCTTCCTGAAGAGGCTGGCTTATCCGTTCTCTTGCCCTTTCCTTTCTTTGAGGGGCAGGTTCCTTCTCTGATTGTGCAATTAGCTTCTCTATTCGTTCTAGCAGTCCATCAAAGTGTAACTGCGTCTTAGCTGAACTAGAAATGTTAAATAGGCGGCTGGCCTCAAACATGGTCTGAGCCAATTCCACCATTTTGGCACAAATCTTAGTTCGTTCAAGCTCTAGCTCGGCTCTAGGGTAGCACTTTTCATGATCGGTTATGGTTGGCCCTTCTTGGATTCTGGCCTGATATGCTTTAAGCATCATATTAAGGTCTTCGGGAGTGGGGTCAGCTAGGACTGATCCTACTCTAGGGGGTGGTGGGATTTGATGAGGCGGTGGGGAAAGTGGTGGGTTGGATGGAGGTGGGAGTGGTGGAGGCGGGGTAATGTGAGAGGGAGTTGGAGCTGTGAGTTCAGTTATCCTCGCTTTGGTTTCTCTTATGCTTTCTTCAAGTTCGTTTATCTTTTTTGCCCATTGTCTTTTCATTCTTTCTCGACTATCTTTCCACGCTCTAGCCCTTTTCTTTGTCACGCTCTCGGTTTCACTAGCCTCTGGGCCCTTTTCCTAGCTTGCCTCTTGGTTTTGCTGCAATGCCTGAGCTCTAGTAACCACCTGCACTGGTGCAGTGGAAGTGACACTTCCTGAGGGATCCACAACCAACCCAATCACATTGATAGGAGTGATTTTTGGCATGTTATTGGGGTTCTTTGGGCAATCTCGTAGGAGATGCTCTTTTCCACAATCTTGGCAAAAGCCTTGGATCGTCACGGACTGATTTTGTGTAGGTGTAGGTAAGGGACAATCACGAATGAAGTGATCCCCCTGACATCGGTAGCATGGTCCTCTAGGAAAGGGTGGTCGTACCTGCCTAGGTTGGGGCCTAGGGTTGGGGTTTGCATACATGACGTTCGTGTAATCCGACTCCCAACTAGGTTCACTTGGTTCTTCACTATAGTATGACTCACCATGTTCCGGAGACTGCATGTAGTAAGCTTGGGGACTATCGACATGTGTAGAATCAAAGCTATGGTCACTCGGGTCACTTTCTGAGATCAATGGGGTTACTGGTACTATGGCCCTATTCAGGTTTTCTTCTGCAACAGCATACTTTACTGGAATCACGTTAGCGGGGTTTGGAGGCTGTTGAGCTAGTACCGGTTGGGGTCTCTGTTGGGCCTGATATGGTTGCTGATAGGTTTGTTGGGGTCTAGCATGTTGTGGTGGTGGAGGGTACTGGTTCTGGTATCTGCCTTGTTGGTAGGGCTGAGGGTATGGTTGCCTAACTGCCTGCTTGTTGTATGGGCAATCTTGTGCGGTGTGATTGGTGTATCTTCGTTCTATGGTGCAATATTGGCTATTTGGATTGACCTGGGGTTGAGCCATAATGGGACACACGTTTGCCATGTGGTCACCACCGCATGTATAGCACCTCTTCGCTGGGGCAAACCTTGGGATTTGTTTGCTAGTTACACCCAATTTCTGAGCTACTTTTTCGGCAAGTTCCTCAATTGATGTGGACTGCGTGGAAGAGTGACTAGATGCACTATCTGAATCTTTGTAGATTTTGGAAAGCTCTAGTTCTTCCCCTAGGTTATCTTCAATGTCAATGCACATGCGTACACACTCTTCTATAGTCCTAGGGTCCTTCAGATACACATAGGATCTCAATTTCGTACTCAACAATCCATCAAGGAATAAGGCTACTTGTTTAGCGGATGTGGGTAGCTCCGAAATAGGGCACCTTTCAAGATATTGTCTAAATCTCCTTCCGGCCAATCTGACAGTCTCTTGGGGGGTCTGTTTGAAGCTGTGAATCAATGAGGATGTATTGTGTCTTATGCCGCTCTTAGAGAACTCTACAATGAATGCCTCTAGGAGTTGGTCTATGCTCCTGAACTGACGCTCATCTAATGGTTGAAGCCATGTAAGTGCTGTGTTCCTAAGGGTTAGACCGAAGGCATTGTACTGCGTGAACAGATCTTCCACTTGTTCAGCTCTCAAGACTTGCTTGAACTCCGCCACATGATCATAGGGATCTCCGGTGCCATCAAAGTAATTCTTCATGGACTTAACTAGCTGGGTCGGTCTCAAAGTTCTTGCGTGCTCTCTAGGTCTCGGCAGAGGAAATCCATCCACGTTTTTTTGGTTCCTGTGAGCTCTAAGCATCTCAGGTTCTACCCTATTCGTTTCCGTCCTCGTTCTTTCTCTGCCCACTGGGTTGGCAAAACTTACTTCTGGTCTATCTCTACTTCTGTCTCTTTGCGTACTATGAGCTTGGGAAGTTCCAGCCCCAGGGTGACCATAGGATACATTTGATCTTGGTTGAGGGAAAATAAATTCACCCTTCCAAGTGTAAGCATGCCTATCATTTTCTGTCACCACAAAGATCCGTTCTGAAGCATGATCTAAGTAAGTCACTCTGCCTGGGCTATCCGGATCCTTAAACTCATAGATCATGATATTTCCTATGTCTGTTGGCTGATTAGACTTATACCTCCAAAAGGCTTCATCAGTTTCTCGATTGAGGAGCAACTCTATGCTCTTGTTGTCTTGGGGGACCCATTCAGGTGTGATAATCCTAGTGAGAACTGATTTACCTCGAGGGGTTCTAGGTTCCGCACCCATGTTCCCTTGTTCCAGGTCCCCTAAGTCCGCTTCTGAGATTACGTTCCCAAAGTCATCTGTCCTATCAGGGTGACTAGTGACTACATATATAGTTCCTTCTTTGTCCAGGTATGCACCGTTTTCGAACTTGACAGCTGGGTGCTCTAGTCCAATGGATTGGTCAGGGTTTTTAATCTGGACCACCGATCTTCCTAGGCCGTCCTCATAGATGCTAGCACCTAGTCGGTTGGTCCTAAGATATTCCAACTGTGTTTTGTAAGGGCCTTCTACCCTGTACAAATAAGGCACTCCTGAACTTCCCGTAGGTCTGTCCATGCCTTGAGATATTTCTGACTCACTGGTCTCAGAGCTAGGGTAGTATGAGTGGTGGCTCAACTGCTGGGCCCAAGACCTTGCAGTGTGATTGACACTAGCCTCTGAAGACCTAAGGCTTTGTCTTTCCCTTGCTAAATGTCGTCCTGATCTAAGGTTCATATGCCTAACTGATTAGCCCAATTTTTTCCAGAGTACAACCTCGTTGCCGATTAATTGGTACCAGTCACTTGATTCTTTTTAGTTATTTTATCACGTTTGAGTTCTGGTCTGATATCACGTCGTCAGGAATGTTTGAATGTTGTTTCACACTTGCAATTGATCGTTCCACGTTAGGTTCTTTTCCTTTATGTTATCGGCAGTACAGAGATTAAATTTTTAACTTGAACTTGAGTTTTTAGGTAGTCTTCAACTTGATAACTGCCTATCGTCGCTCTGACTTACTCCTACCTCTCGTCGTTCTTAGCCTAAGCTATGAATTGACAGAGGGGGTTAAAAGTGTCCAACCTTTTGTCTCCTGCTCGGTTGCCCTTGAGTGCCCAGGAAATATGTTCCCAAGCCCGCACTTACACTTGCTTAGAACGCCTCTCGATGCTCTGTAAGAGTTTCAAAGTTAGCTTTGAAATTTACATTCCAAAGACAGAACCAATTATTTTCATTCATGTAGCACATACACAAACTTGCATAGTGATTTTCAAGAAAACAATCCTAAGGGCCCCTGACTTTGATCCCCCTGGGTATGGTCAACTTCAAAATACCCTATCTAAAAATCAATGCATTATCTTTATAAAAAACAGTTGAGGGCGTGTAGTATATGCTACGAGCTTTCCAACAAGCCCTAGAGCTCAAAAAATGGATCTCGTATGAAAAAGTTGTGACCGTTCAGGGTTCTAGGGTTACGACAGGGTTCAAACAGGATCACTATGCAACAGGTTTTCCCCAAGTTGTTTTCCTAAGGCTTCCCCATGTGCTCAAGAGCATAATATTTGTGCCCAAAATTAGCCCAACTTTTCAATTAACAAACCCTAAAAAATTTGGCTAAAATTGGCTGTCAATCGCGATGGATAGGGCTGTCAATCGCGATGGACACTCAGTCAATCGCGATGGACAGAGAGTTCAGTCGGTCGCGATGGACACCCAATTCAGTCAATCGCGATGGACAGGGGGTTGAGTCAATCGCGATGGACAGAGACTTCAGTCAATCGCGATGGACCGGTCGCGATGGACAGAGACTTCAGTCAATCGCGATGGACAGGGGTTCAGTCAATCGCGATGGACAGGCAGTCGGTCGCGATGGACTGGCAGTCAATCGCGATGGACACCCAGTCAATCGCGATGGACAGAGAGTTCAGTCAGTCGCGATGGACAGGGGTTCAGTAGATCGCGATGGACAGGCAGTCGGTCGCGATGGACAGGTAGTCAATCGCGATGGACAGAGCTGTCAATCGCGATGGACAGGGCTGTCAATCGCGATGGACTGAAATTTTGCAAGATTTTCAAAAATTTTAGTGGGAATGTGGTGTGCAGGGTCTCTAGTCCACTGTGGTGCACTCAGATTTACCAACAAGTGAAAATTTCTGTCAATCGCGATGGACAGAAGGCGGCGACTGCGAGACAGTTTCGTCGAGTTCCGTACCTGCGTGGGAAGCTGGAGATGGTGATGTGACCTGTACCTGCAAGATAGCTCAAGAAACATGCAAAAACAGCACATGCAATTTCGCTCTCTCGCTCTCTCCCACAAGTGAAATGAGGGAAATGAGGTGAAGATGGGGATATAGTCAAAAAACTGAAATTTTCGCGATGATGGAGATGGAGGTGAAAGATGGTGAGGATGATGATGATGATGATGATGGTGAAGAAAGTAAAAGAAAATCGATGAGAGTGAAGAAAATACCTACAACTCCAACGCGTCAACTCTACGTCTTACCATCACACGCTCGTCCTCAAAGCTCGATCCCCGGCAACGGCGCCAAAATTTGGTGTAGCTCAATGATGAGTAGCACCTCCTTTAATGTCAATCCGGGAAGACGTGAGGATGGTATGAAGACCTCGAGCAAGTGGCGGCACAAGTGCGTGAGTGAGAAGCACACAAGCATGCACACACATACACACACACGCGCACACAAGGTAAGATAAAGAGTGAGAATCAATGGAGCTTTTAGATTACTTTCAAAATGCTCTTACAAGTTCGTTTCAATTACAATCTAACCTCAAAAATGAGCTCTCTAGCTCTTTTTATAGTTTTTGGCTAAGTTTTGGCCCTGTCCAGACCTAGTGTCCGGCCTAGTTAAAAATTAGGTTCCAGGGCTTATTTGAGGGCTCAAACGATATCTAAAAAATACGAAATTTGGCAGGTAGATACTTCTAATGCTCCTCAAGCTCAAGGACTCCTTGGCTTGCACAAAATGGAGCTACAAAAAGATGAAATGATATTTACAATGGTGCTTAGTGATGATAATCACTTTTAATGGGTGTAGAGGTTTTGAAAGATTAAGGTTGCCTTAGTGCTAAATCTGCGTGAATGTTCATAAGTGCTTCTTCTTGAAAAATTGTTGGCCTACTTGCCGGGTCTTCGTTGACTTCCTTGTCTGCTTGGGCCTTCTCTTCTCTCGGACTCTCTTCTTGTGCTTCCTTGTCTTGTCAATCCTTCAGCTCCAGCTCCAACAGTCTCCTTTGTGTTTGAGTATTATCTTTATCCCTCTCTCTCTCTCTCCATGATGAAGGAAGAAACTTATCCAATGATAAATTTCCATTTCCAATCCAGATTAATGGTGTTTGATGGATTTTCCATGTACAAAAGTTGAACACAAACGCATGCACATGCAAAAACAAGACATCGTGGCCCTTTTGAGTCGTATATGCATTTAATTGTAGCTTCTATCTCCATCTTAATATTTTGATTAGTGAGGGCAATCGTATCATTACCAAGAATTGGCTTGCCAAGGATATCCAAATTTGGTGAAGGCAATATTTCCAATCTACCATATCCCCTTGATGATGAAAGAACTATATAAATGACTTTGTAGAAAAAAAAATAGCTCTCTCAACTACTTTAGAAGGGTTCATACATGCCTATTGGTACATTTGGCAAGCTTAGATGCTTGACCAACGAACAAGGACTTCTCACATATTCATTTTGATCACTTATAAAGTACATATGAACACCTCCTTTAAAAGTCATAGACTTTATCTCGTTGGATAAAAGTAAAAGAGAATAAGCTGAATGAATCTCATGATATTAGAAGTGAAAGATCGCAACTAATTAGTGGTTGGAATAAAATGAATCAACACCTAAAGTGTAGGAACACTTTTAGGCAGAAGAAATTCAAATTTCAAACTCACTTTATGAGTATAAATATAAGTGACTTTTAGTCGCGGGATATGACAGAGAAGAGAGAGCCATTGAGCCTCATGGTTGAGCATACACTAAGCTCACACGTGTATGAGTAATTCCACATCATCTCCTTTGTATCATACATTCATTAACATATACAATTTGAGCCATTAGTTGAAGTTAATCTCTATCTACTGCTCTCTACTGCTATCTCACCATTTTAGTGATTTTGTTTAATCGAGTTCTATACGTATACTTAATCATTTGACTTTGTTGGAATTGGGATAGGTAGCATTATTAGTCTAGCTACTACATATCAATTTTCATTACATTTGGGTTATTAGAAATTGAGATATGATTCATACAAGCTACCTTTGTCTGCATACTATCATCCTCCTAAAAAGTTGGGATTACACTCCTGATTTCTTAAACTCATTCCTCAGTGTATACTCACTCTAAATTAGTGAAATAACTTGGAATAGTTAGCTACGATCATCAGTTAGGTGTTTCTAAAAGGTCTTGGGTCAATTGTTATCAAAGAGTGAGAACTGAACATTTTGAGAGGTTCAAGTCCAAAAATAGCAAGTTTTCTAGAGATCTTCTATTTGAAAATTATCTATTTTGGCACAATCATTTGGAAATGATGTTCCAAGGTACATTGTGTGTATAAATGCATATTTGGGAAGCTAAAGGTGTCTACTAAGGTACTCTGAAGTCACATTGGTAGGTGTAGATCAGGATTATTGCAACACCACCTCATCTTTGGAGTGTATCCAACCATCTTCTCACAGTGGTGTCAAAGCTACATCAACTCAACATGGGAGATGGATTTCATTCTCCATTGACAAATTGGATCAAGGCAACTACTCAGCTTTGGTCACTCAGAATGGAAGCCTATCTTCAAGGAAGAAATCTCTATGGTTACATCTCTAGAGATGAGATGGCCAATAATGGATGCTTTCCCTCTACCTAATCATAGACACTTGTACTTAGTGCCACTCAAATATCTCAAAATCATCTTGAATGCTTCCCAATTTTCTTGCTAGGATTAGACATATATCTGCTCACAACTCCCACTACAAATGCAATGTCTGGTCTTGTAGCTACCAAAGCATACATGAGACTACCAACAACAGATTGATAGGGAATTTTCGTCATGCATTCCTTTTCCTTATCTGATTTGGGGCAATCATCCTTGCTCAATTTCACATATGTGGGTAAATTTGTACTCAATGCCTTTCCACCATGCATATTGAACCTGTGAAGCACTTTGGATATGTACTCAATTTGAGACAAGTATATGCATCTTTGACTCATATAACGAGTAATGTGCATGCCAGGAATATGTTTGGCATGTTAGTATATGAGCAATGTCTACCCCTCATGATTGTCTGCACATTTTGTAAGGCCCCCATTATGAGGAGAAGCCAAGCGTGCATGTTGGATGAAGGTCATATTGGACCATGTAAGGTATTGTAATGAAAGGGAGTTATTAGGGTCTGCAGCGCCCCCGGTGCGACGATAAAGGGAATATTCCATGGAATAATCCCTATTGGAGTCAGAAATCATTTATATTTGTTAGGTCATTTCAACTGGTCTAAGCCGTGTATGGCAATTACGCGGG
The DNA here is from genome assembly GCA_020310875.1 of Ceratopteris richardii. Lineage (NCBI taxonomy): Eukaryota > Viridiplantae > Streptophyta > Polypodiopsida > Polypodiales > Pteridaceae > Ceratopteris > Ceratopteris richardii. The sequence goes on along the minus strand of CM035438.1, from coordinate 101,945,608 downwards.
TAGTGGCCGCCCACGCTTTACCGCCCATGTATAGTCGTCCACGGAAGGCCACCCATGATCCTATATATACATGACTTCTGCACTATCTGAGACACCGAATTGAGCCAGCATACCTCTACCTTGTATCTCCCTATCTAGAGTTGTCTAGATCACCATTTAAGCTCTACCTTGAGAGCGCACGGGTGGACAATGCCATCATATTTGTACTTGCTACTAGTAGAAAATTGTTGAGATTCTCTTATATCTATTATCTTCTCTGCTATTGCTCCTGTGCTATATTGCGTAACTATTTTCTTACATGGTATCAGAGTTGTAAGGTTCGAATAGCTTGACAAGTATCACTACTTTAGCCTACTAGCAGACTAGAATATCAGTACATTTTTCGAGTGATTACATGATGGCTTCATCGTCCAACACTGGTCTTGGTGCTTCAGCTAATGTTAATGCTGCCCCAATTCGAATTCGCCCACCTACATTCACTGAACGGAAGCTGGATGGAACAAACTATACACTCTAAAAGTTCAAAATTTCTGCAATTTTGGACTCCTATGAATTACTTGACACTGTCATGGGACCGATGGGATTGGATCCAGAGCCTATACCAGTTGAAGATCCAACAAATTCAAGATTGATGATTCAGCCAGATCTAGATCTTCTACGAGCTTGGAAGAGGTGAAATGCTGATGCATTATGTGCAATTGTCACTAGTGTAAGTGATTCTGTGCTTACTTTAGTTCAACATACTACTAAAGCACATGAGGCTTGGGGCATATTGGATCGACAATATGAGACCAAGAATCACACTAGGATACAGAATTTAGAAAATCAGTTGGCAAATGAAAAGCATTCTGATTTTGAAAAGGTTGAAGATTTTATCAAACGGATAAAACATCTTCAAGACCAATTGGCTGCCGTTGGTGTTGTTATAACACCTGAAGAGCTAGCTCAAAGATGTGTACGTGTTCTTCCAGCAAAGTATGACGGATTAGTAACAACCCTTAACACTCAGGTAAGACCAACTCCCCTTACATTTGAAGAGTTTTGTGCGATGCTTTTAGAAGAAGAGATGCAGCTGAAGAATCGGCAAAGTACAAGTGATGCTGCATTCTCAACAAATGCAAAAGGTAAAGGCTCTTCTGATGGATCAAAGAAGAAGCCAAAGAAGAAAAAGTTCACAGGAAGTTGCTTCTATTGTGAAAAGAAAGGCCATGCGATCAAGGATTGCAGAAAGAAGCAAGCTAATGAACGGAATGGGTCTGTAAAATCATCATGGAAGAACAAAGAGTCTGCAAACAACACAGAGCTAGAACTTTGGGTAGCTATTGAAGAGGTATGCTCATCTGCTCAAGCTCGTGTTGATGAACCATGGATTTTAGATAGTGGAGCTTCTCGCCATATGACTAGTAAAAAGGATTGGTATAGTTCCCTAGTGCCTCTGTGGGAATCCATCAACGTAGTGGTGGGAAATGACTCCAAGTGTCCAACCGAAGGAACTGGAACTATCTCTTTTATCACTTCTCCAAGTGTTGAGAAAAAGTTATCCGATGTTCTCTATGTACCTACACTTAAAAGAATTTTGTTGTCAGTTTCTGCAATAACAGATCGTGGACTCGAAGTTTACTTCAATAAGAGTGGTGCAGAAATCATGGATTCATCAGGTAATGTTGTAGGTAAAGGCATACGACGGGATAACTTGTATGAGTTAAGTGCTTTAACTGCTATAGAAGATAAAGATGTAAGCAGGTTATGGCACCAACGATTTGGGCATCTAGGATTTGCAGTTTTGAAGGAGATGCAAAGAACAAGGATGGTTGCTCATTTGCCTGCATTTTTTGAGTTGCAGGAACCTTGTGAAGCTTGTATGATGGGAAAGAAACAATGAAAGGCATTTCCAAGAGAGACCAACAATCAATCTCAAGCTCCTCTAGAGTTGGTACATGCTGATCTCTGCGGTAAAATGTCTACACCTGCTTTAGGTTGGATCTTTCTACTTTTTGCTGTTAATCGATGATTATAGTAGAAAGATGTGGGTTTATTTCATTCGAGAGAAGGCTGATGCTTTTGAAAAATTTAAAATGTGCCATAAGTATGTGGAAAATGAATCATGAAGGAAACTGAAGAAATTCAGAATAGATAGAGGAGGTGAATTCTTGTCAACAAAATTCAATAATTACTGTAAGGAGCATGGTGTGAAAAGGCAACTTACCATAGCTCATACACCTCAACAAAATGGCGTTGTTGAGCGCAGGAACAAGAAAATAGTTGAAATGGCTCGTTTTATGTTAAAGGCTCAAGACATGCCTGATTGATTCTAGGAGAAGCAGTCAATATAGCAGTCTACATCCTCAATCGAAGCTACACAAAAGCACTGAAGGGGATGACTCCTCAAGAAGCATGTTCTCGTAAAAAGCCTTCAGTTTTGCATTTTAGAATTTTTGGTTGTTTCTGTTATGCACATATTCCTGATTCAACAAGATCAAAGTTGGATTCAAAAAGCAAAAAGTGTGTCTTCCTAGGATATAGTGAAGAGTCTAAAGCATATAGGTTGTGGGATCCTGAGGCAAGGAAGATTTTTTTCAGCCGAGATGTGGTGTTTGATGAACGACCACACTTAGTAGAAGATAAAGGTAAATCTACTATCTCATCAAACGGAGAAATATCTCACCTTGTGCCTATCAAAAGACAGGTTAAATTTGAGGAGGAGAAAACATTTGATGGAGAAATTTCCTCAATAAAAAGACAACCAGTTGTAGCTGCACAATGTAAGCCACTACCAAAGTGGGCACAATAGCTCTTTGATGATCACAATCCACATGTAGATGTACCAGAATCATCCTCAAATGGATTACGAAGATCAAAGAGAATAGAGGAGCAAAGAAGAGCCTCAGAACACATTGTTAACATGGCTCTAATGGTAGATATCATGGGCTCAATAAAGGAACCTAGCACCATTGAAGAAGCCCTTGATGATCCAGGTTGGAGAGCGGCAATGCAGTCTGAGTATGATAGTATACTAAAAAATGATACATGGGATCTAGTGGACTTGCCGCCAAAGAAGAAGGTAATAGGTACTAAATGGATTTGGAAAGCTAAGTATAAAGAAGATGGAACATTAGAAAAGTATAAGGCAAGATTAGTTGCACAAGGTTTTCCACAGATTGAAGGATTTGATGTTCAAGAAACTTTTGCACCAACAACATGCATGACAACTATTCGGACGATACTTGCAATAACTGCACAAAAGGCCTGGCCTATTTTCCAGATGGATGTCAAATCTGCATTTTTGAATGCTCACCTCAAGGAGGAGGTATATGTATCTCAACCACAACGTTTTGAGGTGCTCAATTTAGAAAATAAAGTTTCCAGGTTGAAGAAAGTTTTGTATGGACTTAAGCAAGCTCCACGGGCTTGGTACCAATGGATAGATAATTTTTTCAAAAATATGGGTTTTGAAAGAAGGACTTTGATCATCAGGAACTCATCAATCAAACTCGGATCAGCTTGGGAACTGAGTTTGAAATGACAGACTTAGGTCTACTCCATTTTTGTCTGGGAATTGAAGTATGGCAAAGGAAGGATGGCATTTTCATCTCACAACAAAATAATGCCAAAGAAATTCTCAAGGCATTTGGAATGATGGACTGCAAACCAACTAGCACACCTATGGAGGTAAATCATAAGCTATCTATGGATGATAACATGCCTGATGTAGATGCTAAGAAGTATAGGAAGCTCGTTGGAAGTATTATTTTCCTGTGCAACACTAGACTAGACATTTGCTATGTTGTTGGAGTATTAAGCAGGTTTTCCAACAAACCTAAGGAGAGTCACTAGAATGCTGGAATGCGAATTCTAAGGTACATTGCAGGAACCTTGGATTTTGGTAGTTTTTATAACACAGGTGATACACTCCAAGGATATTGTGATTTAGATTGGGCTGGAGATTGTGATTCTAGAAAATCAATTTCTGGATATTGTTTCTCACTTGGTTCAGGAATATTTTCTTGGGTAAGTAGAAAGCAACCAACTCTCGCACTCTTGTCCACTGAAGCAGAGTACAAAGTAGCTTATTTTGCCTCTTGTGAGGCAGTCTGGTTAAGGAGAATTCTTGCAGATCTAGGCTTTCCATCAAATATTCCGACTGTACTCAAGTGTGATAATCAAAGTTGTATGGCTATTGCAAAGAACCCAGTATTTCATGCTCGCACCAAGCACATAGAAGTAATACTATTACATTCATGAGCTAATTGAAGATGAAATTGTGGAGCTAGAATATTGCCCAACAGAGGAAAATTGTGCTGACATATTCACTAAAGCACTTGGAAGAGAACAACTCAAGAGGCATCTTCAATAGATGGGCATAGGACCGAGACCTACTTGATTTATCATCGGTAAACATTGAGGGAGGGGTGTTAGTATATGAGCAATGTCTACCCCTCATGATTGTATGCACATTTGGTAAGGCCCCCATTATGAGGAGAAGCCAAGCGTGCATTACCCAATTGATGGGAATCCCAACTTGCATGTTGGATGAAGGTCATATTGGACCATGTAAGGTATTGTAATGAAAGGGAGTTACTAGGGTCCCCAATTGTGGGGTCCGGGGCAGCGGTGAGCATCCCCAGCTAGGGGGTCCAAGGGGGCGAGCGGGGACCCTCGTTGGGGGGGGGGCCCTGGTTGGGGTCCGGGGGCAGCGCCCCCGGCGTGACGATAAAGGGAATATTCCATGGAATATTCCCTATCGAAGTTAGAAATCATTTATATTTGTTAGGTCGGTTCAACTGGTCTAAGCCGTGTATGGTAATTATGCGGGTAGTGGCCGCCCATGCTTTATCACCCATGTATAGCCGTACACGGAAGGCCACCCATGATCCTATATATACATGACTTCTGCACTACCTGAGACATCGAATTGAGCCAGCATACCTCTACCTTGTATCTCCCTATCCAGAGTTGTCTAGATCACCATTTAACCTCTACCTTGAGAGCGCACGGTGTCGGAGAGAAATACTCTCCTTGCTTCGAAGACAAATCAATACAAACAACTCACATGCACACAAAAGTTTATATACTTTTTAGGTGAAGATTTGCTGAAAATTTCATATCTTGGATGGAGTAAAATTCAAGCTCGCAAGAGAATGGATCGGTTGTCGTTGTCCAAGATTATCATGAAGGCAAACAGCTAGGTAACTACTACGAGCTTGCTTAAAGAAGATATAATGCCATTGAAGATCATGGTGTGACCCTTTGGAGGGGGAAGTGTTATAGTGATCTTTGCCTCCATTTTTCTTTGTACCAAACTTAAAAGAATGTCGTTCAATACAGTTCACATCACAAAGAACCTATTCTTAGTTTTTTGTTTTGTTTTTCTTTGACCACTCTATTTGGCTATGAAACGTAGCTCAAGAGCGAGCATAAACAAAAAGTAGTCTTTTGGTTGCTAAACAAAAACCAAAAGATGAGTTTAAAAGAAAGCAAAGGAACTGAAGTGGTGGGCGGTCATGCAAAAAGAAGAAATCATGCAGCGACTGGAAGAAAACACGAAGACTTGGGGGCACCATAGGCTCTCATGCAAGACAAACACGCCATCTGGAGGGCGCACGACTGATGAGGAAAGGGACGGCAGATCAAAGTACAAGCAACAAGGGGACATGTAGATATTAAAAAGGGAATGCTGACGACGAAAAAGGAGGAGGGGGGAGGAGACTACTGTTCAGAGTGCTGAAAGGGAGGAAAAAGCCAATTCACGCTGTTTTTTTTTCTCTGAACATTGATGTCCGTTACAGGAGAACAGAGGAAGATCAAAGTTTGGATGTGTGAGATTGTAGGACGGGGTGGTGTTTGATGGTGTAAGGATGCACGTGTTCGGATTGTGTGGACTCATTGGCTATTGACCACTTCTCTGGCGCACCTCTGATGAATATTCTAATTTCAAAACTTGTCGTTGCGAATTACAACATCATTGGCATGAGGATCTGGAAGATATCAGGTTTCTTATGTGATACTGATGGAAGATTCAGGCAATACAGCATGGAATATCGTGGTAGAATTGAAGACTAGAATCTTGCTTGCGCTTATGCGGACATGTTGATGGCAATAAAAGAACAGTCTTGAATACGAGCAATCGACTTTCAATAGCTTCTTCGTTCATAGCATAATGGTTTTGCTTGATATTATGTTTCTCAACTCTTTAGTTCATACTTTGTACAAGTATTAATCAGCATCGTTGTCTTCTACATAACTTCTACTGAGTCGACCGCTGTACATTGTCATATAAGAGAAGAGATTAAGAAGGATATCCAAGGGAAGAGGAGTTTGTTTTTGTGTGTTTTTTTCAATCTCTGAGGGAGGATCAGACGCTGTTCGGGCCGAGCATGCTTAACTGTGGAGTTTTGCATGAGTCGTGGGAAGTGTGACGGGTGGATTATCCAACAAGGGAGGCCAATGTATGTGATCTTCCGACAATTATGATGATGCGAGCTGGGCACTAGTTCTCTGCCAGCAATAGCAACAACAAATTTGGATGAAGCGGGAAGGCGTGTGTGTTGCTATAAAAGAACATTCATGTTGCTATGCTGATTTTTGGCTGATGTCTTTCTGTGATCCCACTCCATCTGTGCTTCTCTACCGCCTACAGTGCTCCTCTTTATGTGATTTGTGCGGGATAATTATCTGAAGAGAAGGCCAATTTCAATACATTTTTCCTCAGCAGCAGGACTAATGAGTTTAATGATTCATGCCTGAATATTCTTTGATGTTCTAGTCCTCAAATTCTATGAGCTACGTGATTTAATTCATCTGATATTCTACGATCGCTGATCTGATGGAAACACTAAGAAGAAGAAGGACAAAAGCATGCAGAAGGGAAGTCATCTGATAAGCGCTTTGTCTTGGCGGAAATTTTCTGATGTAATAATGATTTTATCGAATTCTAAAGCTATGAAGATTTGGCATTATAACTCTGATGACTCTCTGTTCTGAGCATCTAATGACCAACGTTCTTTTGAGGTACTGATCACTTTAACTTCTCCTTCAACGATCTAATACTTCTCTGATATGTCCGCTGCTCCATATAACAATGATGTTCTGATGCTATTAAAACCTTTTAATTCATGCAATAACTAATCCACTCAATTTGGAAGAACACTGAGAACAACTGCGCTTAGCTCATCTCTATGCTTTGAAAATCTTCTAGATTAATCCTCTGCCCAAGGTTTGTTTCAATCATGATTAAATGATTGCTTACTATATGTGTTAAAAAATTATCCGCTATTAACTATATATTCTATCTCTTCCGAGATTGTTTGATGTAAGTAATCTTTGATCAACTAGGCAAATCGAAAGAGATTGTTTGATGTAAATGAAGGAATACTAAGACCTACAAAAGTTTAATATATGTTGATCTTGAGTTTACTCCAATAAAATCGAATAGTGCTCACATATAAATGAAATCATAATGATTCTAATTCAACAGAGCTCCCCGCACCATTTTCCTATCTGCATGACGTGAATGTTATATTAAATTTATTACAAAATCATGGATTATGTCTAATTTATATGAATTTATTTAACTACTAATTATTTCTTGAAGTTTTCACTGCAATTTCTCGACTAATAATCTCTTGAGACATCACTGTACGTGAGCTTGCTCCAAGCACCCGGTGTGCGCCGGACTTTTGGCGGTTGGTCTGATCCACCAACCGTCGCTTTCGCTCCCACATTTGAACCTGACGTGAAGAAACGGCCTTGCAGCTCAGGTATAAATTTTTAGATTTTGCTTGCATGTGCATACATTATTTCGACAGGTTGAAGTGCAGAAGCTTCTTCATCCGTGGGAGAAGTGGCTTTATCTTTGGAACCTTGCACTCTTCTAGGTGTTGAGGGCTGTTCCCTAGGAAACTGAGCGCCTCCACGAAGAGTGGCAAGTAGCTATCCTCATCTCGCCACCCCTCTCATCGACATTAGAAGCAGGAACGTTTGCACATTCATTCATTAGAAATTGATGTATTAGATTTTGATCCTATTAAAAATTGTATAAATTTACACACAGTCACTCTTTGAGCCTCTTCTTCGATTCAAATTGCAGGTATTGATCTATCCTCTAAGACTTCTTGTTTCTCAAATATCAATGGGTAAAAAGAAAGCAGTTAATTTAAACACACATAAAACGAACTCTACTATGCATGGCTTAAATAAGAATGCAAATTTGGGACTTGAAGCGCAAGTCAAAGATTTAGAGGATAAGCTAAACTCATCAAATCAAGCAAAATTTAAAGAAGTGTTTCTGTTAATTGACAAGTTAAGTGAGTTTTCAAATTCAAATAGTGTGATGTGTGGAATTTTACAAGAAATTGTTAAAAATTTAAAGAGCCAAATAGATGATTTGACCAAACAAGTCAATGAACTCCCTAAATGCAAGTGCAAACATGAGCATGAAATGCAAAGTTTATCTCCAAATTTGCCTAATGAAACCCATATGAATGAGTATAAGAGATTAACCTATCGCGCTATGAATAGGAAAGTATATCCCTTAAGATGCTTTTGGTGTGACCAACTAGGTCATATGTATAAGGATTGTGTTGCTTATAATAATGCATGTCAAATTCACTTAGTCATTACAAATGACCATAAGATTTGTGATTATCAAACACAACTACCTTTGCGTTTAAACTTAGGTCGAGGAGGGATGAGAGAGTACTTTGACCAAATAAATAAAACCCAACTTCAAATACAATGGAAACCTAAGAACTATGATGAGAAAACCAAGTCTTATGAATAACAATTTATGAACAAAAGTGAAACTCAAGATGAACTCCTTGACAATGATATCAATGATCAAAACCTTCTTAAATCTAAATCGATGAGTAACATTGATATTCAAACTACATCTAAGGATTAAGATACATTGAAAAAGATTAAGAAAGAAGAAGATGTCAAGATAAAAGATGATGAAAATGAACAATCAATGGATGGAAAAGAAGATATATATGAGGTGAATTCAGAACCTAAAATCATAGAAAATGACAATAAATGTGACCAAAATAAAAATGATGAAAGAATAGTACAAACATATGAAGATGGAAATCTTCAAATTCAATTAGAACATGACAAGAATATGGAAATATGGGTACAAGAAGCCATATGCAAGATTGAAAATAATATAAAAAACTTATCTAAAGTTAAGAAAAAGGAGAAGAATTTAAGAGAATAGTTTATTTGTGATGGAATTGTTTATTGAAGATAAAACTTTTCAATTTTTGTTATTGCTTGCTGTATATATACCTGTTTTCCTAAAGTTGAGCAACATATACCTAAATTGTTTTGTTTTATGAAGTTTTATGCATGGAAAAGCTAGTTAAAAGCTTATGATAAAGTTTTTTATTATGATTTGATTAACCAAAAGAATACTAAAATATGAAACAGAAAGTTTGTTGATGACAAATTAAACTAAAACATGTTTGAAATTATATGCACAATATGTTTGCAAATAAGTTTGATCAATATGCTTGTCATTTCCTAAACTTATGATGAACTTATGAGTTTCTTTCTTTCACAAATAGGAAGAAATCTATTATGATGAACAATTATGAAGACAATTATTATAATGAAATGATGAATATTTTGAACAGAATGATTTTTGTTTACAACAATTATGATGGTATACTTTTAAAATAAAGAAACATACATGATATAAATATGATCATGATAAATATGAAGAACATGAAAATATGATACAATATGATGATGATTATATTATACTATGAACATTATGTTTTTTTCTGAAATTTATGAACTTTGTTACAAAGGTTGAAAAACCTAAGATGAAACTTATGATTTTTGTTTCATAGGTTGAAAAACCTATTGTAAAAATTAAGAATGCATTATTTATGACAATTATAACCACTATGAATTTCTTATGATGAAATTTGTGACATGATGAAGATGAATCTGATAGAATATATGAATTTATATTTGCAAGATAAATGATAATGAAGATTACTTGTTTTGAATCTTTTGCTTTATGATTACTTACAGGAATTGACGATGTGTTATGAAATTGCAGGATAAATGATAATGAAGATTACTTGTTTTGTATCTTCTGCTTTATGATTACTTATAGGAATTGACGATACGTTATGAAATTGATGGTTTGTCAATACTATGAAGAATTTGAAGAGAAGTTGAAGAAGAATTCTATGTCGATCAGGTGAAACAGTTCTAAACCTGATTCATGTTTTAAGTTGTTTTTCCTTGCATTTCATGATATGATATGTACATTCTTCAGATAGGTTAAGAAACTTCTTAAAATTATGAAAAGTAGAATTTACACTGAAGTAGGAATGTGCTTGAAGAGAAGATAGGGATTAGAGACCTATGGCTGTCATATGAATAGATGTCGGAACCCTTAACTTGCAACTCCTAGTAGAAGTAGGCTTGTTTTATATAGGTAAACTTCCTTAAATCTGACCCATTTAGCTAAAGAGATCCTAGTTCCCACTTTAGCTTACCTCTAGATCCTTTGCTCTGATTAGGGGTTAAGCCTTTCCCCTTCATCAAAAAAGTTGCGAAGAAAAATTGAAAGCAGTACATTAATGGTTGCTGCATATGAAAAGAGGAAAAATGACAAAAAGAAAAATTATGATGAAAAAAGAGATGAAAGAAAAATCAAATGATTTCAATAAATCAGTTGTGGTCTTGAATCACTTCTGAATTGAAAAGCGGGCTATATAAGGCGGATGTATGCTAGAGGGAATTAGTTTTTTGTATCTTAATGGCAAGTGGCTAGGAGATGAGGATAGAAGGCTTATATAACATATGCTTTACTTATGAACAGAGTTAATAGAAGAGTTAGTACGAACACTATTTGAATGACTTCTATAAATTCTTTCTAAAACCTGTTTTCCAACTCATGCATTGAATGAAAAGGTTGAAATTCAGGCTTACATAATTTTATAAGTTTTCTTTGCTATCAGAAGATGTACTAATGATAGAAGCATTTTTCTTATAGACTATTTGCATTTGAGTCATGATTAATTTTTAAAAGACTTTGATATTGCCTTCTCTGATATGCAGATTTGGCCCATCGAGGACAATGTGCAAGTTTGGTAGGGGTGAATGTCGGAGAGAAATACTCTCCTTACTTCTAAGACAAATCAATACAAACAACTCGCATGCACACAAAAGTTTATATAATTTTTAGGTGAAGATTTGCTGAAAATTTCATATCTTGGATGGAGTAAAATTCAAGCTTGCAAGAGAATGGATCGGTTGTCATTGTCCAAGATTATCATGAAGGCAAACAGCTAGGTAACTACTACGAGCTTGCTTAAAGAAGATCTAATGCTATTGAAGATCATGGTATGACCCTTTGGAGGGGGAAGTGTTATAGTGATTTTTGCCTCCATTTTTCTTTGTACCAAACTTAAAAGAATGTTGTTCAATACAGTTCACATCACAAAGAAGCTATTCTTAGTTTCTTCTTTTGTTTTTCTTTGACCACTCTATTTGGCTATGAAACGTAGCTCAAGAGCGAGCATAAATAAAAAGTAGTCTTTTGGTTGCTAAACAAAAACCAAAAGATGAGTTTAAAAGAAAGCAAAGGAACTGAAGTGGTGGGCGGTCATGCAAAAAGAAGAAATCATGCAGCGACTGGAAGAAAACACGAAGATTTGGGGGCACCATAGGCTCTCATGCAAGACAAACACGCCATCAGGAGGGCGCACGACTGATGAGGAAAGGGACGGCAGATCAAAGTACAAGCAACGAGGGGACATGTAGATATTAAAAAGGGAATGCTGACGACGAAAAAGGAGGAGGCGGGAGGAGACTACTGTTCAGAGCGCTGAAAGGGAGGAAAAAGCCAATTCACGCTGTTTTTTTTTCTCTGAACATTGATGTTCGTTACAAGAGAACAGAGGAAGATCAAAGTTTGGATGTGTGAGATTGTAGGACGGGGTGGTGTTTGATGGTGTAAGGATGCACGTGTTCGGATTGTGTGGACTCATTGGCTATTGACCACTTCTCTGGTGCACCTCTGATGAATATTCTAATTTCAAAACTTGTCGCTGCGAATTACAGCATCATTGGCATGAAGATCTGGAAGATATCATGTTTCTTATGTGATATTGATGGAAGATGCAAGCAATGTAGCATGGAATATCATGGCAGAATTGAAGACTAGAATCTTGCTTGCGCTTATGCGGACATGTTGATGGCAATAAAAGAACAGTCTTGAATACGAGCAATCGACTTTCAATAGCTTCTTCGTTCATAGCATAATGGTTTTGCTTGATATTATGTTTCTCAACTCTTTAGTTCATACTTTGTAAAAGTATTAATTAGCATCGTTGTCTTCTACATAACTTCTACTGAGTCGCCCGCTGTACATTGTCATATAAGAGAAGAGATTAAGAAGGACATCCGAGGGAAGAGGAGTTTATTTTTGTGTGGTTTTTTTCATCTCTGAGGGAGGATCAGACGCTGTTCGGGCCGAGCATGCTTAACGGTGGAATTTTGCATGAGCTTGGGAAGTGTGACAAGTGGATTATCCAACAAGGGAGGCGAATGTATGTAATCTTCTGACAATTATGATGATGCTAGAGTCTCTGGCAGCAACAGCAACAACGAATTTGGATGAAGCGGGAAGGCGTGTGTGTTGCTATAAAAGAACATTCATGTTGCTATGCTGATTTATGGCTGATGTCTTTCTGTGATCCCACTCCATCTGTGCTTCTCTACCGCCTACAGTGCTCCTCTTTGTGTGATTTATGCAGGATAATTATCTGAAGAGAAGGCCAATTTCAATACATTTTTCCTCAGCAGCAGGACTAATGAGTTTAATGATTCATGCCTGAATATTCTTTGATGTTCTAGTCCTCAAATTCTATGAGCTACCTGATTTAATTCATCTGATATTCTATGAGCGCTGATCTAACGGAAACACTAAGAAGAAGAAGGAAAAAAGCATGCGGAAGGGAAGTCATCTGATAAGCGCTTTGTCTTGGCGGAAATTTTCAAATGTAATAATGATTTTATCGTTATCTAAAGCTATGAAGATTTGGCATTATAACTCTGATGACTCTCTGTTTTGAGCATCCAATGACCAACGTTCTTTTGAGGTACTGATCACTTAAAGTTCTCCTTCAACAATCTAATACTTCTTTGATATGTCCGCTGCTCCATATAACAATGATGTTCTGATGCTATTAAAACCTTTTATTTCATGCAATAACTAATCCACTCAATTTGGAAGAACACTGAGAACAACTGCGCTTAGCTCATCTCTATGCTTTGAAAATCTTCTAGATTAATCCTCTGCCCAAGGTTTGTTTCAATCATGATTAAATGATTGCTTACTATATGTGTTAAAAAATTATGCTCTGTTAACTATATATTCTATCTCTTTCGAGATTGTTTGATGTAAGTAATCTTCGATCAACTAGGCAAATCGAAAGAGATTGTTTGATGTAAATGAAGGAATACTAAGACCTTCGAAAGTTTAATATATGTTGATGGAGTCTGATGGAAATCACCTGATAATGACTTGAGTTTACTCCAATAAAATCGAATAGTGCTCACATATAAACGAAATCATATTGCTTCTAATTCAACAGAGCTCCCCGCACCACTTTCCTATCTGCATGACATGAATGTTATATTAAATTTATTACAAAATCACCGATTATGTATAATTTATATGAATTTATTTAACTACTAATTATTTCTTGAAGTTTTCACTGCAATTTCTCGACTAATAATGTCTTGAGACATCACTGTACCTGAGCTTGCTCCAAGCACCCGGCGTGCGCTGGACTTTTGGCGGTTGGCCTGATCCACCAACCGTCGCTTTCGCTCCCACATTTGAACCTGACGGAAGAAACGACCTTGCTGCTCAGGTATAAATTTTTAGATTTTGCTTGCATGTGCATACATTATTTTCGATTGGTTGAAGTGCAGAAGCTTCTTCATCCGTGGGAGTAGTGGCTTTATCTTTGGAACCTGTAAGGAATTGAACTCACAACCTCTTGGTTAGGAATGTGATGGGCTAACCACTTGCCCCAAAAGCCATGGTTGAGGATTACTTCCTAATCCTCTCTCTTAGGGTGTGGTTCAACCATCTCCTACCAGGATTATGTTACAGAACCTTTCACTCTTCTAGGTGTTGAGGGCTGTTCCCTAGGAAACTGAGCGCCTCCACGAAGAGTGGCAAGTAGCTATCCTCATCTCACCACCCCTCTCATCGACATTAGAAGCAGGAACGTTTGCACATTCATTCATTAGCAATTGATGTATTAGATTTTGATCCTATTAAAAATTGTATAAATTTACACACAGTCACTCTTTGAGCCTCTTCTTCGATTCAAATTGCAGGTATTGATCTATCCTCTAAGACTTCTTGTTTCTCAAATATCAATGGGTAAAAAGAAAGCAGTTAATTTAAACACACATAAAACGAACTCTACTGTGCATGGCTTAATTAAGAATGCAAATTTGGGACTTGAAGCGCAAGTCAAAGATTTAGAGGATAAGCTAAACTCATCAAATCAAGCAAAATTTAAAGAAGTGTTTCTAATAATTGACAAGTTAAGTGAGTTTTCAAATTCAAATAGTGTGATGTGTGGAATTTTACAAGAAATTGTTAAAATTTTAAAGAGCCAAATAGATGATTTGACCAAACAAGTCAATGAACTCCCTAAATGCAAGTGCAAACATGAGCATGAAATGCAAATTTTATCTCCAAATTTGCCTAATGAAACCCATATGAATGAGTATAAGAGATTAAACTATCGGGCTATGAATAGGAAAGTATATCCCTTAAGATGCTTTTGGTGTGACCAACTAGGTCATATGTATAAAGATTGTGTTGCTTATAATAATGCATGTCAAATTCACTTAGTCATTACAAATGACCATAAGATTTGTGATTATCAAACACAACTACCTTTGCGTTTAAACTTAGGTCGAGGAGGGATGAGAGAGTACTTTGACCAAATAAAATTTAGTCCTAAAACCCAACTTCAAATACAATGGAAACCTAAGAACTATGATGAGAAAACCAAGTCTTATGAATTACAATTTATGAACAAAAGTGAAACTCAAGATGAACTCCTTGACAATGATATCAATGATCAAAACCTTCTTAAATCTAAATCGATGAGTAACATTGATATTCAAACTACATCTAAGGATCAAGATACATTGAAAAAGATTAAGAAAGAAGAAGCTGTCAAGATAAAGGATGATGAAAATGAACAATCAATGGATGGAAAAGAAGATATATATGAGGTGAATTCAGAGCCTAAAATCATAGAAAATGACAATAAATGTGACCAAAATAAAAATGATGAAAGAATAGTACAAACATATGAAGATGAAAATCTTCAAATTCAATTAGAACATGACAAGAATATGGAAATATGGGTACAAGAAGCCATATGCAAGATTGAAAATAATATCAAAAACTCATCTAAAGTTAAGAAAAAGGAGAAGAATTTAAGAGAATAGTTTATTTGTGATGGAATTGTTTATTGAAGATACAACTTTTCAATTTTTGTTATTGCTTGCTATATATATACCTGTTTTACTAAAGTTGAGCAACATATACCTAAATTGTTTTGTTTTATGAAGTTTTATGCATGGAAAAGCTAGTTAAAAGCTTATGATAAAGTTTTGCATTATGATTTGCTTAACCAAAAGAATACTAAAATATGAAACACAAAGTTTGTTGATTATAAATTAAACTAAAACATGTTTGAAATTATATGCACAATATGCTTGCAAATAAGTTTGATCAATATGCTTGTCATTTCCTAAACTTATGATGAACTTATGAGTTTCTTTCTTTCACAAATAGGAAGAAATCTATTATGATGAACAATTATGAAGACAATTATTATAATGAAATGATCAATATTTTGAACAAAATGATTTTTGTTTACAACAATTATGATAGTATAATTTTAAAAGAAAGAAACATACATGATATAAATATGATCATGATAAATATGAAGAACATGAAAATATGATACAATATGATGATGATTATATTATACTATGAACATTATGATTTTTTCTGAAATTTATGAACTTTGTTACAAAGGTTGAAAAACCTAATATGAAACTTATGATTTTTGTTTCATAGGTTGAAAAACCTATTGTAGAAATTAAGAATGCATTATTTATGACAATTATAACCACTATGAATTTCTTATGATGAAATTTGTGACATGATGAAGATGAATCTGATAGAATATATGAATTATATTTGCAAGATAAATGATAATGAAGATTACTTGTTTTGAATCTTCTACTTTATGATTACTTACAGGAATTGACGACGTGTTATGAAATTGCAGGATAAATGATAATGAAGATTACTTGTTTTGTATCTTCTGCTTTATGATTACTTATAGGAATTGACGATACGTTATGAAATTGATGGTTTGTCAATACTATGAAGAATTTGAAGAGAAGTTGAAGAAGAATTCTATGTCGATAAGGTGAAACAGTTCTAAACCTGATTCATGTTTTAAGTTTTGTTTTTCCTTGCATTTCATGATAGGATATGTACATTCTTCAGATAGGTTAAGAAACTTCTTAAAATTATGAAAAGTAGAATTTACACTGAAGTAGGAATGTGCTTGAAGAGAAGATAGGGATTAGAGACCTATGGCTATCATATGAATAGTTGTCGGAACCCTTAACTTGCAACTCTTAGTAGAAGTAGGCTTGTTTTATATAGGTAAACTTCCTTAAATCTGACCCATTTAGCTAAAGAGATCCTAGTTCCCACTTTAGCTTACCTCTAGATCCTTTGCTCTGATTAGGGGTTAAGCCTTTCCCCTTCATCACAAAAGTTGTGAAGAAAAATTGAAAGCAGTACATTAATGGTTGCTGCATATGAAAAGAGGAAAAATGACAAAAAGAAAAATTATGATGAAAAAAGAGATGAAAGAAAAATCAAAATGATTTCAATAAATTAGTTGTGGTCTTGAAATCACTTCTGAATTGAAAAGCGGGCTATATAAGGCGGATGTATGCTAGAGGGAATTAGTTTTTTGTATCTTAATGGAAAGTGGCTAGGATATGAGGATAGAAGGCTTATATAACATATGCTTTACTTATGAACAGAGTTAATAGAAGAGTTAGTACGAACACTATTTGAATGACTTCTATAAATTCCTTTTAAAACCTATTTTCCAACTCATGCATTGAACGAAAAGGTTGAAATTCAAGCTTACATAATTTTATAAGTTTTCTTTGCTATCAGAAGATGTACTAATGATAGAAGCATTTTTCTTATAGACTATTTGCATTTGAGTCATGATTAATTTTCAAAAGAATTTGATATTGCCTTCTCTGATCTACAGGTTTGGCCCATCGAGGACGATGTGCAGGTTTGGTAGGGGTGAATGTCGGAGAGAAATACTCTCCTTACTTCGAAGACAAATCAATACAAACAACTCGCATGCACGCAAAAGTTTATATACTTTTTAGGTGAAGATTTGCTGAAAATTTCATATCTTGGATGGAGTAAAACTCAAGCTTGCAAGAGAATGGATCGGTTGTCGTTGTCCAAGATTATCATGAAGGCAAACAGCTAGGTAACTACTACGAGCTTGCTTAAAGAAGATCTAATGCTATTGAAGATCTGGTGTGACCCTTTGGAGGGGGAAGTGTTATAGTGATCTTTGCCTATATTTTTCTTTGTACCAAACTAAAAGGAATGTCGTTCAATACAGTTCACATCACAAAGAAGCTATTCTTAGTTTCTTGTTTTGTTTTTCTTTGACCACTTTATTTGGCTATGAAACGTAGCTCAAGAGCGAGCATAAACAAAAAGTAGTCTTTTGGTTGCTAAACAAAAACCAAAAGATGAGTTTAAAAGAACGCAAAAGAACTGAAGTGGTGGGCGGCCATGCAAAAAGAAGAAATCATGCAGCGGCTGGAAGAAAACACGAAGATTTGGGGGCGCCATAGGCTCTCATGCAAGACAAACACGCCATCTGGAGGGCGCACGACTGATGAGGAAAGGGACGGAAGATCAAAGTACAAGCAACGAGGGGACATGTAGATATTAAAAAGGGAATGCTGACGACGAAAAAGGAGGGGGGGGGAGGAGACTACTGTTCAGAGCGCTGAAAGGGAGGAAAAAGCCAATTCATGCTGTTTTTTTTTTCTCTGAACATTGATGTTCGTTACACGAGAACAAAGGAAGATCAAAGTTTGGATGTGTGAGATTGTAGGACGGGGTGGTGTTTGATGGTGTAAGGATGCACGTGTTCGGATTGTGTGGACTCATTGGCTATTGACCACTTCTCTGGCGCACCTCTGATGAATATTCTAATTTCAAAACTTGTCGCTGCGAATTACAACATCATTGGCATGACGATCTGGAAGATATCAGGTTTCTTATGTGATACTGTTGGAAGATGCAAGCAATGCAGCATGGAATATCGTGGCAAAATTGAAGACTAGAATCTTGCTTGCGCTTATGCGGACATGTTGATGGCAATAAAAGAACAGTCTTGAATACGAGCAATCGACTTTCAATAACTTCTTCGTTCATAGCATAATGGTTTTGCTTGATATTATGTTTCTCAACTCTTTAGTTCATACTTTGTACAAGGATTAATCAGCATCGTTGTCTTCTACATAACTTCTACTGAGTCCACCGCTGTACATTGTCATATAAGAGAAGAGATTAAGAAGGACATCCGAGGGAAGAGGAGTTTGTTTTTGTGTGTTTTTTTTCATCTCTAAGGGAGGATCGGACGCTGTTCGGGCCGAGCATGCTTAACTGTGGAGTTTTGCATGAGTCCTGGGAAGTGTGACGGGTGGATTATCCAACAAGGGAGGCCAATTTATGTGATCTTCCGACAATTATGATGATGCGAGCTGGGCACTAGTTCTCTGCCAATAACAGCAACAACGAATTTGGATGAAGCGGGAAGGCGTGTGTGTTGCTTCAAAAGAACATTCATGTTGCTATGCTGATTTTCGGCTGATGTCTTTCTGTGATCCCACTCCATCTGTGCTTCTCTACTGCCTACAGTGCTCCTCTTTGTGTGATTTGTGCGGGATAATTATCTGAAGAGAAGGCCAATTTCAATATATTTTTCCTCAGCAGCAGGACTAATGAGTTTAATGATTCATGCCTGAATATTCTTTGATGTTCTAGTCCTCAAATTCTATGAGCTACCTGATTTATATCATCTGATATTCTTATACGAGCACTGATCTGATGGAAACACTAAGAAGAAGAAGGACAAAAGCATGCGGAAGGGAAGTCATCTGATAAGCGCTTTGTCTTGGCGGAAATTTTCTGATGTAATAATGATTTTATCGAATTCTAAAGCTATGAAGATTTGGCATTATAACTCTGACGACTCTCTGTTCTGACCATCTAATGACCAACGTTCTTTTGAGGTACTGATCACTTTAACTTCATCTTCAACGATCTAATACTTCTCTGATATGTCCGCTGCTCCATATAACAATGATGTTCTGATGCTATTAAAACCTTTTAATTCATGCAATAACTAATCCACTCAATTTGGAAGAACACTGAGAACAACTGCGCTTAGCTCATCTCTATGCTTTGAAAATCTTCTAGATTAATCCTCTGCCCAAGGTTTGTTTCAATCACGATTAAATGATTGCTTACTATATGTGTTAAAAAATTATGCGCTGTTAACTATATATTCTATCTCTTCTGAGATTGTTTGATGTAAGTAATCTTCGATCAACTAGGCAAATCGAAAGAGATTGTTTGATGTAAATGAAGGAATACTAAGACTTGCGAAAGTTTAATATATGTTGATGGAGTTTGATGGAAATCACCTGATAATGACTTGAGTTTACTCCAATAAAATCGAATAGTGCTCACATATAAACGAAATCATATTGCTTCTAATTCAACAGAGCTCCCCGCACCACTTTCCTATCTGCATGATGTGAATGTTATGTTAAATTTATTACAAAATCACGGATTATGTCTAATTTATATGAATTTATTTAACTAATTATTTCTTGAATTTTTCACTGCAATTTCTCGACTAATAATCTCTTGAGACATCACTGTACGTGAGCTTGCTCCAAGCACCCGGCGTGCGCCGTTAGCGAGGCGACTGAATTGATCCGCCAATCGTCAGAGATCGCTCCCACAACGGGTAGACAACGCCATCATCTTTGTACTTGCTGCTAGTAGAAAATTGTTGAGATTCTCCTATATCTGTTATCTTCTCTGCTATTGCTCCTGTGTTATATTGCGTAACTATTGTCTTACATGGCATCCCCCAAATCCTTCATATCAAATGTCTCACTCAACTTCTTTTTGAGAATTAACAAGTCATAAGAGGACTTCCTAGCAATCAACATATCATCGACATAAAGTATCAACCATATCAAGCTACCATCTGAGCATCTTTTTGTGTAGAGACAATGATCCTCATTGCTTCAAGAATAGCCTTGAGACTTCGTAAAAGCATCAAAATTTTGGTACTATTATTTAGGGGATTGTTTAAGTCCATACAAGCTCTTCTTGAGCTTACGAACTAGAATTTCATTGCCAAGAACTACATAACACTCTGGTTGTTCCATATAGATCTCGTATGTAAGATCTCCATGCAAGAAACCAATTTTCACATCCATTTGGAATAGCTCTAAGTCCTCAATTGTAACAAATCCAAGCAGCATGTGTAGGGTAGTCATCTTGACCACTGGAGAGAAGATTTCCTTGAAATCAACACCATGTTGTTGCTTAAAACCCTTTGCAACAAGTCATGCTTTATACTTTGGAGAAGCACTATCTAATGTGAATTTCAGCTTATATACCCATTTACACGGTAAAGCTTTCCCGCCCTTTGGCAAAGATACTAAATCCCAAGTACCATTCTTGTGAATAGAATCCAATTCACTCTTCATGGCACGCTCCCACTTGACATGATCCTCTATTTTCATAGCCTCTTTGTAGCAAGAAGTCTCACCGACATCTGTTAGCATAACAAAATCTAACCCTGGAACATATCTATCAGGTATATATGAGACACGTGCAGAGCATCTCAATAGTTGTTGAACAGGAACATGTGCAGACTGATCTGATCATACATTCTCTTGAACGTCCCTATGTGCAGCTTTTTTATGCATGCTAACTCGAGGACTAGTATCCTCAAACATCACTCTTTTCACTTCAACCTCCTTAATGGGCAGTTTATGCATCTTAGACTAATTGAAAATGACATCACTACTTCTGATCACTGATCCTATAAGTGATATCCAAATGACTAGTATCCTCAAACACCACTCTTTTCACTTCAACCTCCTTAATGGGTTGTTTATGCATCTTAGAATCATTGAAAATGACATCACTACTTCTGATCACTGATCCTATTTCAAGATCCTATAAGTGATATCCAAATTATCCTTCTCAACCATATCCAAGAAAAATGCATTTCTTTGAGTTATGGTCCAACTTTTGTCTAAGATTCTTGGGTATGGACATATGCTTCACACCCAAAAACTCAAAGATGATCATAATATGGTGGCTTCCATGTTCATAACTCTTGCACCACTTCCAGACCTTTTGCAGTACTAGGTGAAAGGTTAATCACATGAACTGTAGTCAATACTGCTTCTGCCCAAAAGCCTTGTGAGAGGGTTGCATGATGCAACATAGAAACTACTCTATTTTGAATAGTTCTATTCATCCTTTCAGCCACAACATTCTGTACTGGGGTATAAGGAGCTATAAACTCTCAACGAATCCCTCTAGAATGACAGAAAAGGCTGAATTCATGTGAGGTATACTTACCCCCATTATCTGAATGTAAAGCCTTAAGCTTAGTTCTTTTTTCAATCTCAATTGAAGCAAGCCATTTTCTGAAAGTAGGGAATACCTCATCCTTTGATTTGATAGGATATACCCAAACTTTTCTAGTAGCATCATCTATGAAAGTGACAAAGTAAAGAGAACCACCTGACCTAGTGGGCATAGGACCACACACATCTATATGAACAAGATCTAAGGGCTGAATTGAAGAGTCAATGTGCATTCTATGCATATTTCTGGTTCGCTTTCTATATTGACAATGCTCACAAAATGAAAAATCAAAGAAAGAAAACACATGTAAGTAGCCAAAACTAGAAAGATTTTCCATTCCACTACGAGATATATGGCCCAAACGACCATGCCGAATACAAGCCATAGGCTGTTTAGTAACAGCTAAAAAGTGTTTTTTTTGGTACAAATAAAGGATAAAGCGAGCCAACTTTGCTTCCTTTTGAAATAACCATATTGCCCATTGATATATGAAAGGACTTAACATAGAAGACTACCTTATAACCAAGGTCACCAAGTTGATCAACTAACATCAAACTACGTGATAATTGAGGTACATGGTGTACATTATACATAGTAAATTTTGAACAATTAATGAACTACACAACCACATCTCCAATCCCCACAATGTCAAATTGGTAAGAGTCACGAAGTCTCACGGTACCAAGAGACTTTGCTGCATAATTAGAGAACCATTCTCTATGTGGTGTCACATGGAAAGAAGCACCAGAATCTAGCATCCACATGTGGGAAAGAGAATCAGCCATATGAGCCTTAGTTGGCATAGTACTATCAAGTGTCAACACATCAGCATCATCAGAAATAGCATTAATTTCTTCAATCTTTATAGTCGAAGTAGATGGTGCGGGTAACAATTTAACATGCCCATCAACATTCTGTCCTTTACCTTTAGCATTCTTTAATGCATAACAATCTTTCTTCATGTGTCCTTTCTTATGAAAATAATGACATTCGGTATCCCTCTTCCTTGATTTACTTCTACTCTTATTCCATTGACCATTATTTTCCTTGTTCTTGCTCCTACCACATTGCTGATTATTTCCTTGGTAAGAATCACGAACATTACATGCATCTCCACTTTGAGTGCCAACCATAGATTTTCTATGAATCTCCTCACTCAGAGTGCTCCACATATGGCATCATAGGCAAGTTTACCACGAGGTGCACTATTGCTAATAGCTATGCAAAACATATCCCATGATGATGGAAAGGTGCATAACAACAATACTGCTTTCATTTCATTATCCATATCCATTTTCTAAGCCTGTAATTGGGAGACTATAGCATCAAAATCATTTAGATGAGCAACGACACTATCTGTGTCCTTCATGCAAAGGTCATATAATTGTTTCATCAGATACACTTTAATTGATGCCATCTCTTTTTCATATGTATTGCATAACTTCTTCCAAATCTCCTTTGCACTTTCATAGTCTAATACTGTAAAGCAAATATTATCTGCCAAGTGCAAGTGAATGGTAGACCTGACCATTTCATCTAACTCATCCCAATCACCTTAATCCATGTCAACAGGCTTCTTTGAAATTCCATTTACTAGCTTCCATTGCCTCCTTTGAATCAACACATCTTTAATCTGATTCTTCCATAGAGCAAAGTTTGTGCCATCAAATTTTTAGATCTCAAGATGGTCTTTGCCCTACAAGTTATAGCTCGTCCCCGGAACACTAGCACTAGACCCTAATCCACCAGATGTGCTTGAGACCTCTGATGCCATGATGGTAGAGAACTGAATAGAATGATAAAATTTTGCCAGAGTATCCTCTACAAAATGAGTATATGGCTAGTGTCAAAATATCATAAAATTGTAAGTACTAACATGTTTACCTACATAGTGAATCACTGACTCTACTGCATATAATTATTTACCCAATAGAAGCCAACTAGGCTTATCGAGCACCTATGAACAATTATCATACATCTCTTATGGCAAGGCTGGGTAAGTCTTCCACCTACATCACCGAAGAGACCCCCACGTCTGGGTGTCTCCCAATTAAGAAAACCTCACCACGACCCTCTTTATCAAATGTAAAAGGCTTTATACAAAAAAACCATTATATCAATGACCACATGGATGTACATAAGAGATATCCACAAAAGCGTACATGGTGTGTATGTGCTCAATGTATGCAACAAAATGACACTACAAGGATGAATGCACAACCCAAAAACTAGCCAATACCACATGCAAGTGTCTATTAACTCTAATGTTTTAGGCTCAAAAACCTGCATAAACTTGCAGTGGTTGCTCCCACCGAAACTGAAAACCTTTCAAGAAACATGTAGTTTTATGAGTGTGGCTGAAAACACAGCCCCAAAGGTTGATATTTGTTGTCAGAGAAGTACAAAAAACACTCTTCTTGATGTTCTTGGACCTCTGTGAAGAGAACTATGTGCGAAAGTACTCCAAAATGGCTCCAAAAGACACCCCAAAAATGCTTCAAAAACAAGCTTTGAAAGAGTGCAACTTAGTGGCAAGAGATTGTCACAGTTAAGCGAGCTCCGAAGGGAACAATATTGGGATGTGTGACCTCCCGGGAAGTAGGAACCTCTATCTTCCTTGATCATTGAGGTCCTTGTGTGCAACCAATGTTGCCAACGGTGACTTCGGTGACTCGGATGACAAGGTATGCCAAGGTCTATGCCTTGGTCGCCACTTGAGTCGTAAGCCTTGGGTGGGTGGGTGGGTGGTCACTTCGCTCCCACAAAAGGAACAAATCTTTTGTGTCGAAATGCTCTGATACCAATGAAGTATTTCGATGATGAGGCACCACAGTGTGCTCTCCTTTTTGAGAGGTCCATGGTGATATCCTTGGAGTAGAAAATGGAGCTCCTAGGGCCGCACACGGTACTCTGCACAGAGGTTGCAAAATATGCAGAAAAACACAGTACATAGAGAACACAAACACAGACTTCTTAGGTGTTACAAATGCGGTCGAACTTACAATCTGTGATTGACCATGCCACTATATATTTATTAAAGAACATATACAAAGAAGTTTCCGGTGGCCATTTGGCCTTTCACATGGACACTAACAGTAACAGAAAATGCCCGAGCAAAGTGTGA
Organism: Ceratopteris richardii; assembly: GCA_020310875.1. Classification (NCBI taxonomy): domain Eukaryota; kingdom Viridiplantae; phylum Streptophyta; class Polypodiopsida; order Polypodiales; family Pteridaceae; genus Ceratopteris; species Ceratopteris richardii. The sequence goes on along the minus strand of CM035438.1, from coordinate 101,920,664 downwards.
TTGATTTTGTCAGAAAAATGAAGGGCTTCGCTGATCAACTTGGGAGCATTAGAGAAGTCACGGATGAAGAATAAATTATGAGGCAAGTGATCAATGGAATCAAAGAAGATGATAAATGGGAAGCCTTCACCACAACAATGGACCTATACATGGATATGCAAGTACTTGACTTCAACACTCTCATGGGACAATTATTCACACATGAGGCAAAGCTTATGAAGAATGGAGACAACGCAAGAGGTAACCAATCCTCTACCCTATACACAAATAAGAATAATATTAAGGATGGCAAAGGGAAAGGTAAAATATCTGATGATGAATTTAGTACCTCTCAAGCAAATTTTGTAGGTAGAGGTAAAGGTTCAAGAGGAAGGGGTAGAGGAGGAAGATAAGGTAGGGGGAGATTTCAAAGCTCCTCTCCATGTGACATATGTGTCCTAACTAATAATACAATTGGGAATTGTTTTAGGAACCCTAGAAGTTAGAGAGGAAGAGGCTTCAATAGATGAGGGTATGGAAATACAAGAGGAATACCAAACAACTTCAATGGCTATGACAACAACAACTTCAACAATACAAATCATCAAGGAGGATATAGAGGAAGGAGAGATTACAACAATTACACTCAAGAACAAACTCAAGAGGATTCACTTCTCTTGATGAATATGACCATGAAGCAAGGTAAAACAGATGAGCATGTATTTTATATAGATTCTGATTATTCAAATCATGTAGTAGGGAATTTGGCTCTACTATCAGACTTGGAGGATCCAAGAAATAGACATGAGGTTCAAACAAGAGATGACACTAGGCACTCAATGGAAAATATTGGAAATGTGAAGACCCCAGATGGAAACATGAATCTACTCAGTAAGGTATTGTAAGTACCTACCATAACAAAGAATCTCATAAGTGTTGGGCAAATTGTAGAGAAAGGATTGCAGATAAGGGACCATAGTTGAAGCTGCAAGGTCCATGCTTAATGAGAAAATATTACCAAATTATTCGTGGGTAGAGGCTATGTCTACAACCACCTATCTCATTAATAGACTCCCATCAAAGGCATTGGATGGGGTGACACCCTATGAAGCATGGAATGGAAGAAGACCTAGCATTGATCATTGCAAGATATTTGGATGCATAGCTTATGCACATATCCCATCACAAATAAGAGGTAAAATGGATCCTAAAGCAGAGAAATGTGTGTTTATTGGATATGATTTAAATAAAAAAGTGTATAGCTATATAATCCAAGCACTAAAGGTTTTATTTTTAGCAGAGATGTTGTCTTTGATGAGAACAACTCTTTTTTTGAAGATGATTGCAGGAAACTCAAGTTATCTTATGACCTAGAAGAGGACTTCCCAACATTGCCCAAGGGGAATAATTGCCTACATGAAGAATTAAGTGATTGTGATGATGATCAGAAGACACCAAAGAGGAATATCAAAGCATGGAACAACAAAGGAAAAGAAAAGATTCAGGAGTTGAGAGATTTTGCATGATCTTCTCAACAAACAATAAGAAGATCAACTAGGGAAAAAAGAAAGCCAGAAAGGTATGGATTTGACACTTCTTTGGTCACTAAGCACTCAATCTATATTGCTCAGGATATCAATTTAGAAGAATCCTCAACATTTGAAGAAGCTAAAAAGAAATCAGAGTGGAGAAAAGCAATGGAAGAAAGAGATAGAAGCTCTTCAAGAGAATTAGACATGGGACTTGGTTCCCAAGAAGCCATCCATGAAGATCATTTGGATCTAGATGGATCCACAAGGTAAAGAAGAACTCAGATGGATCAATAAATACAGATTGGGCAGATTCCAAAGATGATGGAAGAAGCACATCAAGATATCTCTCATTTGCAAGTACGAAGCTCATAACTTGGTCTTCAAAGAAGCAATTGTTGGAGGAGATGGTGGACACCTTCCAAAGATGAGATGGTGCTGCAAAGTGCCACTTCACACTAGCCAAAATTGAGTTGAGGAGTGCAAACTAGATACCTTGAGATTCCCAGGAAGTGCAAATAATCACCTAAGTACTTTGGAGTATGATCCTCAAATCATTGGATACAAATAGATGAGTAGGAGTTTCAACTATGAACCAAAACTTGCTATTTTAGTCATCATACCTGCTCAAAGAAATGAACAGCTCTCTGCTAGCAATTGAATAAAATGCTTTTGGTCATATCTAATTAACTAGGATAGATAACTTTTGCAAGTTATTTCACTTGAAATGATAGTCCATGCTCAAAGAATGATGCTTAGCAAGTTAGAGGCGATCCCTGGCATTTTCGGCTTCCAACAATATGTAGACCAGTGAGCAATATTTTGCACATAACTCGAGATTGGATAAGGAAATGATAATGAAACTTGATAGCACAAAAATAGACACTCTATGGAACCTACACCAACTTAAATCACATCAAATGATCAAGTATACACTGAGAACCAAGTCAGAGAAGCTCACTGTTTTGAGTGGTACATGACAGAGAAGAGAGAATGAGATATAGTCAACATGTATATATTAATGCACATAGATTACAATGTCATTGGCAATGAATCTTTCACAATAAAAGGGAAATGTTAGAGCTATGATGAGAGCTCAATACCCACTTGAAGTCCCTCCTAATATCTCTCTAAATCAGGCTCTCTATCATGCGAATAGATGAGCTTCTTTTATAGCATCTTTGTTGGAGCCAAGTTTCAAATTTGAATTTGAATCTTCACCTAAAGGTAATCCAAAGTTTTAGGACTTGATTTTCCATAATTCCTCACCAAATAACTTGTGTTAAGGTTCTCCTAGTAACCTATACTTGAAAAATGATTCCACCTATGCACTTTTACAAGGATAAAAAAACATGAGTTTACAAGAGATGATTCATGTGCTAATACATGAATACACATATGAGTCTTAGGGTATGTGACCAAGCATTTGGACTTGAAGTAATTGCACTGTTTGTGCAAGACAATCAACAATTGAAGTTTTGATGAAGGATTGAAGAAAAGATCAATTTATGAAGCTTAAAGAAAGTACATGTTCAGAAGATGAAGACTTGTATACATATGTACATTAATTTAGAGATAGCTCACTTATACCTTTTGTATGGTCATGAGCTTGTACATATATGCCTACATATACAAGTAAAAAGTCGGGGAAAATATGAGAGAGTATGTGAAGAGAAGAGTTAGAAGTTGTAAGAGTCATTAGACACTTTAGAAGTGTAGGAGATCTCTCTCATCATCCCTTCTAATATCTCTCTAAATCAGTCTCTCTATCATGCGAATAGATGAGCCTCTTTTATAGCATCTTTTTTGGATCCAAGTTTCAAATTTGAATTTGAATCTTCACCTAAAAGTAATCCAAAGGCTTAGGACTTGATTTGCCATAAGTCCTCACCAAATAACTGGTGGAAAGATTCTACTAGTAACTCATAATTGAAAAATGATTCCACCTATGCACTTTTACAAGGATTAAAAAAACATGAGTTTACAAGAGATGATTCATGTGCTAATACATGAATATACATATGAATCTTAGGGTAAGTGACCAAGCATTTGGGTTTGAAGCAATTGCACCAACAACAACCCAGAGTTGATCTTTCCTCAACAGAAGCTGAATATAGAGGGTTAGCAAATGCAACACAAGAAGCTATGTGGATCAAGACCCTATACATACATTTAGGGTTGGACTTTGGCACTCAATTTATATTTGGAGATAATATGAGCTCACTTCATATAGCTGCTAATCCTATCTTTCATGCTAGGACTAAGCATATAGAAGTCCATTATCATTTTGTTAGGGAAAATATTGTGAGTAAGGAGATACAACTCTCCTATGTATCCACTCATATGCAATGTGGAGATATGATGATCAAATCATTGGATGGAAGCAAACAATACATGTTTAAATCCATGACTAGATTGTAGGAGATACTAAAGGATAGACTCAAGCATCTTAGGCTTGAGGGGGAGCTGTTGGTACATTTGGCAAGCCTAGATGCTTGACCAAAGAACAAGGACTTCTCACATATTCATTTTGATCACTTATGAAGTACATATGAACACATCCTGTAGAATTCATAGACTTTATCTAATTGGAATTTCAAACTCACTTATGAGTATAAATATAAGTGAATTTTAGTCATGGGATATGACAGAGAAGAGAGAGACATTGAGCCTCATGGTTGAGCATACACTAAGCTCACATCTGTATGAGTAAGTCCACGTCATCTCCTTTGTATCATACATTCATTAGCATATACAATTTGAGTCATTAGTTCAAGTTAATCTCTGCCTAGTGCTCTCTGCTGCTATCTCACCATTTCATTGATGTTGCTTAATCAAGTTCTCTATGTATACTTAACCATTTGAATTTCTTTAAATTGGGATAGGTAGCATGATCAGTCTAGTTGCTACACATCAATTTTCTTTGCATTTGGATAATTAGAACTTGAGATATAATTCATACAAGCTACTTGTGTCTGCATACTCTCATCCTCCTAAAAAGTTGGGATTACACTCCTGACTTCTTAAACTCATTTCTCAGTGTATACTCACTTTAAATTATTGAAACAACATGGAATAGTTATCTAAGTTCATCAATTAGATGTGTCTAAAATTTCTATCAATTGTTATGAGAGAGTGAGAATTAAACATTTTTTTGAGAGGTTCAAGTCTAAAAATAGCAACTTTTCTAGAGCTCTTTTATTTGAAAGTTATTGTCTTGGCACAATCATTTGGCAATGATGTTCCAAGGTACATAGTGGGTTTAAATGCATATTTGGGAAGCTAAAGGTATCTATTAAGGTAGTTTAAAGTCACATTGGCAAGTGTAGAGCAATATTATTGCAACACCACCTCATATTTGGAGTGTATCCAACCATCTTCTCACAATGCCTAGCCAAGCTCCTTATATCAGCATGCATCGCATTAAAAATCCCTATCAATGATTCGATGGTTTCCCATTCATAATATTTTGATGAAGAAACATATGCAAGATAATTTCCATCCATGTGTTGGAGGAAGCTCTTGAAAGTATTCAAAAATTCAAATACAAAGTGGTCAAATCTCAAACAAAGGATAAAAACTATGGTCAAAGGAAAGTACAAGGATAAAAACTATGGTCAAAGGAAAGGGATTTACTAATTTTTCCCAACTCCAAACACTAATCAAAATAAGTTTTTCCCCATTTTTGGCCCAAATTTCTGCCTATTTTTGGCATAAAACCCTAATCTTCTCATAAATTGGATACACATTATAAAAGTTTAGTACTCAAGCTTTAAGGGAATTAATAGTATTTCCATACCAATTTTTATAATGATGGCAAATTTTTGCATAAGGTATGTGCTTTTTTTATGTTTTCTAGTCATGATTTGGGTGCATCAACACCATACTTTCATCGTTAGTTAATTACTTAGATAGTTAGAGAGATAGAAACACGAACTTAGTTAGTTTTAGGATCAAGGCTTTGAAGCTTTCCATTAAAACTCAAAAATATATTCTCTTCCTCATCATTTAACACTTCTTCTTCACTTGTTTTTCTTCATTATCTTCATCTCTACCCTTGTGGGGATTGTAGTATTTATGAGGTGTGGAAACTCAAAAGCTAAAAAGGAGGTGTGTAAGGCAGTTAGCAGATGCAAGAAGAGGAGGTAAAGTGCATTTTCTTATGTATTTTTCTCTCTGAGGAGTAGGAAAGAGTGAGAAAAGGTGAAAGGACAACCACACAAGGAGTTAGAACCATAGGGTTTGAAAAATGAAGTCTCCAAGAGTCATAAAAGTTTACACATGCAAAGTGTCGGTACATATTACAAGACTAAGTGCTTGATGATAACCATGTACTACTATGGTCTTTGAGAAGCAAATGTATGTTCATTTATCCTTATTTCATACCTTAGGAGAACTTCCAAATGATTTCATCTGTTGTGAAAGGTTCTAAGGACCTAAATTCGAGACTTAAAGTAAGTCTAAAAGGAGGCAAAAGCCATGAGTCATATTTGAATTCAAATTCAAATAGGTACCTCAAAAGTTGATTGGAATCTTTGGTATATCTATCAATAGCTACCAACTAGAATCATGGGAAAAGGCTTATGTATACTTCAATGTAAAATTGTTGATATATGACATAGATCTCACTAACATATTGAGTAGCCATTGTACTTATCTCATAACCATTGGAGTTTTCCAACACCTCCAATAATTGTAGTTTAGATTTCAATACATATACTTTAAGATTCATCATCATCTTGGAGTCCATTGTTGTCTGTGTACTATTCAAGTATGCCAACTTCACATAGTCATTGAAGTGAACCTATGGTTTCATTGCCTGATCCAATTCTTGAATCATATAGCTAAGACCCTTTTGAGCTTGTTTATGAAATATTTTGATCATTGGATCTTTTTGTGCAGAGATATGTATCAATCTCTATGACTGTGTATATGAACTATCTGCTTCCTAAAATATCAAGATCCCACCTATGAGCTATTATGTACATTTCTCACTCTCTAATCAGTCTAAATTCATGAAATTTGGAATATCTCTTATCTTCCTAATAGAATTTTTGCAAAATATATTTTCTCAATTCATAGTAGGCTAGGAGCATTGGTCATTTTTTTGGGTGACTTATTCCACAATTAGAAGGTTTCTCTTGATGCTCAAAATCTAGAAGTATCTCTCTTGATTAAAACATTTCAGATCAATGCACCAAAGTACCATGGCCATATTATGTATCATTTTCAAGCTTAGAGAATCTAATAGTGTGCCCAAGTAAGAAATAGGTTGGTCTAGAGAAGTTTTTGCAAAGAGCATCTCATCTTTGTACTTTTCCATCACCTCCTCATAGTGGTATACATTATGGGTGATGTTCTTTCTTCTCCAATTAATAAATTGAATCAAAGTAATTACTTAGCATGGTCTCTATGGAGGCATATATGCAAGGAAGAAATATCTATGGATACATCTTTGGAGATGAGCTGATGCCTATGCTAATGACTAAAGGTCAACCAACTCAAGAAGAATGAGAGAGATTTACTACATGGTGTGCAAAAGATGCTTTGGAAAGGTCTTATGTTATGTAACCTATTTACTTATAGAAAATCAAACCAATAGAACAATGAAAAGGCTAAGGTTTGATAAAGGACGAGAATACTTCTTCCACAATTTTGACTCTTTCTTATAGTAGAGAGGAATTAAAAGAGAGATTACAACAAGATATACACTTGAGCAAAATGGTGTAGCAAAAAGAAAGAATAGAACCATTGTGGAAGCATCCAATTCAATGCTTAATGAGAAGAATTTATCCAATTACCTGTGAGCAGAGTGACCATTGTCACTTATCTTATCAACATATTACCTTAAAATCCTTGGAAGGAATGAAACCCTCTCAGGCTTGAAATGGAAAAAGACCAAAATTGGATCATTGGAGGATATTTTTTTAGAGAGTACATGCACGGAAGCAAAATGAAAAGAAGAGTGTACTTAGAAAATGAAAGAGAGTGTGAGACTCAAAGCGAGAGGAACAAGAAATGGGTAAACTCGCATGGATTAGAAATGAGATTTCAAGGGCATGGAGTAGGCTCTTCAAGCTTCTAAGCAAGTATAAAGTGGGGCAGATGCCCTCCTTATATAGAGTTGGATGGGTCTCTCCAAAGTACATCATATGTGGGATAATTTTCCTTGAAGGAGAATGAATACACTGGTAGAAGCAAATGACAAGGTACCCAAATACAATGACATAAAATATAAAATGTAAATGAAATGAAAAAAGGAGTGTCCCCTAGATACAAAATGGAGATGCACTCATGCAGATACAAATGGAAATGAGGTAGGAGAAATCATGTCATCAACACCTCCTCTATAGCTCCATTTTGGAGTGGTTGAATGCTATAGAGATCCACCAAGTGCTCGAGTGGAACTAAAGGTAAAGACTTCTTGAACATGTCCACTAGGTTCTCTTGAGAGGTACACTACTCTAGAGTAATCTTCTCAGATATGAGCTTCTCTCAGATGAAATGGACTAGATCTCGATGTGCTTCGTCTGAGCATGGGACACTAGATTCTTGACAATGGCCAAGGCTTACTAGCTATCCATGTGGAAAGGTTATGCTTAAGAGAGAGTCTCTGGTTTTGATGAGACCTTTGCATCCACATGCCAAATGACCATTGTTCATAGCATCTATGCACTTCCAACTCATGGTTGGAATGACATCAGTTGCACATTAAAACTAAATTTTTGAATGGTGAACTACATGAAGAAGTGTATGTATTTTTGCTCCATGGTTTTGTCTAGAACAGGCATGAAAACAAATTGTACATGTTGAAAAAGGCTTTATATGGTTTAAAGCAAGAACCACATGCTTGGTATGAAAAGATACATGCCTACTTGATTGCACATGGTTTTGAGATCACTCCAACTCAGAGCACCTTATATGTTAAGCATGTACTGAGATGTCAAATTTGGGGCATTTGCATCATTATTTGGGCATTCAATTTATGCAAGTTGATGATAGAAAAGATCTATGTCAAACAAAATATATTGACATGTTATTGCAGTATTTTGGCCTTGAAGATTGCAAACCTATTGCCATTCCTATGGAAATAGGTTTATGGTTAAGTCTTCATGATGTTGGAGATGCATTTGAATCTATCTATCTATCTATCTATCTATCTATCTATCTATCTATCTATCTATCTATCTATCTATCTATCTATCTATCTATCTATCTATCTACCTACCTATCTATCTACATATCTATCTATCTATCTATCGATCTATGTATGTATGTATGTATGTATGTATGTATGTATGTATGTATGTATGTATGTATGTATGTATGTATGTATGTATGTATGTATGTATGTATGTATCTATCTATCTATCTATCTATCTATTGTGAAGAGAGATGGTGGATGTAATCCAAAGATGAGTAGGTGCTGCTACAACCAGCTTCACACCAGCCAACTGAGACTTCAAAGTTGATTAGTAGACCCTTTGAGCTTCCTAAATCCACCAAAATATTAGCCAAGTACTTTGGAACATGTATCCCAAAAGTTTAAGTCAAGACAGACTAGTTGCGAAATGACTAGCTCCCAAAACTTACTTTTTTGGACATACACCTACTGAAAAAACTGAACAGTGCTCTCAACCTGGTAAGAATTAGATAAATTCCTTTTGTTCATAGCAAATAGACTTAGAAAGCTTCACAATCCAAGTTAAAACACTTCAAATGATGGACTGAGCACTGAGAAGAAGATTCATCAATTTCTAGAACATGCCCACCATTCTCGGGGCTATGCAGAGATAGACCACTGAGTAGTAAAATGCAGATATCTCCAAAACTGTAAATAAAATGACTTGAAAATTTATATGCAAAAATTAGACACTAAGAGCTATCCAACGCACATTAAAACACTGAAAAATGTTGAGTAGAATTCGAGATATGACCTTCTGAAGTTACTGCTCTGAGTGAGTATAGCAGAGAACAAAACAGAGAAGTAGATGATGATAAATGTATAGATTCACATATGATTACAACCACATTGGCAATGAATATTTGCACAATGGGAGTAGAATGATAGAGCTATGGAGTAAGCTCTTCAATTTCTACAAAAATGACATGAAGTGGTCACGTACAAGGCTTGCTAATCGCCTCTTCCTTCTTGCTCTTTTTATAGCTGTTCCTCAAAAATTCGTGGTTTTAGGTAGTTAGAGCCACGAGTTTTCTTTTACATCATGGATGAGATAAGCCATCTTTTTCCTTTTTCCTTTTTTCAATTACAAGAGATAAAATGTACTCTTTTACAAGAGGTGTTCACATGACTACACATGTGACTTACAAATGATCATAATATCAAGCATATCAAGCATGTAGGCTTGGATAAAATGCACCAACAGCTCCCCCTCAAGCCTAACATGCTTGGCCTCCAAATAAGTCTTCAATTGTCCTTGATTTCTTGCAAGCCAATCATCAACTTGAATCTACTTAACTTTGTACCATCAAGAGCTTTAGTCAACATGTCTGCACATTGCATATCTATAGAGACATAGGATAGTTGAATATCCTTGCTCATTACCTTCTCCCTTACATAATGGTAGTGGACTTCAATATGCTTGGTTCTAGCATGGTATAATGGATTAGCTTCTAGAAGTAGTGAGCTTGTGTTGTCACAAAAAATGTGAGGTGTTGAAGAATGAAGTCCAAGATCTGTGTACAAAGACTTTAACCACATGATTTCTTGAGTTGCATTAGCCAAACCTCTATATTCCGCTTCGGTAGAAGATAATGCCATGGTTGGTTGCTTCTTCGATGACCAAGAAATGATTTTTGAACCTGCAAACGATATATACCCGGATGTGCTTCTTCTATCATCTCTAGATCCGGCCCAATCTGCATATGAGTAGACCTTTAGCTCAATATCTGAAGTATATGAATAGAAAAAACCTTCATTCATGGTCCCCTTTAGGTACTTGGCCGCTTCCATATGTGGGTTTCTCAGCTTATGCATAAACTGACTCAATATGCTAACACTATAGCATATATCCACCCTTGTGAGAGTTGCATAATTCAAACTTCCAACCAAGCTTTGATAGCTTGTGATGTCTTCAATTGGCTCTCCTTCATAAGCACTAAGCTTATGATTTTGCTCCATAGGTGTGCCTGCACACTTGGTATTTTCCATCTTGAACTTGATGAGCATGTCATGGACATACTTCCTTTGTGTGATGTATAGTGTAAATTAACTCCAATCCAAGAAAATAAGTGAGTGGTCCGAGGTCACTTATTTTGAACTCCTCCTTCATTTGAGTCTTTACTTGTTTGATTCCTTCAAGGTCATTGCCTGTGATAATAATATCATCAACATACACACATAAATAGATCACTTCAGATCCATTCCTCTTTATGAACAAAGAGGTATCCGCCTTGCTAGCTTTGAATCCTTGGTCCTGCAAATAAGTCACCAATCTAAAATTCCAAGCTCTTGGAGCTTGCTTCAATCCATACAAAGCTTTCTTTAGTTTGCATACATAGTTAGGATGATGTGCATCCTCATATCCAGGAGGTTGTGCCATATACACTTCCTCAGAAATCCATCCATTCAAGAAAGCATTCTTTACATCAAGTTGATAGAGATTCCAATTTCTAGATGCAGCAAGACTAATGAGAACCCTAATTGTAGGCATTTTTGCAACAGGAGAGAAAGTCTCCTCATAATCAATACCATGGGTTTGAGCAAACCATTTAGCAACTAACCTTGCTTTGTGTCTATTTATACTTCCATCTGGATTCCTCTTGATTTTGTATATCCATCGAGATCCAATTACCTTCATAGATGGCTTGTTAGCTACAAGCTCCCAAGTGTCATTCTCCTTCAAGGCTTCCATTTCTTCATCCATTGCATCTCTCCAAGCTTTCTTGCTTTGTGCTTCTTCAAATGTGGTTGGTTCTTCATTGGTTGAATCCTTTGCAATGTAGATTGAGTGCTTGGTGACCAAAGAGGTATCATAACCAAACCTCTCTGGTTTCTTCTTCTCCCTTGAAGACCTTCTAAGTGGTTGATGTGAGCTCTTGGGTCCATATGTAGCATCTTGCATCTTTGCTTTACCTTTGTTCTTCCATAGCTTTAGTCTTTCCAAGTCTTCTAGGTCAATCTCGAAATCACTTTCTTCAATCTGCTTTGGCTCCTTTGGTTGAAGTGATGGAAAGTCTTCATCCAAGTCATAAGGAAACTTCACTTTCCTGTCATCATCAAACCATGATTTGTTTTCATAAAAAATTACATCTCTACTCACAGAGAATCCTTTATTGGTTGGATTGTACAATCTATATCCTTTTTGGTTTTGATCATAACCAATGAATACACACTTCTCTGCCTTGGGATCCAATTTCCCTCTTACTTGAGAAGGAATGTGAGCATAGGCTACACATCCAAAGATTTTACAATGCTCTAGACTAGGTCTTCTTCCATTCCACACTTCATATGGAGTGGTTCCATCTAGTGACTTAGATGGAAGTCTATTTATGAGATATGTGGCTGTAGACACAGCCTCTGCCCATAGGTAGTTTGGCAATCCCTTTTCGTTGAGCATGGACCTTGAAGCTTCGACAATAGCTGTGTTCCTCCTCTCTGCTACACCATTGAGTTCCGGTGTATACCTTGTAGTGACTTCCCTTTTAATGCCTCTTTCATGCAAGAAGGCATCAAATTCATAAGAGAAGTATTCTTCTCCACCATCTAATCTGAGTCTTTTCAAAGTCCTACATGTTTGGTTTTCAACAAGAGCAATATACTTCTTAAAGCAATTAAACACTTAAACACTTCATCCTTGTGCTTCATGAAAAACAAAATGGTCCACCTGCTACAATCATCTATGAAGGACACATAATATCTTGAGCCTGATATAGATGACTCCTTACTTGGACCCCACACATCCGTGTGCACTAGATCCAAAGGATTTTGATACATATATCCTTTCTTATTGAAAGGTTGTCTATGAGCCTTGCCGAGTTGAAAAGCTTCACACTTATAAATCATGTGTTGCCTTGTGATATTAGGCAAACCAAGTACACTTTGGTCCCTGCAAATTTGTTTGAGTGTCCTCTCACCAATGTGAGCAAGCCTTTTGTGCCATATCTCCAACTCTGTTAGAGTTTGAGATCCATAGCTAAACAAAGCTATGTTCTTTGTATCTTCCACTTCAAAAGTGAAAAGCCTTCCTGTCTTTTCTCCTTTGGCAATCCTTCGAAAGCCTTGCCTTGGGTCTTCAACATATGCTCCAAATCAGTTGAATCTAACCTCCAATCCTTTTTCAACAATCTGTCCAACACTTATTAAATTTTTGGTAATTGTAGGGACATACAAGACTTTGCTTAAGAGGTTCATATTCCCATCTGATCTCTTCACATTACCTATCTTCTCCACTGAGTGCTTTGTGTCATCTCCTATCTGCACTTCATGCTTGTTATGAGGATCTTCCAAATCAGAAAGTAAAGCCACATTTCTTGCTACATGGTTTGAGCATCCCGAATCAATGTAAAATATGTGATCATCATCCTTACCCTTCTTCACTGATAGATTCATAATCAATAATGAATCTTCTTGAATTTGGTCCTTTGCATAGTGATTGTAGTCTCTTCTTCCCCTATGGCCACTTTGATAGTTGTTGTTGTTGTTGTTGTTGTTGTAATTGTTGTTGTAGTAGTTGTTGTTGTAGCCTCCATTGTATGTGCCTCTATTTGATCCATAGCCACCTCTATTGAATCCTCTTCCTCTTGAGTTCCTCGGGTTCCTGAAACATTCTTCAGTAGTATGATTAGATAAGCCACATATATTGCAAGGTTGAGATGATTGGAATCTCCCCCTGCCTTGCTTTCCACCTCTGCCTCTTCCTCTAGCTCTTCCTCTACCTGCAAAGTTTGCTTGGAAAGAGCTACCTTCATCTTCATTCTTCCTATTCTTTGACTTGTCCTTGACCTTAGCTTTATCAGAATATAAGGCAGAAGTTTGATTACCTCTTGAGGACTCACCACCTTTGCTAATCTTTGCTTCATGAGTGAAGAGTTGGCCCATGAGTGTGTTGAGGTCGGGTACATGCATATCCAT
>CM035438.1:101870138-101875138 GCA_020310875.1 Ceratopteris richardii | reverse complement strand
GAACAAGAACGTGCTTAAGAAGAGCGTGCAGTATAAATAAGAGCACATATAGAAGAGAAGAAGAGTGAGAGGAATATAGAGATAGAGAGAGAGACGAAATATAGCAGATGCGCAGAGACGCAGAGTTATAGATAGAATATGCCATAGATCGCGTATGTAGAAGAAGATGCCAGAGATCGCGTATGTATAGATGAATAACAGAAGCCTGAGATATCAGGTATTCATCTGAGAGAAAGATGCTAATAAGAAACTACTTAGTATAGGAGAGTTTCTGTAGCTTGAGCAAGAAGAGGCCAAGCTCACTTGTACACATCTTCTCTAATAGAAAACACATGTTCATGTGGATGTTTGTGCGTACTGTTTTGTATGTGGAAGAAACAGGTTATGTTTTTTAAAGTTAGTTAACAGTTAACGTTTTCTCAGTAACCGCATTTTCAGTCAGTTGCAGTTCTTACTGTAAACGTGTTTTTTCGATAGAAGAACGAAGTAGATCTCGCAGAGTAATGCGACGTTTTGTATGAGAGATAGCTCATTCTGTAGCTAGACATCTCTACTTTTAGTTGATCAAGCTTTCCGGTGAAAAAGATATCTATACAGAGTACAAAGTGTGACCAGAAAGAGGCTGTATGAATTGGTGGAGTTTTCTCTTAAACTTCAGAAAGAGTTCAGTAAGTCAAGAAAGTTCACGCGTCACCTCCTTACTTCATGTATGTTCACTTGAAGTAATTATAAATAGATTTGAAGTTCATTCCGGTACGATTACGGTGTCAGTCTGGTGACAGTCCGGTGAAGTTTCGATGAAATTTCTTCCAGTGAATTTAGAGCGCAGTCTTTTATGTTGAGCGCTAGACTTCGCTAAGCTATTGGTTGATTACAGAAGTGTTCTGAATCACTCTAGCTTAGTTCTTCTTGGGCGTGGCGATTTTCGCAGGCTTACTAAGGTTCAGCCTTCGTCGCGTCGACAAGGAGTGGTATCAGAGTAAAGGAAGTATACCACATTTCCGCAACAGTGGTATCAGAGCCAAGCATATCTAATCAGAGCCAGAGCTAGGCGTATCTAATCAGAGCCAGAGCTAGGTGTATCTAATCAGAGTCAAAGCCAGGCGTATCTAATCAGAGTCAGAGCTAGGCGTATCTAATCAGTGCCAGAGCCAGGCATATCTAATCAGAGCCCAGAGTATTCACCATTATTGGAAACAAGAGCCAGTTAACCACAACGAGTGGAACCAGAACGAGAAAGATTTTGAAGAGCAAAAAGATTCTCAAAAACTCACCGGAAGTAACAGAAACAAGAAGATCATGGCAGACCATGTTACTATTGATAAGTTGGACAGAGATAATTATCCCGCATGGGTAATGCGCATGGAAGCCTTACTTATGAGTAAGGACTTAATGATGTACGTGATCGGAGAAGAAAAGAAGCCGACTTTCGAAGATGATAGTCAACCGGAAAAAGAAGAATTAGAAGCTTTGAAGCTATGGTAGAAGAAAGATGCAACGGCAAGAGCCTACATCTATAATACCATAACAGATCATCTACTACCGCATATTAGAGGTCTGGAGAAAGCAGAGGACATATGGAGTGCATTGGAAGATCATTTCCAAAATACTACGAAAGCCAGGAAGGCTAGTTTATGGTCCGAGTTTACGACATTCAGAAAGAAGTCGAGTCAAAGCATAAGTGACTATGTCACTAAAATGAAGGATCTAGCAGATAGTCTTGGATCCATAAATGAAGAAGTCGAAGATCATAGATTGATAGCGCAAGTGCTCACAGGTTTGAGAGGAGATGAAAGGTGGAAACCTTTTGTACTATCAACTGAACTTTCTTTAAATCATTTTGTGCCAGATTTAAATCAGTTGCTTAGTTTGATGCTCACATATGAGCAAGACTTGAAAGGAGATGCAGATAAAGGACAAAGCTCTGCAATGTACATGAAGAACAAAAAGAAAGACAAAGGTAAGTCAAAAGATGAAGAAGAGTCGAGCTCTCAGGCCTATTACGCAAGAGGTAAAGGCACTGGCAGAGGAAGAGCAAGAGGTTTTGGAAGAGGAAGAAGTAACCAGAATACCAACAAGAAGGCTTGCTGGATCTGTGGACTCAGTAATCATTTGGCTCATGACTGTTGGCACAATCAACAAGGATCAAATCAAAATCAAAACAGTAATAGCAGAGGCAGAAGCGGAAGATATCAAAGAGGAAGACAAAATCAAAGAGGAGGCTATGGTAGAGGTGGAGTGAGAAGTTGGGGACAGAATCAATCCTACAACACCACCTACAACAACTAGGCAAACGACACGCAGAATGAAAGTCATACATCGTTGATGATGAACTCTATCAGCACATCAGATAATGAAGACCTAAAGGTATTTTACATTGATTCTGGATGCTCTAATCATTTGTCAGGAAATATAGAACTGATGTCAGAACTAGAAAAAGGTAGTTCTAGTCACACTGTTCAAACAAGTGACAATACGAGACATAGCGTACACTCAATTGGAAAAGTGAAATGCAAGAGTGGAGCAGATTTGCTAACCAATGTTTTGTATGTTCCAACAATACCGAAAAACTTGATTAGCGTGGGACAGATAGTTGAGAAAGGTTTTCAGGTCAGATTTACAAACAAAGGAGTATTTGTAGAAGATCCCGAGAATGGATATAACCAGATCGTTTCTGGAAAGAAAGAAGGAAGACTCTTTACTTTAAGAGTACAAGGGAACATTGGCCAAGCGTTGCTCACACATGGAGAAAAGGTAATTACAGAACTTGATCTCTGGCATAAGAGATTGGGTCATTTTAATGAAAAAGGAATTAAAGCTATGATAACGAATCAGTCAGTATTGGGATTACCAAATATACAGAATCAACATATGATTCACAAGTGTGAAGCATGCCAGTTGGGAAAAGCCCACAGGTTACCTTTCCAGAAGAAAGGATTCAAACATGATGAAGTACTCGAGCTTATTCATACAGATGTATGGGGGCCAACGAAAGAAGGATCAATCAGCGGATCAAGGTACTATGTTTTATTCATTGATGATGCAACAAGGTGGATAACTCTTTATGTTTTGAAAGAGAAATCAGAAGTATTTGGAGCTTTCAAGCATTTTCATGCATATGCTGAAAGACTTACCGGACGAAAACTTAAAAGACTGAGGTCTGATGGAGGGGGAGAATACTTCTCCCAAGAATTCAATGACTATCTTTGGAATGCAGGTATTAAAAGAGAAATAACCTGCAGATATACACCACAACAAAATGGAGTAGCAGAAAGAAGGAACCGAGTTCTAGTCGAGTTCGCACGAGCTATGCTAAACGAAAAAGATTGTCCAAATTATCTTTGGGCTGAAGCTGTAAACACAGCTACATACTTGGTAAACAGATTACCATGTACAGCATTGGAAGGAATGACCCCTTATGAAGCTTGGTGGGGAAAGAAGCCAACACTTGATCACTGCAAAGTGTTTGGATCAGTAGCGTATGCTTATGTACCGTCTCAACTCAGACATAAGCTTGAACCGAAAGCAGAGAAATATGTGTTTGTTGGATATGATGAAAAGCAGATGGGTTACAGGTTATGGAATCCTCTAACCAAACAATTTACTGTGTCCAGAGATGTTACATTTGAAGAACAGAAAAGTTGGTATGCAGACCAAAGTCATACGACTGAAGAATTCGAAGAAGAAATAAAAAGAAGGGAGAAAGGGAAATCAATTGTGTAGGTAAACAGAGATGAAAATCATATGCAGGCAAGTACGTCTAGGAACGGATCAGGTATGAGAAATGAAGATAATGAAGAAGTGCATTCAGATACGTATGAAGAGTTTGAACCAAGAAGGTCAAACAGGAATAGAAGACAACCAGAAAGGTACTCGTATGATACGTCATACATAACTCAGAAAGACTATGCATATATGGTCAAAGATGATGAAGAACCACAGAGCTATGATGAAGCAAAAGGCAAGAAGCAATGGGAAGAAGCAATGGAAGAAGAAATAAGTGCACTAGAGGAGAACAAGACATGGGAACTTGTTCCGAAACCAAATGGTAAGAAAGTAATCGAAAATAAATGGGTTTTCAAAATAAAGAAGTTTGCATATGGAAGGATAGCCAGATACAAAGCGAGGCTGGTGGTCAAAGGCTATGCCCAGACGCATGGCATAGATTATGAAGAGACGTTTAGTCCGGTGGCAAGGATGTCAACCATAAGGACAGTGATTGCTGTAGCAGCATCGAAAGGATGGAAGCTATGTCAGCTAGATATAAAGAACGCATTTCTGAATGGATACATTTCTGATGAAGTATACATGGAACAACCTGAAGGATTTGAAAATTCCAGAAACCCAAACTTTGTTTGCAGGTTAAGAAAAGCACTTTATGGACTCAAGCAAGCTCCAAGAGCTTGGAATTACAGATTTGTGAAATATCTAAATGAACTTGGATACCAAAGTTCGAAGGCAGACGCAAGTCTACTTATAAAGAGAACAGAAGAAGGAATGATCTACATTTGTATTTATGTAGACGACTTAATAATCACAGGAACATCAGATGAAGGGATTACAGAAGTAAAGAAACTACTCGAAAGAGAGTTCAAGATCAGTGACCTAGGAAAGTTGTCATACTTTCTAGGAATGGAAATCGCATACACAAATCATGGTGTATATGTGACACAAGAAAGGTATCTCCTAAACTTACTGAAGAAGTTTAATATGGAGAATTGCAGAGAAGCTTCAACACCGCTTGAAGTAAATCATAAACTCAGCAGATACAGTGGAGCAGAGTTTAAAGATATGAAGAAATATCAGTCAATTGTAGGAAGTCTAATTTATGCTACGCTAACAAGACCGGATCTTAGTTATGCAGTAGGAGTTCTCTCACAATTTATGCATTGTCCGACAGATCAACATTGGGTTGCAGGACAGAGAGTTCTTAGATACATTAAAAGAACTATAAAAGAAGGATTATATTATCCTTTTACGTCGGATATAAAGCTCAGAGC
>CM035438.1:101845138-101850138 GCA_020310875.1 Ceratopteris richardii | reverse complement strand
TAAGAAACTACTTAGTATAGGAGAGTTTCTGTAGCTTGAGCAAGAAGAGGCCAAGCTCACTTGTACACATCTTCTCTAATAGAAAACACATGTTCATGTGGATGTTTGTGCGTACTGTTTTGTATGTGGAAGAAACAGGTTATGTTTTTTAAAGTTAGTTAACAGTTAACGTTTTCTCAGTAACCGCATTTTCAGTCAGTTGCAGTTCTTACTGTAAACGTGTTTTTTCGATAGAAGAACGAAGTAGATCTCGCAGAGTAATGCGACGTTTTGTATGAGAGATAGCTCATTCTGTAGCTAGACATCTCTACTTTTAGTTGATCAAGCTTTCCGGTGAAAAAGATATCTATACAGAGTACAAAGTGTGACCAGAAAGAGGCTGTATGAATTGGTGGAGTTTTCTCTTAAACTTCAGAAAGAGTTCAGTAAGTCAAGAAAGTTCACGCGTCACCTCCTTACTTCATGTATGTTCACTTGAAGTAATTATAAATAGATTTGAAGTTCATTCCGGTACGATTACGGTGTCAGTCTGGTGACAGTCCGGTGAAGTTTCGATGAAATTTCTTCCAGTGAATTTAGAGCGCAGTCTTTTATGTTGAGCGCTAGACTTCGCTAAGCTATTGGTTGATTACAGAAGTGTTCTGAATCACTCTAGCTTAGTTCTTCTTGGGCGTGGCGATTTTCGCAGGCTTACTAAGGTTCAGCCTTCGTCGCGTCGACAAGGAGTGGTATCAGAGTAAAGGAAGTATACCACATTTCCGCAACAGTGGTATCAGAGCCAAGCATATCTAATCAGAGCCAGAGCTAGGCGTATCTAATCAGAGCCAGAGCTAGGTGTATCTAATCAGAGTCAGAGCCAGGCGTATCTAATCAGAGTCAGAGCTAGGCGTATCTAATCAGTGCCAGAGCCAGGCATATCTAATCAGAGCCCAGAGTATTCACCATTATTGGAAACAAGAGCCAGTTAACCACAACGAGTGGAACCAGAACGAGAAAGATTTTGAAGAGCAGAAAGATTCTCAAAAACTCACCGGAAGTAACAGAAACAAGAAGATCATGGCAGACCATGTTACTATTGATAAGTTGGACAGAGATAATTATCCCGCATGGGTAATGCGCATGGAAGCCTTACTTATGAGTAAGGACTTAATGATGTACGTGATCGGAGAAGAAAAGAAGCCGACTTTCGAAGATGATAGTCAACCGGAAAAAGAAGAATTAGAAGCTTTGAAGCTATGGTAGAAGAAAGATGCAACGGCAAGAGCCTACATCTATAATACCATAACAGATCATCTACTACCGCATATTAGAGGTCTGGAGAAAGCAGAGGACATATGGAGTGCATTGGAAGATCATTTCCAAAATACTACGAAAGCCAGGAAGGCTAGTTTATGGTCCGAGTTTACGACATTCAGAAAGAAGTCGAGTCAAAGCATAAGTGACTATGTCACTAAAATGAAGGATCTAGCAGATAGTCTTGGATCCATAAATGAAGAAGTCGAAGATCATAGATTGATAGCGCAAGTGCTCACAGGTTTGAGAGGAGATGAAAGGTGGAAACCTTTTGTACTATCAACTGAACTTTCTTTAAATCATTTTGTGCCAGATTTAAATCAGTTGCTTAGTTTGATGCTCACATATGAGCAAGACTTGAAAGGAGATGCAGATAAAGGACAAAGCTCTGCAATGTACATGAAGAACAAAAAGAAAGACAAAGGTAAGTCAAAAGATGAAGAAGAGTCGAGCTCTCAGGCCTATTACGCAAGAGGTAAAGGCACTGGCAGAGGAAGAGCAAGAGGTTTTGGAAGAGGAAGAAGTAACCAGAATACCAACAAGAAGGCTTGCTGGATCTGTGGACTCAGTAATCATTTGGCTCATGACTGTTGGCACAATCAACAAGGATCAAATCAAAATCAAAACAGTAATAGCAGAGGCAGAAGCGGAAGATATCAAAGAGGAAGACAAAATCAAAGAGGAGGCTATGGTAGAGGTGGAGTGAGAAGTTGGGGACAGAATCAATCCTACAACACCACCTACAACAACTAGGCAAACGACACGCAGAATGAAAGTCATACATCGTTGATGATGAACTCTATCAGCACATCAGATAATGAAGACCTAAAGGTATTTTACATTGATTCTGGATGCTCTAATCATTTGTCAGGAAATATAGAACTGATGTTAGAACTAGAAAAAGGTAGTTCTAGTCACACTGTTCAAACAGGTGACAATACGAGACATAGCGTACACTCAATTGGAAAAGTGAAATGCAAGAGTGGAGCAGATTTGCTAACCAATGTTTTGTATGTTCCAACAATACCGAAAAACTTGATTAGCGTGGGACAGATAGTTGAGAAAGGTTTTCAGGTCAGATTTACAAACAAAGGAGTATTTGTAGAAGATCCCGAGAATGGATATAACCAGATCGTTTCTGGAAAGAAAGAAGGAAGACTCTTTACTTTAAGAGTACAAGGGAACATTGGCCAAGCGTTGCTCACACATGGAGAAAAGGTAATTACAGAACTTGATCTCTGGCATAAGAGATTGGGTCATTTTAATGAAAAAGGAATTAAAGCTATGATAACGAATCAGTCAGTATTGGGATTACCAAATATACAGAATCAACATATGATTCACAAGTGTGAAGCATGCCAGTTGGGAAAAGCCCACAGGTTACCTTTCCAGAAGAAAGGATTCAAACATGATGAAGTACTCGAGCTTATTCATACAGATGTATGGGGGCCAACGAAAGAAGGATCAATCAGCGGATCAAGGTACTATGTTTTATTCATTGATGATGCAACAAGGTGGATAACTCTTTATGTTTTGAAAGAGAAATCAGAAGTATTTGGAGCTTTCAAGCATTTTCATGCATATGCTGAAAGACTTACCGGACGAAAACTTAAAAGACTGAGGTCTGATGGAGGGGGAGAATACTTCTCCCGAGAATTCAATGACTATCTTTGGAATGCAGGTATTAAAAGAGAAATAACCTGCAGATATACACCACAACAAAATGGAGTAGCAGAAAGAAGGAACCGAGTTCTAGTCGAGTTCGCACGAGCTATGCTAAACGAAAAAGATTGTCCAAATTATCTTTGGGCTGAAGCTGTAAACACAGCTACATACTTGGTAAACAGATTACCATGTACAGCATTGGAAGGAATGACCCCTTATGAAGCTTGGTGGGGAAAGAAGCCAACACTTGATCACTGCAAAGTGTTTGGATCAGTAGCGTATGCTTATGTACCGTCTCAACTCAGACATAAGCTTGAACCGAAAGCAGAGAAATATGTGTTTGTTGGATATGATGAAAAGCAGATGGGTTACAGGTTATGGAATCCTCTAACCAAACAATTTACTGTGTCCAGAGATGTTACATTTGAAGAACAGAAAAGTTGGTATGCAGACCAAAGTCATACGACTGAAGAATTCGAAGAAGAAATAAAAAGAAGGGAGAAAGGGAAATCAATTGTGTAGGTAAACAGAGATGAAAATCATATGCAGGCAAGTACGTCTAGGAACGGATCAGGTATGAGAAATGAAGATAATGAAGAAGTGCATTCAGATACGTATGAAGAGTTTGAACCAAGAAGGTCAAACAGGAATAGAAGACAACCAGAAAGGTACTCGTATGATACGTCATACATAACTCAGAAAGACTATGCATATATGGTCAAAGATGATGAAGAACCACAGAGCTATGATGAAGCAAAAGGCAAGAAGCAATGGGAAGAAGCAATGGAAGAAGAAATAAGTGCACTGGAGGAGAACAAGACATGGGAACTTGTTCCGAAACCAAATGGTAAGAAAGTAATCGAAAATAAATGGGTTTTCAAAATAAAGAAGTTTGCATATGGAAGGATAGCCAGATACAAAGCGAGGCTGGTGGTCAAAGGCTATGCCCAGACGCATGGCATAGATTATGAAGAGACGTTTAGTCCGGTGGCAAGGATGTCAACCATAAGGACAGTGATTGCTGTAGCAGCATCGAAAGGATGGAAGCTATGTCAGCTAGATATAAAGAACGCATTTCTGAATGGATACATTTCTGATGAAGTATACATGGAACAACCTGAAGGATTTGAAAATTCCAGAAACCCAAACTTTGTTTGCAGGTTAAGAAAAGCACTTTATGGACTCAAGCAAGCTCCAAGAGCTTGGAATTACAGATTTGTGAAATATCTAAATGAACTTGGATACCAAAGTTCGAAGGCAGACGCAAGTCTACTTATAAAGAGAACAGAAGAAGGAATGATCTACATTTGTATTTATGTAGACGACTTAATAATCACAGGAACATCAGATGAAGGGATTACAGAAGTAAAGAAACTACTCGAAAGAGAGTTCAAGATCAGTGACCTAGGAAAGTTGTCATACTTTCTAGGAATGGAAATCACATACACAAATCATGGTGTATATGTGACACAAGAAAGGTATCTCCTAAACTTACTGAAGAAGTTTAATATGGAGAATTGCAGAGAAGCTTCAACACCGCTTGAAGTAAATCATAAACTCAGCAGATACAGTGGAGCAGAGTTTAAAGATATGAAGAAATATCAGTCAATTGTAGGAAGTCTAATTTATGCTACGCTAACAAGACCGGATCTTAGTTATGCAGTAGGAGTTCTCTCACAATTTATGCATTGTCCGACAGATCAACATTGGGTTGCAGGACAGAGAGTTCTTAGATACATTAAAAGAACTATAAAAGAAGGATTATATTATCCTTTTACGTCGGATATAAAGCTCAGAGCATACAGTGACTCAGACTGGGCTGGAAGTCAAGATGACAGAAGGTCAACACACGGGTATATGATATACCTAGGAGATAAGCTGGTAAGCTGGTGTTCGAAGAAGCAACACACAGTGGCTTTATCGTCAACAGAAGCAGAGTATAAAGGACTTGTAGAAGCAGCTAAAGAAATAATATGGATGCAGACCTTGTTCAAAAGCATGGGTATTGATCAAGGTGTACCTAGTATACATGGAGATAATAT
>CM035438.1:101610138-101837638 GCA_020310875.1 Ceratopteris richardii | reverse complement strand
CTTACTTGTGTTGTTCATGTGCTTTTGCAAACATTGAATTCCAACAATTGGTACTGCAGTAGGTTGGTTTTTCATCTAGGGTATCATCGACACCCCTCTAATCATAGTCTCAATTGAAAATTGGTGAGCATACTTGGGGTCAATTAGGAGTTCAAAATAGCTTTGCTATGTGGCATCGAAATTTTGATTTGAGCTCGTTTTGGCCTCCAAATGCACTATCACAATGACTATGCATGCAATTTTTTCCTTTTATGCCAAACATATGTATAGGTTTTGGTTCGCCAGTACAAGCAACTCGAAGTCTAGTACATGTTTAGCACAGCTTGCCAAGGTGTTTCTATTCAACTTTTTGAGACACTCATTTTCTTGCATCAAGGTATTTAGTCACTGTTCATGGCTAAAAGCAATTATGTATTATGTATGTTGGCTATTGAGGATAAGTTGGATGGTACTAATTACCCATTGTGGGCATATATGATGCATTATGTATTGGTAGAAAAAGGGTTGTGGAAACGTGTGCACAGTATTGAAAAATGTCCTACTACACCTACAAATAGAATTAGTCAAGGTGATGTAGATGGTGTTCAAGATTTTGATCTTCATATTCCTATTCATCATGCGGTTCCTATTGTGAAGCAACTTTGTTGGGATGCCAGAGATGCTCAGACACATGCATTGATAGCTTTGTCTATTAAACATGCCATTATCCCTCACATTCACTCCTACAAAACAACAAAGGATGCTTGGGATACACTTACAACTTTATACCAGGCAAGAAATGAGGCTCATATTGCTTACCTTTGAAAACAATTGGAGAGTGAGAATATGAATGAAGGAGATTCTATGGACAATTTTTTGACAAAGGTCAAAGATGTGAAGGAACAGTTGATTTCTGTTGATGGAGTCTTACCATATAGTTCACTTGTGAAGATTGTTCTTAATGGTCTTCCATATTCATATGAGAGTTTTGCTTCTACTCTTTGGTTGATGATGAAAGGAAATCCAAATGCCTTAACATTTGAGGAGTTAGTCTCTGCTTTGTTGTAGGAAGATGAATCCAAGCAAAACAGGTCAATCATGCACATTGTAGATCAAGCTTTCTTAGCTAGTCAAAATGGAAAAGGTAAATGGAGCTCATCTTCTAGTAAGCAGAAATCTGCTAACATTGCATAGTCAAAGAAGGAAGACAAAAATGTGAAGAAAACAAAAAGGCACAAACAATTTTACAAACATTGTAAAGCAAACGATCATGTAATGAAGATTTGTTCTAAATTGGCTGCAAAAGAAGTAAAGAAGAAAGAGGTTGGAATGGTTGTTGCAGAGGCTACATCTAAAACAGAGTCTGCTAATCTTGTTCACAATGAAGAATGGGCATTTATGATCGTTTGCAATGATGATCCATCTTCACATGAGCAATCTATGTCTGCAATAGACTCAGATTTTTGGTACTTTGATAGTAGGAAAATAAAACATATTACCTTGGGGCATAATTTCTTAAGTTCACTTGAGCTTGCCCTTATAGGAAATATTATGACATGTGCTCTTATCCTATAATGGGAGCTGGTAAGATTATTGTGAACACTACCGATGGTAGTTCATTCACATTTTCAGATGATTTATATGTGAAAAGGATCAAGAAAAATTTATTGTCAATTTTAGCATTAGTCAAGATTGGCTTGGCTATCAAATTTGTTGATGATAGATGTACAATTGAAGATCTCTAAAATGGCGATGTTATTATTGCTTTTGGCATTTTATGTTATGGGTTGTATAAGCTCATAGACTACACAAAATTTGTAAATGATTCAGCATGTGGAATTCAAGATTTTCATGCTATCTCAAATGCAAAGCTTTGGCATGCACACTTTGTTTATCTGAATTTTGCTAGTTTCGTATGCTTGCAGAAATCTGAAATGGTGTCCTATCTAAACAAACTTGAGGCATGTTGTAAACATGTCTGTGAAGGTTGCATTTTGGGCAAAATGCAACATTCCTCCTTCCCAAAAGTTGGTTCAGCTCAAGCTACTCATAAATTGCAGCTTGTTCATAGTGATGCATGTGGTCCTATGTAGGCACCTTCTTTTGGAACTATCTTATTGATGATTTCTCCAAGAATGCATGGATATATCCATTGAAAGCAAAGTCCAAATTGTTTATGTGCTTCAAATAGTTTTTGGTTTTGGTTAAAAATCTATCAAGATGTAATCTGGGCACCCTCCATTCTGATCTGAGGGGCCGGATGAGGAGAGGATACATGTAGCTCAATGATGAGTAGCACCTCCTTTAATGTCAAAACGGGAAGACGTGAGGATGGTATGATGACCTCGAACAAGTGAAGGCACAAGTGCGTGAGTGAGAAGCACACCAACATGCACACACATACACACACATGCGCACACCCGGCAAGACAAAGAGAAAGACAATGGAGTTCTTTTAGATTACTTCCAAAATGCTCATACAAGTTCAAATCTATTACAAGCTAACCTCAAAAGTGAGCTCTCTAGCTCTATTTATAGTTTTTGACTAGCTTTTGGCCATGTCCAGACCTAGTGTCCAGCCTAGTTAAAAATTAGGTTCTAGAGCCTAATTGGAGGCTCAAACGGAGTCTAAAAATCATGAAAATTGGTACAATGATACTTCTAATACTCCTCAAGCTCGAGGACTCCTCGGCTTGCACAAAATGGAGTTACAAAAAGGTGAAATGGTATTTACAATGATTTGTAGGGATGAGAATCACTGTTATGATGTTGTTTTGGAAAAATTTTAATGGCCTACTTGCCAGATCTTCGATGACTACTTAGTCTGCTTGTGCCTTCTCTCCGCTCTGGCTCCCTTCTTTGGCTTCCTTGTCTTGTGAGTCCTTCGGTTCCTTGACTAATGCCAACACCCCCCCCTCTCTCGCGTCTGTCATCTCTGACAGACCCTTGTCTAGCTGAGCGTTGGACATAATATTGAACCACATCGAAAGCAAGGTGGTGTTCTTCTAATCGCAGCCCCTGTGCTAGGTCTGTTAACAATGCATCCCAATCCACTGGACCTGGGACGTCTGGATGGGGCACCCGCAATTGATCTGAGTGGATGGTCCTTTCCACAGCGAATAGTTGGAGGAGGTGTGAGGCTTGGGTACAAATATTTCTGAGTGATATTCCCAGAACCTTGTGATGAACATCTCCTCGAAGGTCTGCTTGAAGCATGCTGGGAGGTATTTTATTCTTGCGTGCCAGGCATATACTACCTTTATTGAGGGGGTAGTGCTCATGTCATATACCAGGTCTTGGTTGCCCGCAGTGAAGCCAACTCCTGAGAAGTGGGGGTCCTTGATGTTCTTGAATGTCCTGAATGTGATCAGCATTAATTCAAAGATTTTCATGCACATTTGTGCCATCACATCAGGTGTGTTCCGTAGTCGAAGGCTCCAGTGACGGATTGTAGAAATCATATAAGCAACTGTGGAAGGTCCTTGTGGAGGTGCTAGATAGACATAATTTAACCACTTTGCACACCCTTTGACGTTCTTTACAGCAATGGTAAACTCGGGCCACGTGCGTCTTTGGAGGACTGGAACATAACAAGGGTTGTATTTGATAAACAGCGGCATGTTGTTCCAAGTACGAATCATTTCAGGGTAAGTTTCTGAAAGTCGTATCCGCCAGGTGGGTTGATGAATGGATCCTTTTTTAGCACTCTCCGGGATATCGTCAGGGCCGAATTGTGTGGCAAAGGTTGGAGCCTTGCCACATCGTTGTTTAATCTCTACATTATAATCTGCCAAGAGTACACAATATGGCACATACTGATCATCGTTGGTGCCTATCCATCTGTGATGAGACATACTGCGGAAATATTCTGACTTTATGATAGTGTCTTCCAATTTAGACATTGATTGGATTTGGACTGCCACTCGATCTTCATGGGTTTTAGCTGTCTTTTCGAGTGTTTGAAGCCAGTCGGGTGCTTCGACTTCCAGGGTGTCCATTCCTTCCGAGGTTTGCTGGCCTCCTAGCATCGGCATAGGAACATATGGTTCCTCATATGACTCATCCACCTCAATGGGTACCAATTCATCTGGCTCCGGTTCTATAACTGGAGAGGGCTGTCTTTCATATTCTAGTAACTTCTTCTGCAATTCTACCACCTGCTCTGTTAATGCCTTTACCTCCTCTGAAGTCGAGGTTGTCTCTATGACCTTGGGTTGTTCCTCTTGTTCCCTGAGTTGGCGGCGTAGTGCATCCCGTTCCTTTTCCAAATCATCATGTGCTTCTAATAGATCGGCATAGCTTTCCAAGATTGTCTTCATTGTATCTGAGGGGGCTGCTTTAAACTGCTCTGGGTCGATCTCATGCGGGGAGCCTTCCATTGCAGCTTCTAGGTTTTCTTCGTTTTGCTTCTGTAGACGCTTGTTCTCTTCAAGGGCGGTAGCCATGTGTTTTCTGAGTAGGGTCAAATTACATCGGACTCTTAGATTATCTGCTTGGTAGACTTCAAGTAAAGCTTCGAGTTGTTTGAAGCATGGCAATTGTGATGGTTGGGGTGTCTCCAGGAGGGTTTGATGGGCCTGCTCGAGTGTGGTATAGCGTTGATTGAGTTCAGCATTTTCATCTTCTATAGTTGTAAGCCGCCTCTATAGTTGTTGGTGATTCGTAGTTAGTTGACGATAGCGGTCTTCGAGAGCCTGATACTCACTTTGTAGTTGGTACACACATTGATGTAACGTTGAAAACATATTATTTACATTAAAGAATGCAGGAAAGGGGAGGATTCAGGGGGAATGGGGAGGGGAAAGGGAGTCGTGAATGATGTCGATTCAAGTGGTGAGGTGGGTGGAGGGGGTATGGGAGATTGAGGCTGCGTGGGGGGAGGGAGTGGTGCTGTGGCTGGTGATGTTTCCATGGTGTCGAACGTGTGTGTGACTCTGTAGATGGGGACAGTGGGTGGGGTAGATGTGATGTTCGTGAATAGTTTTGTGAAAGTGGGCATGATAACTCCTCCAAATTGGATGTCGGGAGAGAGAGGAATTCCCATGACATATGTGGTAATGGCAGAAATAGGGGTGGTAGTGCCATGTGGTGAGGTGAGTTGTGTAGTGAGAGGTGAGGTGTGTGGTGAGAGTGGTTCCGCCTGATGTTCTTCTGTTTGTGTGTTATCTCCTAGTTCTGATACATTGATGTGAATTTGCTTGCCGGATCGCGTGGGGCAGGTAGGCACTCGTTTCTCAAAGCGATGAATATAAGCCATGGCTGCATGAACGGCTTCATCTAAGCCTACCGCGTCTACGTGTAGGTTCATTGATTCAATAAACATGTCATCCACACTTCCTTGGCTAACATTTGGCTCATGAGCACCTTTCCTGTCTCGAGCGACAGTTTTTGTTGTTCTTGGACTCGCTTCATGGTTTCATACAATCTTTTTATTTGGGCCGAGTATGTTGGGGCACTTGCTAGTTCTAAAAGTTCGTCATATTCTTGATCATACTCCTCGTTTGCTTCTTCTTCTTCTGTCTCTTCATCATCCTCTTCTACTTCTACTACTTTCGGTTGGGTCGGGGCTGAAGTTGTAGTAGTGGGTTGTGGTCCTTGGGTCTGCTCTGCTTCTGTCTCCAGGTTAGACTCATTGATCATGCGGGCAATTTCTTCATCTGTCAAATCGGCTAGGGTGTAACCTTGTGGGAACTCCAAGTCCGATGGAATCGGAGGGAACACCAGATTGGGTCCTTCTGCACTTGGTCTGGGTAGGCGAATGGTAAATGGTCGGGGTCACCTCTGGTGTGGTGGTGGCTCCCCTTGCTTGGGCACATGGTAATTGAACTCCCCCTCTCATTTTCTTCGATGGAGGACCCGCCGTTGACAGCCATCTTTGGAATTCTTGGGCCCTGGACCATACTAGTGCTCTTTGAATGGGCACGTCGTACGCTAAGCACCTGTAAATTATTTTTGTCAGAGCACAGCATCCATGAAGCACATTCTTCTGTTTCTTATTCCATCGTTGATGAGCTAGATGGATTTGATCGATGATCCAGTGTGGTAGATTGATGGTGAGATTCTCTGTCTCTGCCAAGTACAAGCTGAACCAGATCTTTTTTGGTGGCATTGTGAAGCGTTCTTGGGCAGGGAAAGCGAAGTGCTGCATGATCGTTCATAGATGGAGAGCGATGGTTGGTGTCATTGCTACCATGTCCTTTAATTTGTTGAGCTCCTTGTGCTTCATTCTGATTGGAATCATTGTTTCTTTCTCTGTGGGAATATGCATACCTTGCATCTTCAATGCTTCTCGTACTAGGTTGAGGGTCAGTTTGAATCTTTTGAGTTCGTGGCTTGGCATCAGTGAGGGTAGCACAAAAGTACTATCGCCTCCCTTGGCCCTGCTAGGGGTGATAGTATTGATAAAATAGGAGAAGCGTAGGAAATCTGGCTTAGGTAAATGTGCCTTGAAATAGCCATCCAAGCCCGCTTTGGTCCATAATGATCGCATTACTTCTGCATTCTGATACTGCTCAAATTCGCAGGTAAAGAAATGATATCGTCCCCATTTGCGATTAAACTCAAGTTCTGCCTCCCAAAAGTAGGTGTCGTCTCCCAATGGCCATGCGGCGTCACTGAACCAATGTGCATGTTTCCCCACTTGAGAAGTGTGCCCCTGAGGCGGGTCCTGAATAGGAAGCACATGCACAGCTCTAAGTTCTTGAGGTCTCTCAGTGAGTTGTAGTTCCAGAAGGAGGGTTTCAATGTCCACTATCTGGGCGCTAGACCCTGCCTGGGAAGTGGTGCCTCCGGTTTCTGCCATGTTACAGCTTGCTTGCTAGTTCTATGAGAATATAGAAGCATGCGTTAACATTGTAAAGGACAAGGTAGAACAATTTTGTCCCCAGTACAACATTAACATGAGGTGAATGATGAGTTAGTCGATCAGTGAGTGCTCGATGAGTGTGCATAGTCCTATGAGCTAAGTGAAAAGATGCAGTGTGAGAATGATGCAGTTAGTAGGTGGAGATGAATGTACAAATGGTATCCGGGGGTTTATTACAAGCTTTGGGCTGCCAAACACAGTGAATGGGTTTTTGGTTTTGATTTTGTGGAAACTCTGGAGGGTTGTATAAGAGTGTCCACTTGGAAATGAGGCTTTTTAGGAACCCATTTACAAGTGATTTTGCTTGTGTTCATGGACAAATATGTATTTGTGTGTATCAAATAAAAGGGGGCTTCGGCGGTTCGAGTGAGTGACCCATGTCGTGTATGGTGTGATCTGTGTGTAGCTACTTGAGCCCGCAAGCAAGCCTTAGGCACCCAAATTTGTATGGATTGTGGGTCAACCTACTTCTTGGCTATCCAGATAGATTTTACTTTTACAGAAGAATTCTTGGAGGACTTCTTATTAGTGTCTGGTCGTTGATCACTAATAGGAAGTTGAGCTAGTTGTTGTGGCTTGACCGTAATAGAATGCTTGCCTCTCCGCACCCACACTTGTTTCGACGGCTGAGACACCTTGCTTCGCAAATTCTTTTGGCTTCCATTATAGGTCATCTACTTCTTCTGTTTTTGATCCACCTTTGGTTGCCGCCTCCCGATGGCCTTTGGAAAAGAAGGGAGTTCCGTCATATCCTTGCCGTCTTTGTTGAGATAATCATCCCTCTGCATCACATAGTTTTGGACAAGAATAGCATGGTCATCTTCATGTGTACTCCTGGAAGGACCAGGAGCTTGTGCCTTTCCTAGTTCCTTGAGTGCTCCATTGTCTAATTCAACTGTAATTCGACTCTGATTTACATACGCTCGCCATATGGTGACCTCCACAAGTATAACACCGTTTAACTAGGGAAAATCTTGGGATTTGTTTGCTAGAGACACCTAGTTTTTGAGCTACTTTCTCAGCGAGTTCCTCAATTGATGTGGATTGTGTGGAAGAGAGGCTAGTGGAATTATCTGAATCTTTGTAGATTTTTGAAAGTTCCAATTCTTCCCCTAGGTTATCCTCAATGTTGATGCACATGCGTACACACTCTTCTATGGTTCTCGGGTCCTTTAAGTACACGTATGATCTCAACTTTGTACTTAGCAGTCCATCTACGAATAAAGCCACTTGTTTGGCTGGTGTGGGTAACTCAGAAACAGAACATCTCTCTAAGTATTGCCTAAACCTTCTTCCTGCAAGTCTTACTGTCTATTGAGGGGTTTGCTTGAAGCTATGAATCAGTGAGGAAGTATTATGCCTTATGCCACTCTTAGAGAATTCGATAATGAATGCCTCTAGAAGTTGGTCTATGTTTCTAAAGTGCCTCTCATTTAGTGGTTGAAACCACGTAAGGGCGGTGTTCCTAAGGGTTAGACCAAAGGCATTGTACTGCGTGAATAGATCCTCCACTTGTTCAGCTCTCAAGACTTGCCTAAATTCGGCCACATGATCGTATGGATCCCCAGTGCCATCGAAGTAATTCTTCATGGACTTAACTAGCTGTGTAGGTCTCAAAGTCCTGGTGTGTTCCCTAAGCCTTGGCAAAGGAAAATCCTCAACATTTCTTAGGTTCCTTGGAACTCTAGTTCTCTCTGTTTCTTCTCTATTTGTCTTTGTTCGCATTCGTTCTCTGCCTATTGGGTTGGCAAAGCTCACTTCTGGCCTATCTCTACTTCTATCCCTTTGGGCGCCATGAGCTTGGGATGTTCCAGCCCCTTGGTGGCCAAAAGAGACATTAGATCTTGGTTGGGAAAAAATAAATTCCCCCTTCCAAGTGTAGGCATGTCTACCATGCTCGATGACCACAAAGATCCTCTCCGAAGTACTGTCTAAATAGGTCACCTTGCCTGGGCAATCAGGATCTTTGAACTCATAGATCGTGATCATTCCTACCTCATTCAGTTGATTAGGCTTATACCTCCAGAAGGCTTCATCGGTTTCTCGATTGAGAAGCAGATCTATGCTCTTATTGTCCTGGGGAATCCACTCTGGCGTGATAATTCTAGTAAGCACGGATTTGCCTCGAGGGGTTTTAGGTTCTTCACCCATGTTCCCTTGCTCTAGGTCACTTATATCCATTTCTGGGATCACATTCCCGAATTCATCTGTCCTGTCTGGGTGACTGGTGACTACATATATGGTTCCTTCTTTGTCCAAGTATGCTCCATTTTCAAATTTGACGGCTGGATGTTCAATTCCAATGGGTTGGTCAGGGTTTTTAATCTGGACCACGGATCTTCCTAGGCCGTCCTCATAGATGCTAGAACCTAATCAATTGGTCCTAAGGTATTCCAGCTGCATCTTGTAGGGGCCTTCTACCCTATGTAAATATGGCACTCTTGAACTTCCTGCAGGTCTCTCCATGCCTTGAGACATCTCTGACTCACTAGTCTCAGAGCTAGGGTAGTATGAATGATGGCTCAACTACTGGGCCCAAGACCTAGCAGTATGATTGACACTAGCCTCTGAAGACCTAAGACTTTGTCTATCTCTCCCTAGGTGTCGTCCTGATCTAAGGTTCATAAGCCCAATTGAAGAATTCCCCGAATTTCCCAAGTACAATTTTCGTTGCTGAGTTCTTTTTGTATTAGTCACTTGTTCTTTTTAATTTTCCTTAGGGTGTCACTTCTTGTCCAATTAATCTTCGTCGCAAGGAACACTTAAGTTTTATCGTACTTTGAGTGTGGTCACTCGATTTAAATTCTTTTCCCTTAGGTTGTTTCGCAATTGTAATCTCCTAACACTTGCACTTGAGTGATTAGAGTTCTTGGACTTGGTCGTTCTTAACGTATCCCTTATTAATCAAAACCTCTATCCGTAGTTAGCCTAAGCTAGGGATTGATAGAGGGTGTTGAGAATTTCCAACCTTGAGTTTCTATCCTTGTGTGTTGCCCTTGTGTGCCCAGGAAGCGTGTTCCCAAGCTTGCACTTACTCTTGCTTCGAGTACCTTTCGATGCTCTCAAAGAACCTGAAAATTTCCCAAAGTTAGCTCAAGACTTAAATTCGATTGACAGACAGATCACTTTCATGCATGTAATTCACGACTCAAATTGCCTTTTGCCTTTATGAAAAACAATCCCAAGGGACCCTCAGTTTTTCCTACCCCGGGATATGATCAACTTCAAAATACCTTATCTAATAATCCTGATATTAATTTTACCGTAACCAATGGAAGTTTTGGTTGTGCTCCCCACGATCTTTCCAACAAAACAAAAATCATAGCAAACGGATTTCGTATGAGAAAGTTATGCCAGTTCAGGGTTTTGGGGCTAAAACAGGATTAAAACAGGCTAACAAGCAAACAGGAATTCTCGAATTACTTGTGTCGCGGCCTCACAATGCAATGATAAACCCTAGTGTCTTTTTTCCCCAAAATTTGACCCAAAATAAACCATATATTTATGCCCTAAAAAATGGTCAAGTTTGCCCGTCAATCGCGATCGAAAACTCTGTCAATCGCGATTGATATGTCAGTCGCAATCGACGTGTCGGTCGCGATTGATAGGTCCGTCGTGGCTGTCAGTCGTGATTGACACGTGGCCCAAAAATTCAGTCAGTCGTGGTCAAAGGATTGTTGACTCAATCGATCGCGATTGATGGGTCAATCGCAATTGACAGGTCCGTCGCGAGTGTTCAGTCGGTCGTGGTCAAACAGTCGTTGACCGGGTCGGTCGCGATTGACAAGTCCGTCGGGGCTGTCAGTCGCGATTGATTGGTCGATCGCGATTGATGGCTCGATCGCGATTGACACGTGTCACGCGTAGGTTCTGTCGATCGTGGTCAGTCGGTCGTTGACTCTGTCGATCGCGATTGACGTGTCGATCGCGATTGATGGCTCGATCGCAATTGACACGTGTCACATGTAGGTTTTGTCGGTCGTGGTCAGTCGGTCGTTGACTTTGTCGGTCGCGATTGACGTGTCGATCGCGATTGACAGGTCGGTCGACAAGTGTCCATCGTGGTTTGTCGATCGCGATTGA
The DNA here is from genome assembly GCA_020310875.1 of Ceratopteris richardii. Lineage (NCBI taxonomy): Eukaryota > Viridiplantae > Streptophyta > Polypodiopsida > Polypodiales > Pteridaceae > Ceratopteris > Ceratopteris richardii. The sequence continues at coordinate 101,826,712 of CM035438.1, read as the reverse complement.
CGTGTCGATCGCGATTGACAGTAAATAGAGTTTTAAAATTTTTAACACATATTTAGGAAGCTCTAGGCATGTAGATCATGATTATGTACTTTGTTTAGCAAAAGGATCATTTTTTCTGTCGGTCGCGATTGACAGAGGTCAACGCCTCGGGACCTGCACAGTCAGATTTTTTTTACCTGCTGAAGCTCGTGCAGCTGCTGGGGATGCTGATTCCTGTAGAAAATCTCAAAAAACACAGAAAAGCACAAGCACACAAACGCTCTCTCGCTCTCTCTCACAAGTGAAATGAGGGAAATGGTGCGGGTGTGGTGATATGACCAAAAAGCTGAAATTCTTGCTATGATGGAGATGGAGGTGGAAGATGGTGATGATAATGGTCATAATGAAGATGGTGAAGAAAACAAAAGAAAATAGATAAAAGTGAAGGAAATACCTATGACTCCAATGCCTCAACTCTACATCTTACCATCACACGCTCGTCCTCAAAGCTCGATCCCCGGCAACGGCGCCAAAATTTGGTGTAGCTCAATGATGAGTAGCACCTCCTTTAATGTCAATCGGGGAAGACGTGAGGATGGTATGATGACCTCGAACAAGTGAAGGCACACATGCGTGAGTGAGAAGCACACCAACATGCACACACACACGCGCACACCCGACAAGACAAAGAGAAAGACAATGGAGTTCTTTTAGATTACTTCCAAAATGCTCATACAAGTTCAAATCTATTACAAGCTAACCTCAAAAGTGAGCTCTCTAGCTCTATTTATAGTTTTTGACTAGCTTTTGGCCCTGTCCAGACCTAGTGTCCGGCCTAGTTAAAAATTAGGTTCTAGGGCCTAATTGGAGGCTCAAACGGAGTCTAAAAATCATGAAAATTGGTATGATGATACTTCTAATACTCCTCAAGCTCGAGGACTCCGCTTGCACAAAATGGAGTTACAAAAAGGTGAAATGGTATTTACAATGATTTGTAGTGATGAGAATCACTGTTATGAAGATGTTGTTTTGGAAAAATTTGAATGGCCTACTTGCCAGATCTTCAGTGACTACTTAGTCTACTTGTGCCTTCTCTCCGCTCTGGCTCCCTTCTTTGGCTTCCTTGTCTTGTGAGTCCTTCGGTGCCTTGACTGCTGCCAACAATACATGTCTTCTAATTTTAATGCATTTCTAGTTGAGCATGGGATAAAACACACTGTATAGTGTCATATACACCTCAACAAAATGGATTTGCTGAAAGAAAGAATAGGTCTCTCATGGAGATGACGAAGTGTATGGTCAAAAGCCAAGCTTTACCAAAAATTGCTTCTGGCTTGAGGCTATTATGTGTGCAACATATGTACTTAACAATTGACCCACTAAAGCATTGCAATCAATCACTCCATATGATGTTTGGCATGATTGCAAGCTATCTATTTCTCATGTGTATGTGACCTTTGGTTACCTCGCATATGCATTAGTACCTAAACAAAAACATGGGAAATTGGATGATAAAGCAATTAAATGTATTTTTTTTAGTATAATTCTGAAAGCGAAGGTTATCGTATGTATCATCCACAGACTAAGCGCATTTTGGTTAGTCATGATGTTGTTTTTGTGGAAGATGCAATTCAGCCATTACTTTCATGTACCAAGGAGATTTCAACTAGCAGGCTAAAGATATGTATGACACTTTGTTGCCCCTTTTTATAGGTGGATAGTCAAGTGCTAGTCTAAATGAGGCAATTTCTTAGTCTTTAGAGGTTCCACATGATGATGCAGATCATTCCATTTCTGAAGCAAATTCACATGATGCACTTGTTGATGAGATGCTTGATATAGAGGAGGAAAAAACTATGCCTAAATTACTAGTTTACACTTTGGCAGATAGCAAATTAGATGCACCTCTGTCATATTGTACTCATTCAAGTTCTCATAGTGCTTCCTTTGCATCAGATTTCTATGCAATGGCTGCCTCTAGTCTTTGTGATGAGAATGAGCCTAAACTATAGCTCCAAACAAAGACATATTCGATCTTTAGTGTTGATATATTTTGGTAGTGATGTTTGCGAACACACTTAGGACCATCAAGGCACTTTGTTCCCTCTTTAGGAGGTTTTTTCCCTCGTATGTATATATGCATATAACCCTAACGAGGCACATATCTTTATACATTCACTTGGTAATGCAATCAATATTGTATTGTGCTCCAAGCTTCTTCTTCTTACTTGTGTTGTTCATGTGCTTTCACAAACATTGAACTCCAACAATTGGTACCGGAGTAGGTTGGTTTTTCATCTAGGGTGTCATCGACACCCCTCTAATCACAGTCTCAGATGAAAATTCATGAGCATACTTGGGGTGGATTAGGAGTTCAAATTAGTTTTGCTATGTGGCATCGAAACACTCATTTTCTTGCATCAAGGTATTTAGTCACCATTCATGGCTAAAAGCAATGATGTATTATGTATGTTGGCTATTGAGGATAAGTTGGATGGTACTAATTACCCATTGTGGGCATATATGATGCATTAAGTATTGGTAGAAAAAGGGTTGTGGAAAAGTGTGCACTGTATTGAAAAATGTCCTACTACACCTACAAATAGAATTAGTGAAGGTGATGTAGGTGGTGTTCAAGATGATGATCTTCATATTCCTATTCATCATGTGGTTCCTATTGCACCTAGTATGAAGCAACTTTGTTGGGATGCAGAGATGCTCAGACACATGCATTGAAAGATCTGTCTATTAAACATGCCATTATCCCTCACATTCCCTCCTACAAAACAACAAAGGATGCTTGGGATGCACTTACAACTTTACTAGGCAAGAAATGAGGCTCATATTGCTTACCTCTGAAAACAATGGAGAGTGAGAATATGAATGAAGGAGATTCTATGGACAATTTTTTGACAAAGTTCAAAGATGTGAAGGAAAAGTTGATTTCTGTTGATGGAGCCTTACCATATAGTTCACTTGTGAAGATTGTTCTTAATGGTCTTCCATATTCATATGAGAATGTTGCTTCTACTCTTTGGTTGATGATGAAAGGAAATCCAAATGCCTTACCATTTGAGGAGTTAGTCTCTGCTTTGTTGTAGGAAGATGAGTCCAAGCAAAACAGGTCAATCATGCACGTTGCAGATCAAGCTTTCTTAGCTAGTCAAAATGGCAACGGTAAATGGAGCTCATCTTCTAGTACGCAGAAATCTGCTAACATTGCATAGTCAAAGAAGGAAGACAAAAATGAGAAGAAAACAGAAAAGCACAAACAATTTTACAAACATTGTAAAGCAAATGATCATGTCATAAAGATTTGTTCTAAATTGGTTGCAAAAGAAGCAAAGAAGAAAGAGGTTGGAATGGTTGTTGCAAAGGCTACACCTAAAACAGAGTCTACTAATCGTGTTCACAATGAAGAATGGGCATTTATGATCGCTTGCAATGATGATCCATCTTCACATGAGCAATCTATGTCTGCAATAGACTCAAATTTTTGGTACTTTGGTAGTAGGGCAACCAAACATATTACCTTGCCGCATAATTTCTTAAGTTCACTTGAGCTTGCCCCTATAGGAAATATTGTGACATGTGCTCTTATCCTATAATGGGAGTTGGTAAGATCATTGTGACCACCACTGATGGTAGTTCGTTCACATTTTCATATGCTTTTATGTGATAAGGATAAAGAAAAATTTATTGTCAATTTTAGCATAAGTGAAGACTGGCTTGGTTATAAAATTTGTTGATGATAGATGTACAATTGAAGATCTCTGGAATGGCAATGTTATTATTGCTTTTGGCATTTTATGTTGTGGGTTGTTTAAGCTCATATACTATGCAAAATTTGTAAATGATTCAGCATGTGGAATTCAAGATTTTCATGCTATCTCAAATGCAAAGCTTTGGCATGCACATTTTGTTCATCTGAATTTTGCTAGTTTTCTATGCTTACAAAAATTTGAAATGGTGTCCTATCTTAACAAACTGGAGGCATGTTGTAAACATGTCTGTGAAGGTTGTATTTTGGGCAAAATGCAGCGTTCCTCCTTCCTAAAAGTTGGTTCAGCTCAAGCTACTCATAAATTGCAGCTTGCGCATAGTGATGCATGTGGTCCTATGTAGGCACCTTCTTTTGGGAACTATCTTTAGTTCATGAATTTTATTGATGATTTCTCCAAGAATGCATGGATATATCCATTGAAAGCAAAGTCCAAATTGTTTATGTGCTTCAAATAGTTTTTGGTTTTGGTTGAAAATCTATCAGGATGTAATCCGGGCACCCTCCATTCTGATCTGAGGGGGGGAGGAGGAGAGGATACATGTCTTCTAATTTTAATGCATTTCTAGTTGAGCATGGGATAAAACACATTGTATAGTGTCATATACACCTCAACAAAATGGATTTGTTGAAAGAAAGAATAGGTCATGGAGATGCCGAGGTGTATAGTCAAAAGCCAAGCTTTACCACATTGCTTCTGGCTTGAGGCTATTATGTAAGCAACATATGTACTTAATAAGTGACCCACTAAAGCATTGCAATCAATCACTCCATATGATGTTTGGCATGATTGCAAGCTATCTATTGCTCATTTGTATGTCTTTGGTTGTCTTGCATATGCATTAGTACCTAAACAAAAACATGTGAAATTGGATGATAAAGCAATCAATCACTCCATATGATGTTTGGCATGAGTGCAAGCTATCTATTGCTCATCTGTATGTCTTTGGTTGTCTTGCATATGCATTAGTACCTAAACAAAAACATGGGACAATTAAATGTATTTTTGTTGGGTACAATTCTGAAAACAAAGGTTATCGTCTATATCGTCCATAGATTAAGCGCATTTTGGTTAGTCATGATGTTGTTTTTGTGGAAGATGCAATTCAACCATTACTTTCATGTGTCAAGGAGACTTCAGCTAGCAAGCTAAAGATATGTATGACACTTTGTTGCCTCTTTTTACAGGAGGATAGTCAAGTGCTAGTCCAAATGAGGCAATTTCTTAGTCTTTATAGATTTTTGGAAATTATTCAAGATGTGTCAATGTGTCAAGTAGGAAAGTTTTTATGTGCTTGGATGACTCCAATAGCTATGCATTGGTCTTGCCATGAATATAACATGCAATAAAGGTAGTTATGTCTACCCTACCAAATGGAATTTTGTAATCCTTCCTCCTTATACATATGTATATTCATTGTATTCATTTATCATGAATCAATAAGAAAAGTTAGCAAGGGTAATTCAATGAAGCAATTGTTTGTAAATACACTATAAGTCTCTATCTGGAGGATTGATCAAGAACTCTATCTCTGAGTCTATTTTCCTTCTTTCCTTCTCCTTTGTTATCATCTTGGTGTCTACTTGTTTTACTATTTAAGTGCAATCTGTTTTAGGCACATAACATGTGTATTGATGACTTTCACGAATTTATATAGGCATTGGTTTTGACTAATCAATCCATTCCAAGCGTTCTTGGATTATTTTTGAATGGTACAACATACAAGTTGACTATGGTAGGGTATAAATGTAATTCGACTTGAATATCTTGTAACTACCCTTGGTTAATGATCTCTTTTCTATTAACTAGCCACACTATTAATGACAGTGAGATAATTTGAGAAGTTTAAATTTGTACATAACTTGCAATTTGATGAAAGAAGAGAAAGAAATATGTTGATGTTGGATTTAATTTTATAAGCTAATGGTGGGGAAACAATCTCTTGAAATTCTAGAAGTTATTGTTTGAGCTTATACTAACTAGAACTCACCCAAGGTATAGGCTCCTTGATAGCTAGATGGGAAACCTTCATTGCGGGCCTTCCTCTTCCCATCACTATGGCCTCTTGATGCTTAATTCTACAAGGTTTAGGATCAAAAACCTGTATTAAAACCAAGCCATTACATTTGAAAGTATCCAAACTTTCTTTAAGTAAGATTGTTGCGAGAGGAAGCAAAGTGGGTATTGTTTACCCTCTATTCATCCACAAAATGGTCTATTAATCACAGTTTTTGAGATCCTCATATCACAATTGTGGCACGGTCAATTGTCTCGATATCACTTTGTAGGTTGGAATTGTTGTCCCAACAAGGATATATTCTAATAATATCCTTTGCAAATTTTCCAATTTATGAACATTGCCAATTCAAGAAACAAACACGAAGCCAACATGGTCTTTCAATGAGAACCTCCATGGAACCCTCATATCTAGTTCACACAAAAATTTATGGATCGATGCACACTAGGTTCCTTGGTGGTGTGTTGTACTTCATTACCTTTGTGGAAAATCCAATGAGAAAGGTCTAGGTATATCCTCTCAACTTCAAAGTATGAAGTAATTTTTGTTTTTTAGAAATGATTCGTTGTGGTGAAAACAAAGACCGACAAAAGGCTAGAAGCATTTTGATCAAACAATGAATATCTTTCGCAAGAGCTCAAAAAGTATTGCCAATAGAAGGGCATAGGAGGGGAGCTAACATGCTTCGTACTAGCATATAACAATAAAGCAAACGAGTGAATTGGACCATCCAAGGAGTCCTTGTGTTGATCCTACACACAAAACTTGCAAGACAATTTTGGCCAAAGACACTTAACAATAGTGCACATAATCAAACTATCATCAAATATGATCAAGGGGTAAGGGTAGCCCAAACATGGATACTAGATCCCATAGCAATATCCAAACCTTCCACGTCTGCTACAACCCAAGTAAGTGCATTATTACTCTTGATAAATAGCTTCTAAATAGCTTCTATTATGTGCATGTGCATAAATAGCTTCTAACAAAGCTTTTTGGACACTTTGGACACTTTATACAATAGCTGAAGTCAGAAATAGGCTTTCAGGGTGGTTTTCTCCCATACACACAGCATTAAGAAGGAAAAACAACCGCATGGATTTCAGACAATATTTCAAACCTCCCATTAACTCCAAAGGCTTCGGCCCACACAGAAACAAGATTATTTACACTCAAATGGCCTCATGCACACAAGTAGGCAGACACTCTCAATAGCCTTCCTGATGCATACGAGGATACACAAGCAAATGTCTCTCCTTTTAAGCATTCAAAGAAAAGTTGCCAACAGAGGTTAACAGCATCAAAAACTCATAGATAAGAGGAGATGCTCATATGAAAGTTGTCTTGCTTCATTCCATGGATAAGGATATTGTTTTATCCACAAAGAGTGCACATTAGACAAAATCAAACTCGCAATGATAAAGATGGGATTATAAACAAACCCCAACACAGTGCAACCCTCACTTAGAGATACTAACTAATCTTGTTCTTGTTGTGTAGTTTCAGTTGATGTTCCATACTTTCATGTCGGTTTAATGCTAATGGACGGAAATAATGGAATGAATAATATTAAGATCTTTAGCAGAGATTTGTGTTGCAAAATCCAAAGAACATAATACTCTACATGTATTGTGTTGGATATGGCATCATTGTATACTGTATATATTGGTGATATTATGTCAGTTGCTTTATATCAATAAGAATGAAACATTTGTGCGTGTATAGGGACAAGTGACCTATGGGCGTTTGAAGTAAAATAGCATGTAATAGTTACACGGCTCCATAACCTAGTTACACAACCCAATATCTTAATTAAGAATGTCCCATGCATGGGCATATCCTCCATCACAAGCCCATCCTTTTCCATACAGAGCAAACCAATTTTTCCAGATTTTCTTAAAGCCAAACCAAGATGATGGCATTAAATGAAAGCAATCTAGATGGTTTATCATGTTGTCTTCACTTTCATAAGTGGATGATTACAAGTTCCTTTTGCAAAACAATAATAATGAATTAGATAACATCCTGAAATTCAAAGTTATATGTACCTTCTGTTCTGAAATTTTGAGGATACATATCACAAATTTGAAAAATATAGGTGTTGAAGAATAATCATTGCATATGCATGACTATTAATCACGTGATTATTCTTTTTTTCAAGAGGAATTAGTTCGGCCAAAAGCCTAATCTCCCTTTGCTTAAATAATTGAGGGAACAATTGTACAAGTGAACAGGCATAGTACTCACGGAACCCCTCATCCCACAAAGCAGTTTAATGCACCTTTTGAAAGTTATAGGTGTCATACTATATTCGGTCCATCCTCATGACTACATTCGTAGTGCTTTCATGAAAACAGGCAATTTATTAAGCTTTTCGATGCAGTACCACTTTAAATCCGAAGTTCAAACCCCTGTTACCCTAATTCTACCATTGGAACTTGACTGTATTGACAAAAGTAAACAAATTTTGCACATGAAGTGGGCAAAAGACTCCCCACTTCAATGTATTGATATATTCAGGTGTGAAATTAGACTAAATGATAAGCCGAATTCTATCGTTGAAAGTTGAAATAGGAAAGCACGAGTTTCCTGCGTCGAGAAGAGGTCGAAGATGAAAACACAGTGCTCATAGACGAGTCCACTCTCTTTACATATGATGGGTCTGCGCATGTTAATTTAATTCCAATACGAAACATACCTGTTCAGTTAGCATTGAAAAGTTGCAGCATATTGTACTTCGTCCATGAAATTCGCTTATTTTTCGCATTGAACTGAAAGTTTGTATCACAATACGGAGAATGTACTGCAATCAATGGAAGAGAAACATAGAAGCTTCTGCAGCTCTCGTCTCCGGTTGGGAGTACCATTCCAGTACAGAAAACAGCACATACAAGTCCTGCTTTTCATCTGTAAATCAAACTATATCACAAGATTATTATTGAACATTAACAACAAATAACACGGTGAACCCACCGTGAGTGAACGTGCTTACGTTTGTTTATAAGTTCATGGAGCGCCAATTTAAATTTAAGGCGCCTCTTAGAATCTTATAAGTAGTCAGACGTTACAGCTAGGGACAAGCTCACCCACAGCAATAATTTCCGACTCTTCCTTTGCAAACTTGCTCGTCTCACTGCATCAGTGTAAATGGTCCTCACTTTTATATTCTATTCGTGTAAAGAGAACCTGATAAGGGGTCACTCTTGGAGGCTCCTATTCTGATGTTGTGAATATCCTGCAAAATTAACAGTTCCTGATTTCGCCAAAGGTGACACCTCTTTAAGATAAAGTGTACAATACTGCACTTATGATAGATTGTTACGGCCTCCATTGACTCACAAGTCCGTAAGCTTCAAGTGCAGAGAATACACGGTACAACAGATCAAGGCTGATTAAGCTAAGTCCATTTTCACGTTCTCTTCTCCTGATAAAACAAGCATGATAGAAAGCGTTGAAAAGTATGCCTTAAGTTTTGTGGATACACAGCTGATCAAGATCCTGCAAACGTTACCGTGGTATCCTCTTTCACGGTTCCAATGGTGATATCGTACAAGAGAACAAGCACCTGGCAGGTTGAATTTCGCTGAGTATGATGAAGTTAGCTGGCATTACAATAGTCCCTTGCAGACTTTCGAGCTGTGTCTGCCATTGTGGATCATGTTGCCAATACATACCCAGCAGTTTTTTAGAAGGAAGAAACCTGATGTTGTAGTTCCTCCAAAAAGCTGCGGCTGGTTAGGCCTCACTTAAATGCCACACTTACTCAACTGAGCACTCTCTGGCCATTAATATCATTTTTCTCTGATGGATTTGCCTCTGAATAGAATTGATCAACACTTGCACAGACTCTAGACATTGCATATCCATACCTTGCCAATCGTTGGAGGAACTTGCAGCACTGAGCATATCATAAACCATTCCATTATAAGGTTGGGGCACAAATCCTTCATTTTCAGATGCCAATGGTGCCTGTGTATCATAAAGGTGCGTATCACAAGGCTGAGTAATCAACTGAGTCTGGTTAATAAGCTGTGTTTCTCCATTGCAGCCTTGCTGATCAAAGCGTTCAAGCAAATGGCATAAATCACTTACGCAATCTGAAGGTTTGTCACCCTCATCTGCGACTTTTTTAGGAGTGGACTCACTCACAATCAGACTTTCTATATCCCTCAAATGTGGCTGTTTTTCCTTCTCTTCTCTGATCTCACTGTTTGAATGTTGCAAACCCTTAACGTTGTCACCAGATATTGAATCTGGTATCTCATTTTGCTGGCTGAGCACAAACAGCTCCTGTTTATCCCGTGATGAATATAGACTTTCAGTCTCCAACTTAATTTGTACCTTAGCAAGAGCCTGATCAGCAACATTAGACTTCAAACGTCTACTCAGCATAGGATCTTCATTTTGATCACTGCCAGATACACTTGCCACATTTGTTCCCTTCTGACTAAAGCATTTTAGAGCATTGCGACCAGTGGTATGCGTTTGTTGGATCCGCTTTCTCCCAGACCTGAGTGTTTTTGCTGGAGTCATGAGTTTGAAATTCTCCTCAGATGAATGTTGGCAAGACAGCTTGACATTCTCCAGTACTTTTTTACGAATCAAATTATGATGTGTGTCAAGAACTGCACATGGCTTGCTATTTTGAGGCACCTCACCTGGGAGATCTGAACAATCGTCTGGAAGACATTCTTGAGATGACGCAGTCACTTTCACATTCTCAAGTTTCTTCTCTGAATCACTGCCTATTTGTCTAGTCTGCTTTGATTGAGAGTGTAAGGAGACCGAATCACTGACTTCAGCGGCAAGTTTTACTTTGTCATCATCATCTTTACTTACCTGGACTGGAATGTCCAGTAGGATGTTTTCTGCATCCTCAGAATCAAACACAATCTGGCTTTGACTAAAGTCAATGCTAGTATATGTTCTGATACCAGCTCCATGACTAGAACATTCACTTCCAAACTTGCCACTTTGTGCAAGCCTGACCTCTTTTTGATGCTCTGTTAAAGGGCCTGCTTTCTTTTGAGTGACAGGAATAGTGGTATACTCTACTTGTTCATCATCTAGGAACTTGAGCTTTTTTCTCCTTCCAGACACTAAAGCATCCCACTCCGAGGCAGGCACATCTTCACATTCCATTGCCGTTTTATAAAATGAGTTATTTGAACCACAGTTATTTAGCAATGGCTGGACTACATTGCCTTTGTTCCTCATAAACATGTCGTCACATGGTGATGAAATAGCACTAGCAGATTTCGTCCACACAGGAGAAATGGATTGAAGCTCCTGGTGCAGTTCCTTGTCCACAGTAGCTTGAGAATTTCCATATGCTGCTCCAACTTGTTTGACCTCACAACTTTGGTTGACACTCTTCACCCCAGAAGGTAGTAACAGATCTACATTAGTTGGGCGTTCTGACAAACCGGGGTTTGCACCTTCAGCTGCAATGCTACATCCAGGAACAGTGTTCCTGGGACTGGTCTCCATAAGAGCATCTAAAGCACAAGTTGGTCTTTTTATCTTTCGCAATAGCATATCAACAGATCTTAAAGTAGACATTGTCTTTACATTTCCACAAGGAGTAGATGAGCAAACATCTGGAGAGACCTGCTTTTCATCTATTTCATGTTTATGGCTAACATTGGTCTCCTTAATTCTTTTCCTGCTTATTGTCTCCCCTTGAAGCAAGTGTCTATGCTTCCTTCCTACAGGCTTGTCTGATACAATTTCCGAAGTATTCTTAGGGCTCATATTCTTCTCCCACCCTGGAAGAGTAATTTTGACTTTTCCTTTTAGCTGTTTTAAAGCTGGAACCAGACAAGGTGGGTACTTCAAGAATGATGCCTTGCAGCCATAAGTGGATTCCCAAAATGCAAGTGTCAAATTTGATATGGAAGTCTCAGGATTCTGAAATGCTGGTACTAAAAGGGGGGTCTGGAATGAAAGTAAATCAGAATTGTAAGATAAAGGTGGCTGACACCTTTGAAGCAAAGTCAGAAGCTTTTCCCATAGATCCTGTAAAGCCTTCTGAAGTATGGTGAATGTGGGACATCTATTGTCCTTCATCAAACTGCTGCCAGAAAAGCTAAGCCATTTGGCAAGGGCCCTGGACAATTCCTGAAAGCATTATGCTCAAGTGATCAAAGATTCATCCATCATTACAAGAGAAATGTACGAGAACCATAAGTTGAAAAGAAGATCATGTGAATATTTACCTGCAGTAATATGAAACAATCTTGCTGCAAATAAAGGCGTGCAACAAAGCTACTTAATGCTGATAGGACCCTAGAGATCAGATCAACCAATTTAGTGCTCAAATAAGCTGTTTCTTCAATTACTTACACAATTAAAGGCCAATATTAATAAGACGACAATTTCATAAACAATAATGGACCTGGCAGACAGAATCCTTGAGATGAGATCATTGAATCAATTGTAACAAATAAATGTTCTGTTTCTTCAAATAGTTGCACAAAAAGATGCAAGGATTGATAAGAAAACGATCCTGAATGATTTTGTGAATGATTTAGCGAACAGTATATATGAGTGGTGTAACTCAGGTCGTGAGCTCAGCAGCCATGGCTGAGTGGTCATCAAACCTTTGGTTCCGAGGGTATTGGGCATGGTACCTTTGGTCCTAAAGTTTAGTGTCACATGGGTATTTTGTCTGCTGGTGCATGTGTTAGTCGTGAATTCAGATTGATTCTGATGATTAAGGAACTTCATTCATTTTCTGAGATTGAGCCTCATTTAATTTATCACCCGAGAAGTGCAGAGATTATAAAACTGGCATCATGCTCAGGAATAAGACATTGCATAAGTAGACAATACCTTGCAGTTAAACCAAGCCAGCATACTTTGTTAAGGGTGAGTCGGCTCCAGGACAACTCCAAAAGCCTGAACAAAAATTGTCAATATCACACAATGCCTGAAAAACATTGAAACCAGTAGTTGAGGCATCCAACCTGGAAGCTAGACAAAGGGTTTCACGAATCCTGCTAGTGTCCTCTATTTCATTGCCAAATAAGCTGTTGTTCACATATGAACCACCAACAAAGCTTCCCAGCCTTTTTTTCCGGTTAATGGCCAGCATTGCAAGGCTAGTTATATCTGTCTGTCTAAGGACATGTTTTACAACCACACCCAGCATGTCTTGTAATAAAGGATTTTCACCCAGTGCATGCCTTCCTTTATCACCTTGATCAAGACACCTTTCATGTGCTTCTAGCAGCCTTGAGAGCTTCTGGCAGTATACACTTCCAAACACATTTGCTTGTGATGATTTTAGAGATGATACTCGACAGCAGCAATCATAAAGCTTGGTCCATGCACTGAATGCAAAATCAAGGTCACTGGGGCGTTGTACAAGGTTCGAACATTCATCATGTATGTGGCTTATATTACCTTGTAAAATGTTATGAGAATCAGGAGGACAACCGAAAACATAAAGGAAAACTTGTACAGGAAAGACAAGATATCTGTGAACCATCTGATACCCTGAGTCCTGGGTGCCACTCTCGATGGCTGGTATGTCATTTGAGTTCTCTACATATCTTGATAGCTGATGAGCAAATATATTCCAAACTTGAAGAAGATAGTAATCTTTTGCAGACAATATTGGACCCCTTGATTTGGCGCTCGTATTTGCCTTCATTTCTGAAACTCTCGAATCTGTCTCTGCTTTTAGGCTTTCTTGTTTATGCGACATGTGACAAAGTAGTCGATCTAGGATAAAACCTACACCTTGAAGGTTGATCATTAAGCCAAGACCAGTCTGCATGTGCTGAGACAGTTTTTCTAACTTCTGCAAGACAGTTGTTACTTCCTTCCTTGTGCGTAAAACCAGACAGCCCACATTAATCCACATTGCGGTTATGTAAACAATGGGTGTCACAAGATTTTCAGAGATGTGCAAAGTCTCTGCATTTGGTGAGCTCAAATGAAAACTGCAGAAACCACTGCTATGCTTGTTGCCAGGGAGGCAGAAAGGTATCTTGTAGAAGGAGGAAGATAACACAAGATAACCGAATTCCATGAGAACTTCAAGAACAGGCCATAATGTGGAAACGGGCTCTTCTATCTCCTCCAGTGACTTGATGTCTGCAGAAAGATCATTGACAAACTGAAGTACAGCATGCACAGAAGCCACATTTTCTGCTGAAGGCATAATTGCCCCCTTACCCTCACCATCTACTCCTTTGACAACTAAATACAACATTCTTAGTGCCCCATTCAGGCTAAGTCTGTCATTTACCTGCTTTAAATCTTTCATTCCACGCATCCAAAGTGCTTTTATTAGAGTCAAAATGGATTCCAATGATTGCAAAGAACAAGAAACCCACTTGATTGGGAAACTTTCAGCTTCTGGTTCAGTAGTTTTTGTTTGACTGGGTGTTCTTGGTGATGTAACTCCATCCTGAAGACCAACGGAGAGTGCCTGAGTTGATCTGACATCAAGCTTGTCATGAAGCTTGCATGTGATCCAAGCTTCCAGGGTATTAAGACAAAGGTCCCACACCCCAGAAGGACCTCTCTCTGGACCACCCTTGAAGATCAATTCAAACATTGGAATAACCACAACTGCTTGTACTGGGCAATCATTTATTGAAAGATCAAGCTTATGACAGAAGTATGTCCAAGTAAGCCAGCATGCACGTCTAACAGCAGGAAGAGTTGCCCCACTCATGATTGTTAACAAGGGTGTCATTAAAAGCTTCAACCTTTTGACAGAGGGAATTAAATGTGGCTTGGGGGTAACAACAGGAGAATCTGTCTCTGCTTGCTGTTGAGGATCAGCATCCTGCTGAATCAAGGCATCAATCAAGGCTCTCCATGCCACCTAATGCACAAAAGTAAATGAAATCCATACACATAAGTGTAGATCTTCCAAGGCTGCAAAGCATTTTTGAAGAAAACTTTAAAGAATACTGAAAGTTTATGTACCAGAGAAGCTATTTGAATTTGAGGTTCAGAACTCGTGAAGGTGACCTCAGCTACCTTCAGCATTTGGTTTACCAGTGCCCGATTTTCGCCAGCTTTACTACCAAAAAGCCGAATCAACCAGCTCCAGGCCTTGATGGCAGGTACTGCAAGCACCTTTGACTTGACCATCTTTTCCATCTCACATAGAAGAGCCTGACTGATGTCCATAGCAACAACCTTAAATATTACAAATGTAGTAAGCAAGTTGGGTTTTCAGGCATTAGAAATCTTAATGAGACAAGCAGCAGTGTTCATAAAAGGCATAGACACATACCACAAAGAATGTACTTTTTAAATGTCGAGCTTTTGAGTTCAAAACCCATTTGATATACATAAGATGCACCTTCCAATGTCAGTGTTGTTATATTCAATTCGGCGCCTAATTCCTACCACTTATCAAGCAGAACATAAACATACTAAGGTTTCAGTGTTAGAAGAATGTCATGTAATAAAAAGTTGCTCGTAATAAAAGAGCAGGGAGCAGCATTGCCAAACACTCTAAAATCGCCATATATCTCAGAGGATTATGTTGCTCTCGTTGTTAGCAACCCAACAGGTGTGATACAGTCAAGAGCTGATTAGCAGCTGAGGGAGGCATGACAGCTTTATGCAACCTGTGGTCAATAGGTTGAGAAGAAGTGTTACAGAGGGTTTAATCTTTTGGGACACAATTATGGGTGCTGTTGTGGAATAAGATGATGACTTGTAGAGATTCAGATCATGATTACTCGGAAGGATTTTCCAGATCTGCAGTTTAGCTCTAGTGGGACTCATTTACAGCAGGCAGCACAACAGGCAGGAAATGAGAGCTTATCACCTCAACACCTTGAGAAGATGAACATACCTCTTTTATAGCTACTTAAAGTTCAAGCTCTATGTTATTTGCGAATTCTCTCTTCTTCCATGAGGATTTGACAATCCCATTCCTTTCATCAACTTGTTTCTCTTTGCAATCTTTAATTGCGTGTCTCTTTTTCTTTTGCAATACAACAACTTCTAGTGAATTTTTTCTTATGTGACTTGTTTTTCAAGTCATCAAATGATATTTTCCCTTTGTATTTGTTGAGAATACAACACCACTTGTGCCTTGATGATTCTTAAGCCACATCTCTTCTTGTTGTAACATTACACAACTCTTCAAAAGTAAGATGAAAAGATCTAAGCTAGGTGTTCAATGTTGTCACCAATCCATCATACTTTGGAGGGAGAGCACACATATTTTCAAGCCAATTCTTCAGCTGTTATGACAACACCTACAGTAGCCACTTGATCTTGTAGATGTTTTACCCCCTTGATGAAATCTTCAACCTTCTCAAAATATGAATGCTTATCATTTGCTAGCTGGCTAAATTTTGATTCCTAGTGTGGTGCTTGGCGTCATATTTGCCTCTTCTTCTTGTAAGATTACACATAACTCTTCAAAAGTAAGAGGAGAGGATCTAACCTGGGTGCTCAATGTTGTTAGCAATCCATCATACTTTGAAGGGAGAACACGCAAATATCTTCGAGCCCATTCTTCAAGTGTTATGACAACACCAACAGTAGCCAATTGATCTTGTAGATGCTTTATCCATTGGATGAAATCTTCAACTTTCTCAAAATCTGAATGCTTATCATTTGCTAGTTGATTTTCTAAATTTTGAATCCTAGTGTGGTTCTTGGCCTCATATTAGCAAGGCAACATGCCCCAAGCTTCATGTGCCTTAGTCGCGTGTTGTACAAAAGTGAGCTCAGAGTCACTTACACTAATAGCGAGTGCACAAAGTGCATCAATAATCTGCGACTTCGAAACTTGAAGAAGATCTAGGTCAGGCTGAATCATCACTCTTGAATTTTGTGGATCTTGTGTTGTGACTCGTTCAGATTAAATCTCCTTGGTCCCATGACATTATCAAGCAACTTATAGAAGTTCAAAATTGAAGATATTTTTAACTTCCACAATATGTAAATGGTTCCATCAAGCTTCCCTTCAGTGAATGTAGGTGGATGAATGCAAATTGATGAAGCAATAACATTCGCAAATGCACCGATACCAATAGAAACAAGAGAACCAAAAGATAAAGCCATCACTAATGCACTATGGTGACAACAACAATATACTTGCAAGTTCAAAAAGTATTACTCTTTATTATTAGACACCTAAATTATGATACCGTGAAAGAAAGCAAGTATGCAAGACATAACAAAAAGAGTGGCAAAGAAGAGAATGGATGTAGTAGAATTTTGAAAATTCATTACTATTAAGTACAAAGATGCTAGCGTTGACCATCCATGAGCCCTCAATGTAGAGCTTAAATGGAGATCTTGACAACTTTAGATGGAAGATTATAAGGTAGAGGTATGCTCGCTCAAGTCAATGTCTAGGTTAGTGCATAAGTCATCTATAAATAGGCCAATGGAGAGGTGTGGCCTTTCGTGGATGACATGGACGATTAGACATAGGCAACCACAATTCATATATCATCCATACATGACTTAGGTCGATTCAACCGACGTAACAAATATGAATGATTCCTTAGCCAAATTGAAAACGTGCTAAAGAATATTCCTTTTACTATCAAACTAGGGGCGCTACCCCCAAACCCCATCCAAGAGGACCACTCATCCCTTGGGACTAAGGCTATTCAACATTGCGCTAGACCCCATAATAGGGGACCTAACCAATCCCTTCCCTTGCAATATATCTTCACCATCTACAAGCCATGTGGTCCAATTTGACCTTCGTCCAATATGTAAGTTGGGATTCCCATCAATAAGGTAATGCACAATTGGCTTCTCCTCATAACAGAGGCCTTAGAAGTGTGCAACGCAAAGTACATTCATGAAGGATAGACATTGAACCTATACTATCAATTGCACCTTAATGTACCAAGTTACCCAAAACAATGGTAACCACTATATTGCAATATTTAACAACTTGCCATTGCGCTTGATGCATCTAGTATCTATTTGGGCTTCAATTTCCATTTTTTCATTCTCAACATGCTCCCCTTGTTTAATCAAGTAGGATTCACTCCATCTCTCTATCAACATGGAAGGTCCTTTATATGTTAGAAGCAAGTTCAAGAGGATTGATGGAAAGGAATTATTCATATGGAAGGTCAAGACTTAGAGCACTCTTTACCTAGAATCATGTGCAAAATCATCAAAGCATAATGCATAGATAGATAGATAGATAGAAAGATAGAAAGATAGATAGATAGATAGATAAATAGATAGATAGATAGATAGATAGATAGATAGATAGATAGATAGAAAGTTCTCAAAGATTAAAGGATGAGTTATAGCTTGTGAAGTTTAGAGAAAGTTGAATGCAAACATAATGATAAAAAAAACGGGTTCACCTCACGAGAAAGCATATGGCTTCTCATTTGGAGGAATCCAAGTCTACTATAAAGCACATTTCTTCTTTCAATATAATCAACTTACATACACAAAAACTCAAACCATTGATGATGAGATGAGGATTGTTTTCTTGCTCGTGACTTTACCAACGTCATAGGAAACCCAAGGGTTTCTTTATCTAATAATTCAAATCTTGCTTTCGATGGAGCACAATAATCTATCTTCAATGAAGAAATCTACAAGAAAGCCGATTGAGAGTCTTCAAGCATTGTATACATGGTTAGAGGGAGATCTATATTGAAAGGGACATCTTCGTAATCATCTAAAAAAGACCAAGTAAGGGCAAAGAGACCACTTGATTTGAATGTGAAAGAAAAGGCATAAGAACCCCAACTTTGCAATCACGAGCCAAAGAAAAAGAAGGAAAAAACAAGAGCGAAAAGAAGGATAATGTTAAGAATAACACATGGAAAAGGCCAACATGGCCTTGAGGGTCACCATTACTAAGATGCCTCACTCAAAGGACATCATATGTGCTTCAAACAATAGATTAAGCAATGATTCATGACAAAAGCCTGAGAAAATAAAAGTGATCTAGTATCTGATTTCCAAGGTCCTTTCAAATAGTTTAGACCCTTCTTTGGAAAAGGATTGCATAAAAGGTCAAGAATGCGTTCTTTTCAGCTCCATTAGATAGTGCAGAACATTCCTCTGAGACAGTCAGAACTACAAACTTTTGCATTTCCCATACACTGCAAGCAATCACTAACTTGCCTTCCATGTAATTTTTCTCCACATTGAGGAAGACTTCTTTCTAGTCATATGGAGGTTTTCAACCTGAGATTGATCCCCAAACATCCACAACCCCAAAAGAAACCCTCAAATCCCTGAACAAAATCCCATTCTACATCTTTCGAGTACTTAAATTCAGGTTATATGAAGTAGACGCAACTAATTAAGGTAACCCTAGTCCAGCTTGGCTTTCAAGGTTCTATTTTACCTTCCACCAACAATTTGCAGTGTTCAAAACTGCATATTTCATCACTGTGAATTGATTGTAATAATGTGATGAGGATGCATATGGAACCTTATAAAACTGATGGGACATGTTCTTCCCTGCATGTGAGTTCTCAATACTAGATCTTCTCTGCAAATTTGGTCTTTCCATAATGAGTGGTTCATTTGGATCTTGGGTTAACTGAGGATGTGGATAGTTTGTCATACTGGGATTCAAGAATCTTGCTCTTTTAAGAAGAGACAATTCTTTACATAATCACTGCCAAGGAGACTGTTGAAGACTTGGATGACAAACTCTGCTGAATATCTTATTACTGCTTTCAGAAATCATGTTTCACACTTCAGCACCACGATTTTCTAATTGCTGAATTTAAGCCCCTCGTACAATGCCTATCAAGGAATGAAGAAAGAGAGCAAGTGTTTTCCCAAAAGTATGGAATGGTATATACTAAAATTGCAACTATTCCAGACAGGACTCTTTTGGTTTGGGACTGCACTAGCTGACTTTCAACACATTCACCTTCTGTAAGAAAAATAATTGTGTCTACTAAGCTCAAACAAAGAGCTGGATATGAGAAAGACAATACCTTTGAAAGGGAGGGAAGTGGCGGCAACAAAAATGACTCCACATCCTTTAAACACCTCTCAGCCATATCTCTATCTATTTTATCTGACGACAAAAGTCTCCGATAGACAGTAGGTACCCAAATATATGCTTCCAATCTCATCGTTTGGGTCCGACGTACCATTTTCACCACTGCCTGCATTGCACCATGACGTCATATCAAATCTCAGTTCTCTTGAATATGAGGAACAGAAAGGGCGAAAAAAACAAAGGCAGAAGCAGTTGCCTGAAGGGCTTCATATGTTACAGCCTTTGAATGCATAGGGTTGTCAATGGCATGCACAATAGCTTGTATGATTAGTTGTATGTGGGCCTCAAGCAGTGCTGCCCCAAATTCTTGAACTCCTAGACACCAGACTCCCAATCTACAAAGACCCTGAACAGAGTAGAAACTAGTATAAATAGATAATTTGCTGACACAATGAGAAATGCCAGAAAGATTCCAATGCACTCGCCTTTTGAGATGCCCTTGTGATAAGTTTAAGCAGACAATCTAGTATTGCAAAAGCACATTCATCTGTGATGCAAGCAACAAATTAATCATGCAAAAAAGGAAAAAGGTTGAGAAGAGCATAAATTTTTCAAAAAGAATCATAAATAATATTACCAGAAAATGCAGCTACAATGTCTTCATGGTGCAAAACATACCCCAGTGATTTTAATGCCAAAGCCGCCCTGCAATGATCACATCATCTTTATTTCTGATTCAGAAAAGAACTAACCTGGATCTATCTTATCTCAGTAAAAAAGATAATCCGTTACCACAAATGTCATAAAAGAAGATATTTTCTTGAGATGTCCTTGATTGTATTAACTATTCTACATTTCCAGAAACTGAGATCAATCAGAGTCAGAATGAGAGATGAACAAAATATTTCGCCAAGGAAACCTACAGAAAAATAAGGCATGGGCACATGGAAGCCCCAAAGAAGATGATCTTGTGAAGACAAAATGGGCTTAAAATCTTAAGTTCCAGATTTATTCTACATGTTGATGTAACCAGTTGAATACTCACATATATCTACATCATCATGTCAAAATTACAAAATCCAAGCAATAGTATTGAACCCTTTCTATCTACCAAACATTATCCTTTAGCTCCCCCTTCTGAAAAAGGGAGAGAATATGTGCAGATCTCTCTCGCAAAAATTTGAAAAGCTGACATACATACTCATAAAGAACTCTGTCGAGCCCAAGATCACACCCAAAAAGATTCCAAGAAGCTCTACACAAAAAGCGACTTAAACTGAAAAAAGGTTCATGCAAGCCACCAAAAGCATGTATTGATAGTTGTCCTAGAAGCTTGAAAAGCTAAATGTAAAGCATAAAAAGTTATAATGAACTTAAAATAAAGCTAACTTGAGCCTCAACTTTATTGGCAAAAAAAGTTTAAAGTTTTATTAGTAAAAAAACTGATTGCTCTGCTTAAATCATACTAATACGAATTTCTAATAACAAAAATCTACTGAAAAGCTTTTGAAAGTCCACTTCTCATTCACAAAAACTCTAAATTATTGATCCATAAATGAGGTCGATGTGGCTTGCTACTACTTAGTTGATCAACCTTTGACCTTCCTTTTCTGCCATAAGTGTCCAATGATGCCCAAAGTTTATAGGTGCCTGTAAGTGGTCCTTTCTTTGAAATCTATGCCAAAGATTAAGCACTTCATCCTCCATATTGTTGGAGAATGTTATCTTCATCACTTCCATTACAAGGTTTCTACATAGCTTAAGAAGAGCTATCCAAATCTATACAATACTTTCTTCAAGTATGGTCAAGTTTTATCTTGGTTAGAAACCAGGATATAAAAGCAAGATTGATCAAAGCTAAGTCAAAAAGCAATGATTTCGGAAAAAAAAAAAGCAATGAGATTTTCCAACTCCAAGATACTATATGGCAATGTCAAGCTATGTGGCAACCATGACATCAAGGAACCATAATCTTAAGCATACAATACGGCACTCATAAAATTAGTTCTTTCCTAGTCTTTTGAATAATCATTCGCATTCGACTTCACTTTCGATTAGCAGTATTGAATCTTTCAGCACTTTTTCCATGTACTTTTCTTGTGATGAATATTGCACCTGTTGTTCCCTATTTCTTTCAATCCTCATGCCCAAAATATGCTCTTATGCAAAAATTGAACCACAAGAATTTAAGACGTTGATTAAACACTCACAAAATAGCTCTCCAATTTAATACCACACTCAAGTAGACTCCAAGAAGATACACATGTCAAAGATGTTTGATTGCAAAAACTTGATTATATAATGAAGTTTGAACCACCAAAGAATGTATGAATAGACTACTAGTTCTTGACAATTCATAGTCTCTTTTTGAATATCTAAATGGCTATCTTTTTGAATATCTAAAGGTGTCCAGGCAATATATCAGACTTTCTTACAAGTGAATGACATGAGAAAAATATGCTAAAGTGAATAAAATATGATGTAATGATCTTTGCACTTTTCAACCAAAGATCAAAAGGTCTTCTTGACCCTTATGTAATAAAAGGACTTGATTTCAGCGTATGATACTGTAAAGTGCTTAAAAATGCACTTATTAACTGTTATCGTGGTTGATTTTCCTCCAAAAATGTACCTTGACTTCACGTCTATACAAACTTACATAATTATGGAAGTTTAAAATTATATGTACTGAACATGCTTTTCATTTTTGGTACTCCATAGTGATGATTTGATTCCTTTCAAATCCGTGATATTGTAAACACCTCGTTATACAATGTAGATGTACATATCAAAATATATATATATAAAAAAAAAAAAAGGAAAAAGAGAGAGAAACTTAGATTTCATGATGATTGACGCACTCTAATGAACTAGACTATTAGGACAACCATGCACTAAAGAGATGACTCTCCTCCAAACCTTATGCCTCTATATATTGTTACTCGAATCAACAAGGACCACAAATGTAACTCAAGTCCACAAGGGCATGAGCAATCTCCACCTCTACTATAGCACCTTCCACTAGAGTCCACTAATTGTAGGTTTACTCGCCACTCAAGTTAGGTCTCTCTAGACTCAAGTTAACTCATATTAACTTGAGTTAAAAGGCTCTAGAGCTCTTTGGGCAAAACTCTTCCCATGCTTCCCACGGGGATTGAATGCAAGACCTCCTTCCCAACCTTGAGACTTAACCACTAAGCTAAGTGGATTACTTGTTTTAGAGAGCACACGAACCTATGCTTAAGTCTAGTCTCGAGATCTTTGGCCATACATACTAGTGACCAAACAATGTCCGAATTCATATCTATCTAAATTGGCTAAACATTCAGATCATAGACTTTACTTTATAGACAGCACATGAACCTATGCTTAAATCTAGCCTCGAGATATTTGGCCATACATACTAGTGACCAAGGAGTGTCTGGTTTCAAATATGTATGAATCGGCTGGACACTCATCATAGACTTTACTTTATAACATTCCTCTCCCCGGAAAAGATTTTGTCCTCAAAAAGAGAGCCACATATAATAGATTGTACGCATACCCCCAAGCCTCATGTTCTAACCTAGAAGAACATGTTTTCATCTCTATGATGGGATTCACATTATATTCCAAATGAATATAGAGGGGAATCTACTATCTAATCCTTGCTCGAATGAATCAAAACACTGTCTAGTTTTGCACTTGATAAATGATTTTAGTGCAAAGTAGAGAATGAATAATAAAGTTGGAGCAAAAATCATCTTTGGCAAATTCAATGTTTTCACTATGTGCTATCTCGGCACTAACATGTAAAAATGAGTGGATTCAAATTACTCATCCATTTTTGGGCATCACTAGCACATGAACCTATGCTTAAGTGTAGTCTTGAGATCTTTGACCACACATACTAGTGACCAAACTATGTCCGATTTCAAATCTATCTAAACTTGACGGACACTCAAATCATAGACTTTACTTCATAACACACGACCCCCTCTATCGCACAATACATTCAACTCACAAGAACCTCTAGACACCACAAATTTTAAGATTCAACATCTCAAAGAGATCCCTAAGACCAGCTTATGCCCTGTGAAGACCTTTTACAAAGAGGATAGGGTAAAAGTAGAAGGAAAGAAAGCAAGGCATTCTAACGCTTCTTAAGCCGAGATTCCCATTAAGGACACTAGATGGAGTTGAAAGACTTGAAATCAACTTGTCACTAAAACCCATTTAGCTATAACATTGTTGACGTTGTTGAACAATGGTTGAGCAAGTGGAAGTAATGCTTCAAATTATGCCATATTATAAATGACATGCATAAAATTCGATAAGCCACCTTCATTTTGATGGATGTATTACATCAATGGTGTGAAAAATAAAACTAAACAATGCAAAGCCAAATACTTGGGCAAAGTTTAAGATATTTTTAGAAACAAGTTAGCTTAGGCCGAATAGAGGACCACAACATTTGATCATTTATGGATGCTTCTTTGTCAAACAAGAGGCCATGTCTATTCAAGAATATGTGGAGAAGTATGAATAGAATATGTGGAGAAGAATTGGAAAGACTTGCCAAATGTGCCTAATCAAGTCCAACAATTCCCCCAATTCAGCTTACCAGAGACTCTAAGACCTTAAGTAAGAAAAGAAAGGTGCCAAACACTAACTGAAGTTATCGAGATGGCTTTAGTGTTTGAGGATGACAAGAGGGGCATTCCCCAAGGCCAAAAGAATTCTTGAGCTAAGATGGCCAAACTCTCATTATACATAATGGAATCAAATCATGTCTACGCAATGTAGTTAGAGAACTAAACAAGGACGAAAACATTGGACCAACAAGTGGTTGGACTCTCATCAAAGATTGAACCTTATGGGGACAGGTTGGAATTCAAAAATGCACAATAGGCACCCTTTGATTTAATTTTATGCAAGCATTGGCACATTAAAAAGAAGACAGTCTTGGAATAAAATACCAAGATCTATTTCGACATGAATGACCTTTTTGGTTTACATCTTGGAGAAAAATATTGGATATTGAAAAGAGCTTGTACCAAAATCAAGTCAAAGAACTAGAACATCAGTTTGTGTGAACCTACAAGAGGCAATCAAGTCCACAAGGTGGTGGACAAGTAATTGCAAAAAGGTTTCATTAGACCTAGCTACTTATCCTCACCTTTATCACTTGTAAAGAAGAAAGATGGTTTTTTCAAGATGC
This sequence comes from Ceratopteris richardii, assembly GCA_020310875.1. NCBI lineage: Eukaryota > Viridiplantae > Streptophyta > Polypodiopsida > Polypodiales > Pteridaceae > Ceratopteris > Ceratopteris richardii. The sequence goes on along the minus strand of CM035438.1, from coordinate 101,801,792 downwards.
TTCTTGATTATCACACACTTAATAAAATGATTGTGGAGAGAAGGTATTCCATGCCTAAATAGATGATCTTCTTGATGCTCTAAGTGGCATCAATGTGTAATCACTATAGCAAATAGATTCCATGCCTAAATAAATGATCTTCTTGATGCTTGCTGATTATCACACATAATGTAATATACACGGCAATGAATCTAGATAAACCCCAAATTCACCCTCGAATAAAAGTGCAACTATAAGCTCATGGTAGTCAACCACAAGACTATACAGCATATGTGATATGCACAATTTTGGCTGCTTAGGTCTAAGTAGTATTTTCAACCTATCTTGTTGAATCTCATATGGTCTTGTCTAATCATCAATATGTACCATGGTCCATGGTCCAATATCCTTGTCTAGAGTTGTCCGATCCAAAGCAATCCAATTAGTCAAGCCAAACAAAGTGCTCCATTTGGTCCAATCAAGCATTAAGATCTAGAGTGCTTGGAGTCTATGGTCCAAGGTGACCCAAGGAAAAGAGTGCTTGCAACAAGATACATAGAAGCACATCACAAACTACATGAATAAAGATAGAAAATATGACTACATATCAAATTTTCTAGTTCTACGAAAATCACAATGCAAAAGACTTGGTACATTTTGCCAACTTAGACAATGCATGAGAAGTTCCAAATTCTAATACAACAAAACTATCAATCTCATAAAGGCAAGCAAGGTTACAATCCTTCTGTAGCAAAATGTTTCCAAAACCATTAGTATTGATTACATAAAATCTTCAGAAAATGGATGAAAAAGCATCATGAAAATTTTTAATGGATGAAAAAGCATCATGAAAATTTTACTTTAAATTCATTTCCTTGCAAAATTCATGTTACATGAAAGGACAAGTTTCAAGAACCTCTCGAAGTTTTCCATAAGATTGAACTCACAAGCAAAAAAAAAAAAATACAAACACACTTGTTAATAAATAACCTCTTTATATCACTGCTTGTTGATTCCTTTCCAATTTTTCATGTTAGGCCACTGAGCATACTAGTTATCCCCTTATTTTCTCACCACCAAGAATTAAGAGAGGTGAATGTTGTTTGCAAGCATATAAAGTTTTGTGGGCCAAGTTGCCCCCTGTAGATGTTCATATACCTTCCTTTCTTTCTAGCCTTGATATGCATTATAAAATTTAGCCATTGATTTCATGATACAACTAAATTCTCACATAGGTGTTCAAGCCCCCTAGCACAAAGTTTCACTCTTGAGCTTTCATGGTTATATCAATAAATGTGCATTTTCATCCCTCTCCTACAATCCAATTGTTCAAAGACATCGCAATATGTAAATTCATCACCATAGTTACTCAGCATTACTACTAAAAACACAGTACGCATATGCATTGCAACAACAACTTTTTCAAATGGGATTTTTTTATAAACTAGGAACCCTTTAATAGCTGGACCCGAAAAAAATGTTGTCAAGATCTCTTCATACCTTGCTGACTAGGAAATCCTCCAAACACTACAAATCTATACAGATACTCTTCAATTAAATTGCATAGTCCGTATGAGATGAGGAACATATCATCTTCAGACATCAAAGAATAAATGGATGTCTATAACTTTTAGAATAAATCAAACTAAAATGTAAATACAGAAAATTATGCACTTGATCTGCATGCCAGCTGTGACTTCAATACATTGAAAACATGGAGGAGCTTCAGGATCAATGGAATATGTTTGCGGTCTTTAATGCAAGCACCAACATTCTGCACCAGTTCATTTGCTATTCCGAAACAAAAACTCGATAACATTTTCCATAATGCTTAATAGTAATGTATAATATATATTACAGCAGTCCCTACGTGCTACAAATCAGTCAACGTCATGAAGTGGAGTGGTTGTTTCTCTTCTTAGCTGCTAAGCAATGTAATTGCAGCAGGAATTCAGAAACTTTCTCATGATTTTTCTTGCAGACACTGTGGTAAAGGGAAACCCACTAGAACATATGTTTCGATAGTTTTTTTTCTGTAAGATCGCATGAACAAATGCAAACCGCCTTCTCATAGTTTCCCTACAGACACTGCACTGAGAAGAATCCGCTAGGAAAAATGCTTCAATAATTCTTCACAAGATTATGTGACCAAAAAGAACGTTCGTCTTTTGCATATTCTTCCGAAACTAAATATACGATAAAGTAAATAAGAGATGGCACACCTGTCTTCACACAACGATGAAATGTCAGAAAGCGTGAGACTGAGAAGATCCAATGGAATATGATTATGTTGCTGAAGAGTACGTAAAAGCTCTGTCTCTGCATCGGATGGGGTGCATGAAGGCGATGCTGCTCCACAGCCGGTTACTGCCTCGGAGGACGATTGTTTCTTGGAAGACCGCTCGTGGCCCATATCTAGGGATAATGATGAGCGAAAAAATTATGCCGCGTTGATGGAGATTGTATTCCGCTACGTAACCCACGCAGACAGAGGTACAAATGTATCAACCTGATTTCAGAGCTGGACTGCAGATAGCTCAGTGCCTAGTATGTTATGCTTCTGCCTTCTCGTGGAATGGGGAAGACGTTCGGGAGGATCAACGTAGTCTCTGTTTCTCTTGTCCTCGCGCCAATGAGCTGGAGCTCGCGCCACTAGCGATTCCAATGCTGAACAGAAAAAGGCGCCAAATGTTATGCTTCTGTCTTCGTGTGGAATGGGGAAGACGTTCAGGAAGATCAACGCAGTATCTGTTGCTCTTGTCCTCGCGCCACTGCGCCAGAGTTCGCGCCACTAGTGATTCCACTTCAGACCAAAAAAAGGGCGCCAAATTTTTTAGGCTCCCATCCAGAAAGAGATATGTTTAAGTGATCAGTTTATTTTGTTTCTAATTGGGTCTTTGACATGCTTTTCCGTTAGTCTTTAAAATGAAAGAATAATGCACAATTCTTTTTATTCCTTACATTCAAGGGTTAACGTCAAGTCGATGTGGGAGTATTGAACCCTAAACATTTCAATCCAAGGTCCGAAGTGTTAATCAAGTGATCGAAATTGGACTTAGTTAAGAGGTGTTAATTTTTTTATGTAGTGTGCTTTATGTAGAGTTTAGCTAGTTCTAATGCTCTCTTGAGGTTGTTTTCTCCTTATGTGAGTCTTTTTAGAAGTGCTCTTTGAACACCCTTGAAAAAACTTTTTTCTCTCCATTGGCTCTCTTCCCCTATACTCAAAGGAGTTCATTTTGATCACCCAATTTCCTCGATTTTGGATTGGGTAGAATGAGCAAGTGTACAAATGAATGGGGTTACTATCCAAGGAAGCCCCCATGTCCCGTAAAATGGGGACATATATTTTATGTAGGGCAATTGACCCAAAAGTCCTTGCAAAGTATAGATGATCCAAAGCTTTATTATTGTTAATATCCATAATCTTAGCTCATGTCCTACCGAAAGATACTTCATGACCTTGTTCAGTTATAGAAGCTACTGAAAAAGTAGATTTTGTTTGATTTGTGAAACATAGAACACATTTGAAAGATTTTTTATATCCCCATAAGATTAACGAAAGAAACTATACCTTTGCCTTCTGCAAGACATCTTGCACTATTGCCTACCTTTATTGTGATGGGTTCCTTTAGAGGTTTTAAGGAGTTGTAGCCATGAGTCATTTTTTCATGTATATTCAACCAAGGAGCAGTTCTTCCATATTATAACAAATAACTCAAGCTCTATTTTTATAATGTTGGCAGACTCCTTGTCCTTGCCACCTTTTGAAGAGCCATTCTTCTCTTCTGCCTTCCTTATGCAACACTCTTGAATTATATGGCCTTTCTTCTTGCAATGGAAACACTCTCCCTTAAACATCTTTTTGTCGTTCTTCTTTTGATCTCCATCTTTCAAAGAGTTTGATCTGCCTCCAATGGCATTTATTATATTGTGATTACAACATCTCCTTTGTTGCCACCACTCCTTGCATTGAGTTGTAGCTCCGCCTCCATGGGTAAGACACTGAATTCTTCAAAAGTTAGAGACTGAGGCTTGGTTTTAATATTAAGAGCAGTTATCAAACCATCAAAAGTTGGTGGAAAAATTAAAAGTCAATGTTGAGCTATCTCCTTGCTCAACTTTTGTACACTTTCTCCCACCATTTGATCCTAGGTTCTTTATGTGAGTGATGAATACCTCTGCAATCTCCCTATCAACAAAGCTTTCTCTTGCTAGCTGATTCTCCAAGTTTTGAATCCATGTCTAATTACAAATTTCATATTGAATTCTCAATCTGTTCCATGCTTCACAAGCCTTGGTAGTATTACAAATAAGAGTCACAACACTATCAATAGTACTTGTTACTAGAGCACAAAGTGCATATGCATTTCTACATTTCTAAGCATGTAGAAGATCAGCATTGGGAGGAATCATTTGACTAGGATTATTTGGATCAGATGTTTCTTGGGGCTCATGATCAGTCCCAAGAACAATTTCTAGAAGCTCATATGAATCAAGGATAGAAGTGAATTGAAACTTCCATAGGGTGCAATTCGTACCATCAAGCTTACCTTTCATGAAGGTTGGTGGTTATGCATACAACATTGGGATGATCAACATCATTTCTTCTCTTGCTTGTGATCCACCTACTCCTATTGATGAACCATCTTGATTCCTAGTTGTAGATGATTATACATTGCTTGATATATTCTCTCCTTTGTCATTGAAGCCTTTGCAACCTCTGTGTTTCTACTTTTGCACCACTTAGAGCCTCCTGAGCTCTAATACCATGTAAGAAATAATACACAATGGAATAGATCAATAGAAAGATTTATGAAAAAATGATGACAAAGACAAAGAGAGATGCAAAGCGAGAGATAGAGAACTCAAATTCTCAAATTGCCAAGAGTTATTCAAGTAAAAAGATGGTGTTGTCCACCCGTGCGCTCCCAATATGGAGCTTAGATGACGATCTAGACAGACTTTAGATGAAGGGATTACTAGTGTGCAATGTTGTATAGAGATTCACATGGGCCATGCTTACATAGCTTTTACAATGGGAGTCAATAGGCCATCGACACCCAATGGCTATACAAGTTGGTGTAAACCCAATGGAATAGTTGACAGGTTTAAATCTAGGTTTCTTGCAAAAGTTTATGCTCAAGAGAGAGGCATTGATTTTGATGATATCTTAGCACCCACATGCTAAATGAACACCATTCATAGCATCTGTGCACTTATAGCTCATCATGGTTGGAATGTACATTAGTTCGATAGGTAAAATGCATTTTTGAATGGTGATTTACATGAAGAAGTGTATGTATTTCATCCCTATGGTTTTGTGTAGAATGGGCATGAAAACAACGTGTGTAGGTTGAAAAAGGCATTATATGGTTTGAAGCAAGCACCGTGTGCTTGTATGAAAAGATACATGCCTACTTGATTGCACATGGTTTTGAGAACAATCCAGCTGAGATCACCTTATATGTTAAGCGTGTAGATGTACTTCTGATCATTGTTGTGTATGTTGATGACATGCTACTCACTGGTCCTAATGAGAAACAAATTGTTGAATTTGAGGCTGATTTGCATGCCTCTTTTGAGATGTCAAATTTGGGGCATTTGTATCATTATTTGGGGATTCAATTTATGCAAGTTGATGGGGGAATATATTGACACATGATTGCAGTGTTTTGGCCTTGAAAATTGCAAACCTATTGCCACTCCTATGGAAACAGATTTATGGTTGAGTCTTCGTGATGATCGAGATGCATTCGATGTTGTTATCTATTAGTAGGCCATCGGATGCTTGATTTACTTATGCATAACTTGACATGATATTCAGTTTGCTATCTCACATATGAACAGGGTTATGCATTGCCCAGGTGTCAAGCATTGGTAGGTGGATAAGCACATATTTTGCTACTTAAGTGGTACCCGATTGTTTAATCCCAAGGGGGGATCACTACTGCTAGATTTACATGTTTTTTTTACTTAGATTGGGTTGGTTACTATGACACTCATGTCTCTACCAATGGATTTTGCTTCATACTTGGTAACTCATGCATATCTTGGTTAAGAAAGAAGCAGCTTACTATGGCCCCGACTATAGGGAAGCTTTCACAACGATTGATGAGTGTGTGTGGCTCACATGCCTTTTGGCTGATTTGGGAGTTGGTAAGTCTTCTGCCACCAACATCTTCACTCATAGTCAGAGTGCATCGGTAGTGGGGGCAAAGAACTGTGTGTTCCACACTGGCACAAAGCATGTTGAGGTGCATTATCATTATGTTAGGGAGAGGTTCTATGCTAGAGAGATCAGTTTGGCATATGCCCACATAGGATAACATTGGAGACCTTTTCACAAAGGCCCTACCTAGGGAGAAGTTTGAAGCTTTCCGCAAAGCTTTGGGCTTACTTCCTTTTGTGGAATTATCTCTTTCCACATAGCTTGGCACTTTCTTATACATGAATGCCAACTCCTTGTTCACTGCATCACTCTGAGGGGGATTTATTGATATATTTAAGTAGTATGTGTGTGAACACACTTAGGACTGTCAAGGCACTTTTTTTGCCTCTTTAGATGGTCTTTTCCCTAGCTTGTATATATATCTATAAGCCTAAGGGGTCACTTATCTTTTGTACATTCACTTGGTAATTGATTCAGTGTTGTGTTTTGCTCCAAGCTTCTTCTTCTTTGTTGTGCTATTTGTGTGCTTTTGTAGACATCAAACTCCAACAATGATTGATTCTCACATTTTATGTCATGGGTTTTATAAGCTCATACACTATGCATAATCTAAAAATGATTTAGCATGTGCAGTTCAAGATCTCAGGCTATCTCAGATGCAAATCTTTGACATGCACGCTTCAACCATTTGATTTTTGCTAGTGCTATGCTTGCAAAAATCTGAAATGGTGTCCTCTCTACTCAAACTTGAGGCACCTTATAAGCATGCTTGTGAAGGATATGTTTTGGGAAAAAGCAAGCATTCCTCCTTTCCAAAAGATGGTTTAGTTTGAGTTGCTTACAAATTGATTCTTGTTCATAGTGATGTTTGTGGTCCTATGCAGACATCTTCTTTTGGGAACTACCTTTAATTTGTGACATTTTTTGATGATTTCTCGAGGCATGTATGGGTGTTTCCATTGAGAGAAAAGTCGGAAGTGTTTATGTGCTTCAAAATTTTTTTGTTTATGGCTAAAAATATATCCATATTTAAATTGGACACCCTCTATTTTGATTGACGGAAGATTACATGTCCTTTGATTTTAATGCATTTTTGGTTGAATGTGGGAGAAAACATTAGCATACATTGTTGTATACACCTCAAAAAAATGGAGTTGCTAAGAGAAAGAATAGTTCACTCATGGAAATGGTGAGGTGTATGGTCAAAAGTCAAGCTTTACTAGATAGCTTCTAGCTTGAGGTTGTTATGTGTGCAACATATGTACTTAACAAGTCTCCCACCAAAGCACTGCAATCATTCACTCCCTATGAGTCTTGGCATGGTTGTAAGCCATCTGTTGCTCATTGACGTGTCTTTGGTTGTTTGGCATAAGCATTAGTGTCTTAACAACAATGCAGGATATTGAATGATAAAGTACTGAAATGTATTCTCGTTGGGTACAGTTCTAAAAGAAAAGGCTATTATCTATATCATCCATAGACTAAATGCATTTTGGTTAACCAGATTTTGTTTTTGTGGAAGATGCAATTCATCCATTACTAATGTACCAAGGAGACATAAATTAGCTCAAAGGATGTGTACGAAACTTTGTTGCATTTTTTTTTTACTGGTGGATATCAAGTGGTGGTCCAAATGAGGCAATTTCTAAGCCTTTGCATGTTCCACATGATGATGCAGAACATTCCACTTTTGATGTAGATTTACATTGATGCGCTTGTTGATGAGGGGGTTGACATAGAAGAGGCTAAAACAATGCCTAAATGGTTGGTGTAGGCTTTGAAAGATAACAAATTAGATGCACCTTTGTCATACCATAGCCGTTCATGCTCTCATATTTTTTGTGATGAGAATGAGCCTGTTTTTTTTATGAAGGACAAAATTCAGAAATTTGGATGGCTGCTATGAAATCAAAGTATGATGCTATTATGAAGAATGGTACTTGGTCTTTATGTGGTTTGCCTCCACGAAAAAAGGCCATTGGAACTAAATGGTTATATAAGTTGAAATGTAAACCTAATGGAATAGTTGAAAAATATAAGGCGAGGCTTGTTGAAAAAGGTTATGCTCAAAAGAGATGCATTGATTTTGGTATCTTTGCTCCCACATGCGGAATGACCAGTGTGCATAGCATTTGTGCACTTGCAGCTCATCGTGCTTGGAATGTATATCATTTGGACATGAAAATTGCATTTTTGAATGGTGAATTACATGAAGAAGTGTATGTATTTTAGCCCCATGGTTTTGTGCAGAAAGAGCATGAAAACAGTGTGCAGGTTGAAAAAGGCATTATATTTTTTAAGCAAACACCATGTGCTTGGTATGAAAAGATACATGCCTACTTGATTACATATTGTTTTTAGAAAAGTCAAACTAAGAGCACCTATATGTTAAATGTGTATGTGATGTTTTTCTCGTTGATGAGATGCATATTGCTAAATTTAAGGCTAATTTGTATGCCTCTTTTGAGATATCAGATTTGGGGCATTCGTATCGTCATTTGGGCATTCAACTTATGCACATTGATGGAGGAATATTTTTGTGTCAAACAAAATATATTGACACATTATTGAAACATTTTGACCTTGAAGATTGCAAAGCTATTGTCACTCCCATGGAAACAAGTTTATGGTTGAGTCTTCATGATGCTGGAGATGCATTTGATGGTGTTCTCTTCAACAAGCTGTTGGATGATTGATTTACTTATCCATAACTCCGCCTCAAATCTAGTTTGTTGTCTCTCAGATGAGCAAGTTTATGCATTGCTTAGGTGTCAAGCATTGGCAGATGGTTAAGTGCATCTTAGTACTCATGAGTATTACATCTACCAAAAATTGAAAGTTATATTAGATGGATGTGAAGAATGCATTTCTCAATGGATGGATCTCAAAAGAGGTATACATGGCTCAACCCCTTGGGTTTGAAGACTCACATCATCTTGAACATGCTTGTTGATTAAGGAGGGTCTTATATGGGTTAAAGCAACCAAGAGCCTAGAATCATAGGTTTGTAAGCTACTTGCAAGATAAAGGGTCTATAGTGAGCAAAGCAGATCCTTCCCTATTCATGAAGAGATCACATGGAGAAGTCATATACTTTTGCTTATATGTGGATGACATTATACTTACAGGTCATGATGCTAAAGGTATTTGAAGAATTAAGGAACAAATGAAGGGGTAATACAAGACGAGTGACTTAGGTAGCTCACCTACTTCCTTGGATTGGAGATAGTGTATACAGGGCAAGGTATGTACCTTACTCTAAAGAAGTACATACAAGATATGGTAGCAAAGTTCAAAATGGATAATTCTAAGGTTGAAGGTACACATATGGAAGTAAACTCCAAGCTAAGTGCTCATGAAGGTGAGTTAATTGAATATGTGGCAAACTATCAAAGCTTGGTGGGAAGTTTCAACTATGCTACTCTCACCAGAGCAAATATAATTCATAGTGTAAGTGTCTTGAGTAAGTTCATGCATACACCTAGAAAGCTAGACGTGGAGGTAGCCAAAATGATTTTCAAATAACTCAAATGGAGAGTGAATGAAGGCTTATTCTATTCATTTACTTCTGATGTTGATATTAAGATATTCTCTAATGTAGATTGGGCAGGATCAAGAGATGATAGGAGAAGCACCTCTGAATATCTTTGACTTTTAGGTCCAAAGCTCATCACTTGGTCTTTAGAGAAGCAACCTTCTATTGCTCTCATCTTCAAAGTTTGAAGATAGATGATTTGCCAATGCAAATCATGAAGCAATGTGGATTAAGACATTATAATGGGATTCGGGAGTGAAGTCATCAACTCCTCACATATTTGGCGATAACATGAGTTCTTTGCATCTTCAACTAATCCCATTTATCATGCGACGAGCAAACACATTGTGATCCATTATCATTATAAAAGGGAGAATATACAAGTAAAGAAATTGATCTCTCATATGTATCTAGTAAACAACAATGTGTAGAAATGATGATTAAAGCTTTGGATGGAGTGAAGCTTAGAAATTTGAAATCTATGATTGGAACTCAGGAAATCACAAAAGATTGAAGACTCAACCATCTTAGGCTTGAGGGGGAGATCTTGACACATATGGAAAGCCTAAGTGCTTGACCATAAATATGGGACTTCATTACATTTTGAGCTAAAGTCATATGTATACACATACACTATTTGATTGCTTCTATGGTTAAAACAAGAGGTTAATTTATCCAAATGTAAAAGGATAACTTAAGAGAGATCTCGTGGATTTATTGAGATACAAAGCCCATGACTTCATTTGAGTTAAAAATTCATGTGAGCTCCTAGAATTATGGAAGAATATTAGGTGAGATATATTAAACATTCACTTTAAAAAGTGTAGATGTACACTGCATGTTTAGTCGTAGGAAATAAAAAATCATATCACTCATCCTTGAGTGTACATTGTGCTTAACACAAAGCTCTTGGAGTCCTCCAATACCTCCAACCATCATACTTTACTTACATCAAGTTTCATCATCTACATTGTTCAGTGCTCATTGTTGAAGTATACTTCACAAAGTCTGTCATATTCTTGAGCTATTGAAGTGAATATTGCTTTTCATCAATTTTATTATGAAGGAATCACTTTTTTTAAGTGTGTCTACAAATTATTTTGGGCATTGTAGTTGTGTGTACTGAGATGTGACCATATCTATGTGATTGTGTCTCTACATCATCATCTTTGTGAAATGGCCATGCTCACCTGTTTGTACCCACGATATCCATCAAGGAATGAATTATTCATGACTTGTGGCTTCATCGAACATACTATAGAGGCAGTTTTGTGACACTTGGTTGATGATCTTGAGAGCATGAGGGTGCAAGGGGACTCGATACCAATATTTGAGAGTGAATCATAATAGACAATGTTCTTTTAAATAGTTTCTTTCTTCTATTGTCAAAGCATTGTGGGTGACACAAGTATCTGGTAAATAATTCACCATAGCTAGTATTTTGGTAAGTTATAGAGAAGGCGATGAACTAAGAATTAATGGTTGGGAAAAAGAAGTGAGGGTATATATAAAGTTGGACATGCAAAATGCCAGATTCCAGAATGAAGGTAAGTATCAAAATATTCATGAATGGAGGAGAGGGGAATCTAAAAATGATTTTCAGGGTATGCAGCTCAAGGTGATGGCACTTGTAGAAGCAAAAGCACCCTCTTTTTGATTAAGAAGCCATGACAATCTTATGCTAGTAGTCTTTCCCTATCATTTTGACGATGATGTCTAGGTTGGTTCTTCTCCATGGAGGGCACATTCACCCAAAGGGAGAGGATGAACCCCCTTGGAGGGTATCCTCGCCCAAAGGGAGAGGGCAATCCTTTTGTAGGGCATCTTTGCACAAAGGAAGAGGGCGATCCCTTGAGGGGCACCCTCGTTGAAAGGGTGGGGGTGACCCCTCATGGTGGGAACCTTCACCCGAAGGCTGGGGGCAACCCTTGGAGGCTCCCTATTACATATCCACTAAAGGGACAAGTCAAGAGGCAAAACTCTATTGATTTGAAGACCACATTGGGCGACTTAGAAGGCCTCTTGGATGAGTTTTATGCTCCATGGTTTCCAAATTTTGGGTGAGTTGAAAATGACATGGGTGAGTACAAGGATTGCTCAGTTAGTCTGATGCTACTTGAAGGTGCCTTGGGCGAGTTTTCCATCAATGGTTACCATCACATGATATTGGATGATCATATTCATGAGTGCCAAAACTCACCCAACTTCATTGGGTTCCAATACTCACCTAACCTCCTCAGGTGCCAAGACTCGCCCAACCTCCTTGGGTACCAAGACTCGCCCAATCTCCTTGGCTGCTAAGATTTTTCCAACTTTCTTGGGTGCCAAGACTTGCCCAACCTCCTTAGGAGCCAACACTCACCCAACCTCCTTGGGAGTCAACACTCACTTAACCTCCTTGGGTGCCAAGACTCGTCCAACCTCCTTTGGTGCCAAGACTCACCCAACTTTCCTAGGTGCCAATGCTCACCCAACCTCCTTGGGTGCCAACACTCGTGCAACTTCCTTGGGAAGAAACACTTGTCCAACTTCCTTGGGCGCCATGACTCAGCCCAACTTCCTTGGGCACCAGGACTTGCCCAACCTCCTTGGGTGCCAAGCTAGCTAGTAGTCTCTGACAAGGTAGACAGTTGGCAGATTTTGATAGGGATGCACAAGGAACTAGCAATCAAGGTGAACAAGGTCACAACCATCAGACACCACTACCTAATAAATTTTGTGTTATGTGACACCCTGGTAATCATAATTGCCCAGACAAAGACAATTGTGGCCTTAACTCCCACATTACACTTGTGATAGACTCTTGAAATCTCTTACCTCTATTTTCTATAAAAGGGGAGTTTTTCACAATTCTAGAGCATATAAAGGCATGGTAGAGAGAGAAACTTAAAGAAATCTAGCCTGAGTTAGGACTACTTAACTAAGAGACTCCATCCTTGTAATCTTGCTCTGCTTCAGGAAGTCTCTATTGGTTGGCACTAGCCAAAGGGTACCCTTGAAGCATAAGAGAAGAGCAAAATTTGTAACTCTTCTTAGTAATAGAATTGCCTATTTCTATGTTTTCTAAGTATTTCTCATCAAATCTCAATTGTTATCTCAGATGAAATATAATTTGTAGCCCACACTCCAAGAGTAGTGAAGCTACATTCCCTGCACCCATAAACAAATTCACCATCTAAAGGTGAAAATTTGGCATGCCCGGTGGGACATGGCTCCTAGTTTTGCATGAAATAAGGCATTTGGGTTTTTTGTATTTCTTGTGATAATTTTTCTTTCCATTATCAATTACCGTTCCTTGCAGTCACACTCACATCCTCTTTTCACACACTTTAAGAACTTCACACTCACATCATCTTTCATACAGCTCTTCTAATTCTTGCTTGAGTTTGAATGGCAATTACCTTGTGTACGGGTGAGTATTCCTTCACCACTTACCATTTCTTTCCAACGCCCATCCTCTCTAGCACAATTAGATGACTTTTGGCCTTATGGTGGAATGGTGACTACTTGGTGTGTGGGAGAGCCTCTCTAGATGTATCATGGAGAAGGCTGACCTCTTCCCATGAGATCACTTCTCCTCTCCTAGTTGGGTGACACCTCATCTCACTGGAACCCTTCTCTTCCATGTTTGGTGACTCCTCCTCGAGTTACGTGATTTGCCCTCCTTTCCAAGTTGAGATGACTACTCTCTAAGCAAGCTACTATTCTCCCTCCTCTCCAAGTTGGTGACTGTTTGTCCTCTTCTCCAAAGTTGGAAATTCCATTTTTTAGCATATGAAATCTCTTCTCTAATGTGGGAGACTCCTCTTCTTAGTGGACTCATCTTCCTCATGACCTAGATGGGCTAGTTCTCTTCTCAATGGACTTGTTCTTTCTTTGGTCGACTTTTCTTCTAGTGGACTCCTCTTCTGCAAGCGAAATCCTCTTCTTCTCCATCGTGGGCAACTCCTCTTCTATGTCAACTTCTCTTCTCCAAGTGGACTCCTTGTTCTCTCCTTGATGAGCAAATCTTCTTCTAGTTCACTCCCTTTTTCCAAGAGGTCTCCTCTACTTCTTTTGGATGAGTGACTTTTACTATGGTGGACTCCTCTTCCTATTATTAACATCAACCAAATAAGAAACACATTCTCACATCAAAGATGGAAAAAGTTTTTATGTCTTTATCATTCTCAAGGTCTTTTGAGTAATCTTCTGAACAAAGTTATATTATTTTTTGAAAAACTAGTGGCTTTTAAAAAGTTTGGGCCCATAGGACCATACGACTTGAAAATGGGGGATTGGATTATTTTTCACCCTCCTTTTCTGCATTGCATGGTTGTGCAAGGCCCACACCTTCCACCAACCTATATATAACATACTATAACATTTGAATCTTAGGATGATGGATGAATCCTTTCCTTCCCTTCTAACCAAAAGCACAAAATTCATATCTATGAGTTGCTAGAATTGTTCTAGTAAAAAAAAAAACAGCACTACGTATCCTTGGATTTGATCATCTATCAAGGAATAGAATCGGAAACTTTACTTGTGAAATAAATAAAAAGTAATCCTCCTCATGGTTATCAACATTTATAACTTAAAGCCATGTTACCATACTAAATGTGGGATGCAAAAGGAACGACTTTCTTGGTACTCACCCCCAGTCCAATAACATAGCCCTTGCCTACTCACCATCTAAAATCCTCGATGTGGTATTCACTATTCATCTGGCCATCATGAACAAGAAACAAGTTATAGGATCCATGGATTTTAGCCTTGGCTATCCCATGAGCTAGGAACCTTGGCAACTTGCCCTTATTCCTTGAAGAACATGGCTTGCCTACTACAGAATAGAGAACCATTTTCCTAATGGCTTCTTGATAGGCCCTAACAATATAAAGAGCAATAAAATTTTTGAGCTTTTTAAAGGACATTTGATATACCATGAAAACTAGGATTTTTTTAATAGATTCTTAAAGGAGAGGTGAGAAACAAGAGTGTTGGTCACCTAAGTTTTGCTAAGTTTTTTCCTTGTAAGGCTATGTGTACTCTGGCCATATATATATATATATATATATATATATATATATTTATATATGTGTGTGTGTTTGCTCCCCCTCCTAGGACGATCACGTAATATGTTAGCCTACTTTCATGAGCAGCTTACATGTTCTCTTTATGACTAATGACAATGTTTTTTTTATTCTTTTATTAAAAAACAGTATGAGATCTTTGATTTTCTTCATTTTGAGAAGTCCAAACAAATCTTGATTGAAAGTAAGTCGTTTCATGCCAATTTCCCCATACTAGAGATAGTTTGGCTTTTGGATTTTGATTTATTAGTTATACATTCAACCATATCAAAGTCCCCCATCATAATTATGGGCCCTCTAGGTTTAGAAATTTCTTTTTAGCCAAAGGTACTTTCGGCATATGAGTTGATCTAACTGAATAACACTCAAAAAACATACCAATACTGTTGTATTTCGTGCAAAGAAATAATATCGATTTGCAAAGAACAATCGTGTATCCAATGTCTAACTAAAAACAAATCTATAACGCCCAATGAAGCCTCTACAATTAAGCATGAGACCTTTAGTATTACACTTATTCACTTTTTGCAATTTTTAAGAGGTTCAACAAAAGAGGAAAGTTCTCTGTTAGGATCCAAGGACCTTTCCACCTTCCTTTTTGACTTACCATTGTGCACCATAGGTAGAGAGGCTTCAATATCTATCTGATTCGATATCTATTTCATGTGATCGCACTTCTGTAGTTCATGATAAAACCATTGTTACTCTCTATTCATCTTTGTATTGTCATCTGATTAAGACACCATATCTTTAATGATATTATAATATGCTTTCAAGACTCTTTCATGCCAAAGATATCAATGTGTCTTTGCATAATGACATTCATCACGTCTCTTGATTTCGGCATTACCTTCACATATTTTATAAGGACTTTCGGTCTAGAATCAATCATTCAAAATCCTCTTAGGTCCATCCCTACAATTATGAGGGCTCAAATTGTTGACATGAAAAACGACTACTCCTACTCTACTCACATGTACACATCTAACAAGCTAAGGAGGAAGGAACAAAAGATAACAAAACATGATGAATGAATTAAAATAGAAATGGAGATGACTTACATAAGATGCTCTATGAGCATGGTGACTCCATGAGGAGTGGAAGCACACTCTTGGCAATGATCTAGAGTGGAATGACCTGTGTGGAGTGAAGGGAGGCCTTGCTTATATGGAGTTTGGGAGAATTCCCTTGCATGTCAGATACGTGAACTTGCATGAGAATGAAACTAGCTTTGGACAAAAGGGTGGAGCATGGAACTCTCAACACCCCCCCTCCATGTGACACTACAACATATCAGGCGTATACCGAGGCTTCTACCAAGGAAAATGAATGGGTGCGATTTTGCCCCGACGTCGGTGTAAGGGTCGGTGTAGGCGTCGGAACCAAAGCATCGGTATAAGCGTCGGTATATGCGTCGGTATAAGTGACGGTATAAGCCATGGTATGCCCCTGGGCAAAAAAGTCGGTATAAGCATCGGTATGTGCCTGGGGATACCGACGCTTAAACCGTCGCCTATACCGACGACCATATCTGCAAAATTTTTTTGGGCAGAGTGTGTTGTCTCTTGCTACAACAACATTCCCATGCTGTTGTGTAGCAAAAGACAATCCACTCTTCCCAAGAAAAACCCAACTACATGTGACATGTATGATAAGCAACAAAAAAATGGTTTGATAAAGTAAAACATACTGTCAAATACAAAAGACGTGAGCAAAATGAATCATGAATCGTGTACAAAGAAATGGGACACATAGACATGATATTTATGAACAACAACTAGAACACATGTATATGTGTGTCTGCCTATGTATATACATGTGTATGTGTACATGTATTATGTGTGTATATTTCTATATGTGTAAATATTCATCTACATGTGTAAAAACCATAAAACCCTAATCCTAAAGACCTAAACCTAAAACATGTGTATGTGTGTATGCTTGTATATGTATATGTGTAGGTGAATATATATATGTGTATGTGTGTGTATGCATATGTGTATCTATGTAAAAATCCTAAAACCCTAATTCTGAAGACCTAGACCTAAAACATGTATGTGTGTGTATGTGTGTATGCACGTGTATATATATGTGTATGTGCATATGTATTATGTGTTCATATGTGTATATGTGTGTATGCATGTGTGTGTATATGTAAACGCCAAAAACCCTAACCCTAACCCTAAAACATGCATATGTGTGTATGTATATGTCACGTGTGTGTATGTATGCATGTGTGTGCGTGTGACTCTCTCTCTCTCTATGTGTATGTGTGCATGTATGTATGTATGTGTGTCTGTATGTATGTATGCATGTGTGTGTATGTATGTATGCATGTGTGTGTATGTATGTGTATGTGTATGCATATGTGTATGTGTATGTGTATGTGTATGTGTATGTGTATGTGTATGTGTATGTGTATGTGTATGTGTATGTGTATGTGTATGTGTATGTGTATGTGTATGTGTATGTGTGTATGTGTGTATGCATGTGTATATGTGTGCATGTGTGTATGTATTATGTGTGTATATGTGTAAAAGTAAAAAACCCTAATCCTAAAACCCTAACCCTAAAACATGTATATGTGTGTTTGTGTGGATGTATATGTGATGTGTGTGTATGTGTATGTGCATGTATGCATGTGTGTGTACACATGTGTGCATGTATATGTGTGTGTGTATGTGTGTATATATGTAAAAGCCAAAAACCCTAACCCTAACCCTAAAACATGCATATGTGTGTATGTATATGTCACGTGTGTGTATGTATGCATGTGTGTGCGTGTGACTCTCTCTCTCTATGTGTATGTGTGTATGTATGCATGTATGTATGTATGTGTGTCTGTATGTATGTATGCATGTGTGTGTATGTATGTGTATGTGTATGTGTATGTGTATGTGTATGTGTATGTGTATGTGTATGTGTATGTGTATGTGTATGTGTATGTGTATGTGTATGCGTATGTGTATGTATCTCTGTGTATGTATCTCTATGTCTCTCTCTTTGCATATGCATATGTGTATGTAATATGTATGCATTTTTCTGTATGTATCTCTATGTCTCTCTCTTTCTCTCTATCTATCTCTCTCTCTCTCTCTTTCATCTCTCTCCCTCTTTCTCTCTCTCTCTCTCTTAATCTCTCTCTCTCTATCTCTATTTATAATAAATAACAAAAAAATCACTTACATCGATGTAATTCTTTTGAACGCTCTCATCAAATCCCAATCGACATCGTCTCTTGTCAAATTCCAAAGAATCAATGCCAAAAATCTCCTGCAAAACAAAAGAAAAGAGAAATTCAAAAACCCTAATCCTAAAACCCTAACCCTAAAACATGTATATGTGTGTATATGTGTATGTATATTTGATGTGTGTGTATGTGTATGTGCATGTATGCATGTGTGTGTATAGATATGTGAGTGAGTATACATATGTGAGTGTGTATTAATATGTACATGTGTATGTAATATGCATGTGTGTGTGTACATGCATGTGTGTATGTATGTATGCATATGCATGTGTGTATGCACATATGTGTGTGTATACATATGTGAGTGTGTCTGTAATATGCATGTGTGTATGTATGTATGTGTGTGTGTACATGCATATGTGTGTTGATATGTATGTATGCATATGCATGTGTATGCACATATGTGTGTGTATACATATGTGAGTGTGTATTTATATGTGTGTGTGTATGTAATATGCATGTGTGTATGCATGTATGTATGTGTGTGTACATACAAATATGTGTGTATGTATCTCTCTCTTTCTTTCATCTCTCTCTCTCTATCTCACTCTATATCAATCGAAAACAAAACAAATCACTTACATCGATGTAATTGTTTGGAGCGTTGTCGTCAAAGTCCACTTAATGTTTTCCTTCCTCGAATTCCAAAGAACTGATGCCAAAAAGCTCCTCCAAAACAAAAGAAAAGAGAAATTCATAAACCCTAAGCCTAAAACCCTACCCCTAAATGTATATGTGTGTATGTATATGTGATGTGTGTGTATGTGTATGTGCATGTATGCAGGTGTGTGTATACATATGTGAGTGTGTATACATATGTGAGTGTGTATATATATGTGTGTGTGTATGTAATATGCATGTGCATATGTATGTATGCATATGTGTGTGTATGTATACATGTGTATGTGTATGTGTATGTGTATGTGTATGTGTATGTGCATATGCATGTGTGTACATGCATATGTGTGTGTATGTATGTATGCATATGAATGTGTGTATGCACATATGCATGTGTATACATATGTGAGTGTGTATGTAATATGCATGTGTGTATGTATGTATGTGTGTGTGTACATGCAAATATGTGTGTATGTATGTATGCATATGCATGTGTGTATGTATACATGTGTGTGTGTACACGTGTGTATGTACATGTGTGTATACATGTATGTATGTATGTGAGTATGAGAATGAATATGTGTGTGTATGTATATGCATGTGTGTATCTAATATGCATGTGTGTATGTAATATGCATGTTTGTATGTAATATGCATGTATGTATGTATATGTGTGTATGCATGTGAGTATGTAATATGTATATGTATGTATATGCATGTGTGTATGTAATATGTATGTGAGTGTATATGTAATATGCATGTGTGTATGTAATATGTATGTGAGTATGTGTATGCATATGTGTGTGTATGTATGTATGCATCTCTCTCTCTATCTCATTCTCTTTCTATTTCATCTCTCTCTCTCTCTCTTTCACTCTCTCTCTATCTTTCTCTTTCATCTCTCTCTCTTTCTCTCTCTCTCTCTCTCCCTCTCTCTCTCTCTTTATGTTTCTCTAGATCTCTCTCTTTCTTTCATCTCTCTCTCTCTATCTCACTCTATATCAATCGAAAACAAAACAATCACTTACATCGATGTAATTGTTTGGAGCGTTGTCATCAAGGTCCACTTAATGTTGCCCTTCGTCGAATTCCAAAGATTTGATGCCAAAAAGCTCCTGCAAAACGAAAGAGAAGAGAAATTAGAAAAGGGAAAACACAAAGAAAGAGAAAGGGTGCTACAGTATGTGCAATTCTTACCAAAATTTCAGATCTAGAGAAATAGAGATGTAGAGAAAGAGAGAGAGAGAGAGAGAGAGAGAGAGAGAGAAAGAGAGAGAAAGAGACAGATGAGTGTACACAGTAGGTTCGGAATGTAGTTCGCGCGCGCAAACTCGACAGTAGCAAAATTTGGTTCAAAATGCAAGCAGATGTCGAATTTTTGTTCTCGGGCCCGGTTAAAAGTTGCCTCGGTATAAGCGTTGGTATGAGCGTCGGTATAAGCGTCGGTAACTTACAGTAAAGTACCGACGCCTATACCGGCGCTCATACCGATGCCGTGTATACCGACAATTAAATGACCATCGGTATTGCATCCGTGGTTTTTCAAGCATTTTCAATGGTCATACCGACGCCGAGGGGTGACCATCGGTATGGGCAACGTTGGTATGCCCCTCATATGTTGTAGTGTGATGACCCTTTTGTTTTTAATATGGGGACTAGTGACATATGGGATCACTTAGTCCATTTGGTTTTTAGGATCCAAGGACATATGGAATCCTTGGACATAACTTGAACATATGGGATCCAAAGGGTTTTTAATGGGATCTAGGGACATATGGGATCCCTAGACATATAAAGGGTTTACACCATGGGGTAGGTGGTGTAAATGAGATGCTTTAAAAGAGATATTCTTTACAAATGGTTGCCTTGGGTGACCCATCAGATTCTCCATCACTTCTTTCTTCACTGATGTTGGCATATTCTTGGGTTTGTAGTATCATTTCTCTTCTGGATGATTTGTTCTTTTGCAGAAGCGACATGGTTTGTACTTTTGATGAGGTGCTTTCTTCTTGTTGAACAAAGCTTTCTCTTGAGAGGAGCTATGGTGTTGAAGATTCTTTTCTTCATCAAGGAGGGCAGCTTCAACATCGCTAAGGGTTGGTTGTGGAAGAAGCCTAAGTGTGGTGATGATGTGGCCATATGGATCTTGGGGAAGACTTCGTAATAGCAAGGCAATGAGTACATCTTCATCAAGCTTTTTGTCAATGTCAACACGTTGAGTACACATACTCTTGAAGAAATTGAGATGGGAGGCCAAAGAGGAGTTGGGCTCCATTTTGAGATCAAATAAGTTCATAAGAAGGGTGATTTTAGAAGATTTGGCTTTACATCCAAAAAGATGATCAAGTTGCACCCATGCATCATAGGTGGTGCCCTTCTCATCAATGTGATGCACATATTGATTGCTTAGCCCAAGTGCGATGGCAAAGATTGTATCTTTTCTTTATTTATAATTTAAAGCACTTTTATGAAGAAAAAGTATCCAAATGCTCGTTCCAAATTAAAGCCCTCCCAATTGAAAGTCTATATGCTATACTATCCCATTATTTCTCTTGTTTGATTTACCATGATCCATATTATATGGATTTCTCAATTGTATGTTTGAAGATGGGTTCCTCTCGCCTTTCCTGAGAGGACATTGTGTTCTCTTTTCTCCACTGTCACTTCATTCTCAAAAAATAAAAGCTCATGGAGTGCAGAAATGGTTATTGTTATCATCAAGGTCACTGTGGACTAAGAGACTAAAGAGTTACGGCCCGAGCAACGCGGCAACAATACTCCTCTCGCCGAAGCTAGCTGCCAGATGGCGAACCACAGAGTTAGATCTGCCTGTCTACGATGCCCTGCCAGATGATGATACTCGTATTTGGGTGCAGCTGGCGAGATGAATTCACTGCCGCAATCCGTGCAATGCCATAGCCGCACATGCCACTTTGACTCGGCGTCCTCTCTGCTTAATTGAAAACCGCGTCTAGAAGCTTGATAATCGAAGTACGACTTAAGAGTGACTTCTTTGACTCGCGAGTCGCGAGTCTGGAGTCGGGACTCGGGACTCCGGAGTCGCCAGCATATCTATCATTTTCTTTCTGCTCCATGATCAGCACATGCATCTGTCAGAACTGCTTACGCTAGTAACCCATTAAAGCTTGCTTGAGTTGAGACTCCACTTAAATACGTCGTTTGCATCTGTCAAGGAACTCCTGGTTGACCCTTGCAACCCACTACAGCTTGAGTTGAGACTTCACTAAAATACGTCATTTGGCAAGCTTTCTAGACTCATCGATCTAGAGCACGTCCTTTTCTGTCGGTTCTCCATGTTCGATACCCAATGCCCATTGTTCCCCACTAGCAGCTCCTATACATTCTTTCCGCCAACATGCTCTCATGCTTCGAAGTTCGGACGATTCTTAGCAGACTAGTAGGCATCCATCATTGCGCCCTTCAGATCCTGCTACCTTGCCTTGAGTTTCCTCGGCAACGACAAAGGCTCGATCAGATTTCCTACATCATTTTGTGCTTGAGTTCCTGTTGCATTGTCTGAGTTCCCTCGTTCAAGGCGAGGATCCAACAGATCATGGGACGCTCTCCGTGCTGCGATAAGGTGGGATTGAAGAAGGGGCTATGGACAGCAGAGGAGGATGAGAAGCTGGTTGCCTACATTGAAGAACATGGACACGACAACTGGCGAGCACTGCCCAAGAAAGCTGGTACTTCTCATTCTTCACCATCCATATATGCTTAATATATTTGTTGACCAGGCTTGGCACATTATCATGGAAGCTGCACACTATGACAGACAGACATACAAGCAAAAAACATTTGTTCCATTGATCTTGAAGTAGATCTTGAAGTACCATTTTTAGGTTGCGCAGAGGATCCTTAAGACTACTTGCTTGTATTTCTGGTACCATATGCATGAAGGGCTGATGGGTCACTCTCCTCTGTGCAGGCCTCTTGAGATGCGGTAAAAGCTGTCGATTGAGGTGGACAAATTATCTACGGCCTGATATCAAGCGAGGAGAATTCACGGCTGCGGAAGAGCAAACCATCATACAACTTCATGCTCTTCTTGGCAACAGGTAAGCTAATCAATCGTAGCCTCATATCCGCATGGAGGTTTTGTTCAGCTTGCTCATCTACGAGAGATGAATGATGTTTAGGCAGATTGTCTGTGTGATATCAACAATAATCGTGCTCTCTGCTGCTACTGTACAGATGGTCTGCCATCGCGTCGCACCTACCCAAACGAACGGATAACGAGATCAAAAACCATTGGAACACACATTTGAAAAAGCGGCTGCTGAAAATGGGACTTGATCCTGTTGCACATAAGCTCACCTCAGATAGCACCAGATTAAGTACCAGAGAGTTGGATTCCTATCACGATTCTCATAATAACATTCATCTAAAACATATGGCTCAGTGGGAGAGTGCACGCCTTGAGGCTGAAGCTCGGTTAGCCATGGAGTCTGCTTTGAGAGCCAGAGGCCTCCAACCTTCTTCATCTTCACTCCAACTGAGGTCGCCAACTTCTGAGACAGCTTCCAAGCTGGCTCATTCAACTGGTCTTCTGTCAGTGAAACGGAACAATGGCGATTCGTCTTCCAACAAAAATGTTACTGCTCCATGCTTGGCATCAGTAGTAAATGCCATGGAGAATCTGCAAAATTGGGAATTCTCGCTCCAAGGACAAGCTGGGCTTATGTGGCCGGAGTCATGGAGAGCGTCAAGTGGACGTGTGAATGCAGCGGAGCAGGGGGCCAAATCCATCGCTAGTAGTTCTGCACATGAAAGCATGAGTAATAGATCGCCGACCTCTACTCTAAGTTCTTTGAATGCTCGACCCGTTCAGAGTCATTCCTACTCCTGCTGCTCATCTCCGTCGGCCTCAGCTATGAGGCTCTCTTGGAGCGACACTATGAAACACCTATCGGACAATGAATCACTTCTGCACAGCCGCCCGTGCGATATGCTCCCAGCCCTCGCTCATGTGCAGCCTCATGACCCTCAAGCTTGTAACGGAGATCATGAGAATCAGGAAGTCCATTCCGGAACCTCATCTTCTGTTGAACGTTCTTTCAACGCTGATGGAAACTTGGGGGTCGCTACGCTTGAAGTCTCAGAAGGGCAGACTAGTGCCATGAGCTCTACTAGTAGCTTGCTCCAAGATCTTGAGCTTCATCTACAGGATGTTTCAAACCCTGCTTCTCCCATAGACAGGGAAATCGAGAATTATTTGCAACACCACTGGATCGATCTTCTGGCTGATTCGCTACGAGGAGGCGGTGTGCATGATAGCATATCTCTGTGAGACCGAAGTTAAGCTGCATCTGCTTAGTACATGTCTTCGTGGCGAGTTGAAGCCCGATGATATGTACTCGTGTGCAATCAATGAGAAATGAGCCATTTCATTTTTTGTCATATAGAAAAAACATTTAGGGCATTCGCAATTTCGCATTCTACATCAAGTCCCTACGGGCAGCTACTGCTATCTGTAAGAGAACTTTCTACACTGCAGTAAGCTTCTAGGTGGCGTATCTCTCCTTGACAAGCTGCTGATTTTGGGCAGACCGTTTTTTTTCCTGTAATGAGATGCATTCAACATTTTTGAAGGGATCTTCAGCAATTCTTGTATATACATTTGATACTATTAGCATACGTGATATTGCATTCAACATTTGTAAAGGTATCTTCAGCAATTCTTATATATACACTTGATACTATTGGCATACATGATGCATCTCTCTCTCTCTCCAGTACTCTCATATTTACCACAACAAGCACGCATGCATCTCTCTCTCTCTCAAAGTCTTGATGTGGGGGTTTGTAGAGGAGGTGATCTTGCTGGCCCTTTAATTGTGTCCACTTCATGAGCTAGGAAGCTTCTTTTCTTGGAAGTGTTAAAGCATGAGCTTAAGAGGAAAGGATCTTGGGACCTTGGGAGGGCCTTGGGCCAGCATGGGAAATCCTCACCCTAGGGGCTTCAAGCCACTCCCTAAGCCATGCCCTAGAGAACTCATGAACATCATGAATGGGTAAAGAGGGAGGAGCACATAGCATGAGTGATTGGCATGGTGGAGGAAATCAAGTTCTAAGGCATGAGCAAAGAAGTTTGAAGCAAAGGCATGGGATGCAAGCATTAGGCAAGAAGAGGTTGTAGGATAAGTAGCATGGGTGACCCTCAACCATACAAGTAAAAAACTCCTTACCACATTGTACTGGCGAGCTCTAGCTCAATAACCCCTTGGGGGTATCCCTTCGCCCATGTGACCACCTTTTGAAAAGTTCCAATTTATATGTAGTAAGTAATCACTTGTGATTTTTTAATTTCCTTACCAAAGCGTGGAAAGGAGCGCCTTGTTTTTAGGAAAATATTGATTAAATTCTTGCAAGAACGGAAGGGCAAGCCTTGATTGTTACACTTATGAGCAAATTAGATGGGATGGAAAAGATGTTGAAGCTCATGCATTGATTGGGCTTTTTGTGAAGCATCATATAGTTCCACACATTCGGTCATGTTCTACATCAAGACACACATAGGACACTCTTGCTTCTTTGTATGTTGTGCATAATGAAGCACATGTTGCATACTTAAGGAAGCAACTTGAGGATGTAATGAAAAGAAGAAGGAATCTGGCATGTCTATTGCTGAAAATTTAGCAAATGTAAAGATGATGAAGCTAACATGCCTCAAGATTTTTGGGCATGTGTTGTTACATGTCATTATGATGCTTCTTTGCATTCTAAATGTATGGTTGTGAGTGAGGCTGATTCCGATTGGTTCTTTGATAGTGGTGCTTCAAAGCACATAACATCATGCAAAAGATTTTTTGCCTCTTTGAAAGATGCACCCAAAGGAGGACATGTGGTGTGTGCAAACAATGACTCTTGTTCTATCATTGGAGTAGGAGAAATTGAGCTTATGGCTGCAAATGGAGGTGTAATCCTCTTGAAAAATGCATTGTGTGTGCCCGATATCAAGAAGAACTTAATTTCAGTTATGTTGATTGCCAAACCTGGACTTCATTTACACTTTGTTGATGATAAGTGTATGGTTCATGATTTCAGCAATGGCTATGTTATCGTGATATCCGATACATTATGTAATGGTTTGTATCACATGGATACATACAAGAGGGCTACCTCAAAAGCCTTGGTTGCTCATACTTCTTCCATGGCTGAAATGGAGTTTTGGCATGCTTGTTTTGGTCACTTGAACTTCAATAGTTTGCTCTACTTGCAAAAGAAGGACATGATTATTGGCTTGCCTACACTTGAGTCCATTGAAAAGCATGCATGTGAAGGTTGCATTCTTGGAAAAATGCATCGTGCTTCTTTTCCAAAAGATAGTCATACACACACTACAAGAAAATTGCAGCTTGTTCATAGTGATGTATGTGGTCCCATCAAGACTCCATCTTTTGAGAAGCATGTATATTTTGTTACCTTCATTGATGATGCTACTCGCCATACATGGGTGTATCCTATGAAAGAGAAGAATGAGGTATTTTCTTGCTTCAAAACATTTTTAGCTATGGCTGAAAATTTTTCTTCACAAAAGATTTTGACTCTACGCACGGATCCTGGTGGTGAATACATGTCACATAAGTTTAATGCTTTTCTTCGTGAAATAGGTATTTCACACCAATGTATAGTGTCATATACACCTCAGCAAAATGGTGTTGTCGAGCATAAAAATAGAACTCTACTTGAAATGGCACGATGCATGGTTAAAGGAAAGCATCTTCCTGATAAGTTTTGGGTGGAAGCGATCATGTGTGAAAACTATGTGTTGAGTCCCTGCCCTTCAAAAGCATTGAGATTCATCACTCCTTATGAGGCTTGGAATGTTCATAAGCCTATGGTTAGTAATATGTGTGTGTTTGGTTGTTTGGCATATGCTCTTGTGCCATCACAACAACGTCACAAACTTGATGACAAGGCAAAGAAATGTATATTTGTTGGTTATAGTGCTGAAAGTAAGGCATATCATTGGTATCATCCATTGACAAACACAATTATTGTGAGTCGAGATGTGGTATTTGTTGAAAATTCAGTTTTCCCTCTACTTGAATGCAAAAAACAGCCGATAGTTAGTTCACAAGATGTGTTCGATACACTCATGCCTTTGTTCCAAAATGGTGTGCTTGATTATGGACATGTAGACCAGCCAACTGAGGCTCAAAGGGCTGAAAAATTCCAGCAAAATAGAGCTAAAAATGCAGAGAATTTCTAGCCAAACATGGATGAAATTTTTCGGCCAAAAAATGTCCAAACTGCTGGAAATTTCTGGCCACATAATGTTTGAACATTTGCATCAAAATATGGCTGAAAATGAGCATGAAATTCACCCCACGCATGATGTACATATTGAAGATGTTTTACATAATGAACACATGTCTATCAAGAGTGCACAAACTATGATAAAGTGGCTGAAACAAACTTTGCGGGACAACAAACTAAGTGCATCTTTATTTGGTAGAACAAGATCAAGCTATCACCATGCATCAAGTAATTTTGTGGATTATTCTCTTATTGCAACAACATGTAATGAAGAGCCACTTTCTTTCGAAGATGCATGTGAGGATCCACAATGGATGAGTGCTATGCAATCAGAAATGGATTCCATACATAGGAATGGTACTTGGGAGTTATGTGAATTGCCAAAAGGAAAGAATGCCATTGGTACAAAGTGGGTTTATAAGATTAAGAGAAAATATGATGGTAGCTTTGATCGCTACAAAGCTAGATTGGTTGCCAAAGGATATGCGCAACAATATGGCATTGACTATGAGGAAACTTTTGCACCTGCTTCATGCATAACTACCATTCGTACCGTGGTTGCATTGGCTGCCCATCAAGGTTGGAAAGTGCATCAGCTGGACATAAAAACAACCTTCTTGAATGGTGATTTGCAAGAAGAGGTCTATGTGAAGAAACCTCCTCGATTTGCTATGAAAGGGAAAGAGCATATGGTTTGTCACTTGCATAAAGCCTTGTATGGTCTCAAGCAAGCTCCATGTGCATGGTATGACAAAATGCATAAGCACTTGATTGCTATTGACTTCACATGTAGTACAATTGAAAGCACACTCTATGTACGCAAAAATGGGGTTGATCTTATCACTACAAGAAATAGGGGGGCATAGCGATGCCCTCGAATTGGAAAAAAAAACGAGTACCATCGCTTATGCGATGCTAGCGTCACATGAGCGATGGCGATGTTTTCGGAAGTTTTTTTTTGAAGTGGATATGTCGTATCTCTGCATCGCAAGTAGCGTCGTTGCCTAGCGACATGGGAAAACTGGATAGCGAGGTCGTCCTTTCCAGAGCGTCGCATAAGTGACGCTCTGGAATGTTAAAAAAATTTTTGAATTCTCTCGGCACATGTGTGCCGAGATATGGACAAGCAACAGAACGAGAGAGAGAGAGAGAGAGAGAGAGAGAGAGAGAGAGAGAGAGAGAGAGAGAGAGAGAGAGAGAGAGAGAGAGAGAGAGAGATGCAAAGAGAAAGACTAGGTATGCACACACACACACTTACACACACATACATATGCATACACACACACATATACACACATAGACACACATAGACACACACACACATACACATAGACACACACACACATACACACACAAATACACACACAAATAGACACACATATACACACATACACACATACACACATACACACATAATGTTGCATACACACACATATACATGCATACACACACACACACACATACATGGACACACACATATATACATACACACATATATGCATACATAATGCACATGCAGACATACACATACATAATGCATACACATGCACACACATATACACATACACATACACACACATACACACATACACACACACATACACACACATACACACATACACACACATATATGCATACACACACACACATAGAGAGACATGCACACACATACACATACATGCATACATAATGCATATGCATATGCATACATACATACATACTTACATGCATACACACACATATGCATACATAATGCACATACATACATACACACTGCATATGCATACATAATGCACATGCATACATACACATACATAATGCATACACACACATATGCATACATAATGCATACACACACATATGCATACATACATGCATACACATACACACATAGACACATACACACACATAGACACATACACACACATAAAAAGATACACACTCATAGACACACACACACATACACATAGACGTGCACACACATACACACACACATAGACACATACACACACACATAGACACATACACACACACATAGACACATACACACACAATGATGCATTCACACACATACACATGCATACACACATACAGATGCATACACACATACACACATAATGATGCATGCACACACATACACATGCATTCACACAGGGATACAAGTCTTAAATATGACCTTTCACCCTGGTGTAGAGTACACATATTTAGGCAGTGTAGTTGTGCATGATAGCAAGATAATGCAGTGTCCTGTTGGCAATAAATGGTTAACAGATTGCCATACGGGAATTGTCCCAAGTCTTTGCTATCAAAAAGGGATTGAAACTGCTCTTCAGTTCCTAACATGCCTTCAAAATGTTATGCATGAATGGCTTTTCCAAACAGGGTTCAGTGTTGGCTTGAAAGACATGTACTTAATAGATGAAATCAGAACATATAAAAAACTTCTTGAAGAAGTTCATATTGTTGTAGATGATGGCAGATTGTCTTCTCAGAGAGTTCTCACTTTGGAAAGGCAGATTTCTTAGCTTAGTTGAAGAAATCAGTGCTAGAAGATCAGCAATTTGTGAATTTCAACGTGTTCTTGGGGAAATACCAACCATTGTTGAGAGCCATAGCTGTCCATCCAATTCCATGATGGCAATGATAAGGGCTAGAAGCAAAGGATCATTGTCAAACTTGATACAACAGTGTGCATGCTTAGGTTTACAGTCTGTAAACGGAGAGGAGTTGTTCTTTTCTGACTTTCATGATGGTTTGGCAATAATTCATTCTTGCTTTTTAGATGGTTTAACCTCCAAAGAATTCCTTTATCATTTAGTGTCTTCCCAAAAACCTGGAAAAGGGTATGGAGTTGAGGGGCTTGGAGAACTTTTTCGAAAATGTATGTATGGGTTAAGGGAAGTGTATTTAGCATATGATGGTTCTGTTCGGACACGAACAGACAATCATGTAATACAATTCAATTATGAAGTTTTGGAGAACATCGAAGAGGCAGACTGGAAATCAAAGGATCCGTAGAGTCTTGGCCTTGGTTCATAGCCTATTGGTGTATTGGCCATGACATCATTGATTGAACCAGCTTATAGTTATGCATTTCGCCAGTCTACACCAACAAAGAATAATCCCATTGAATGGCTAAAGGTAATCTTTGACAATTATGATCTCTTCTTATAGTTTTGATTTTAATGTAATGTTGTTAAAACATAGTTGGTTTTTGAGATAAGACAAAACAAAGAAAAATCTAGGAAGTTCGATCATCATGATTTGTTTTCCCTTCTCATTTTCTAGGAGACCCTTCTAAGATGCT
Source organism: Ceratopteris richardii (assembly GCA_020310875.1). Taxonomy (NCBI): domain Eukaryota; kingdom Viridiplantae; phylum Streptophyta; class Polypodiopsida; order Polypodiales; family Pteridaceae; genus Ceratopteris; species Ceratopteris richardii. Next base: position 101,771,579 of record CM035438.1, on the reverse strand, counting down.
CCAGCACATCTTTGAAAGGCATAGATCACAAATCCATGCTTGCCATTTCTTTGAACACAATAAAGAGGAAAACTGATCCAGCAAGGGTAGCACTACAGATTCAGAGACATCTTCACTGTTTCACACTTGGAATGTTACCAGTTTATAAGACCATGATAGAGTTACGTACCATCATCAAAATGTTTGTTAGCCCCTTTTTTTTCTTTAGTTCATAAAATACTATTTTAAACTTGAAGAAATCATGCATTTTTATTGCAACACATACACATACACAGACACATATACACACACACAAACATACACACATAGACACATACACACATAATGATGCATATACACATAATGATGCATACACACACATATGCATACATACATGCATACACATACACACAAAGACACATACACACACATAGACACATACACACACATAAAAAGAAAGTTTGATTTCTCCCGGCACATTTGTGCCGGGATTAACACGCGAGAGCAAAAAGAGAACGAGAGAGAGAGAGAGAGAGAGAGAGAGAGTGAGAGAGAGAGAGAGCATGATGTTCTTCAAATTTATGAAGAACATCATGCTAGGAGTCACACACGAGACATAGTCTCTCTCTCTCTCTCACACACACACACACACATGCAAGCAAGCCTCATTCGTGGAAAAGGAACAAGAGCTCACAAGAAAGTCATACTCGATTAGAAGAGGGAATGAACATGAACAACAAGAAATAAAAATGAGAGTTTAGCTCACTTTTATAGGTGAGTTTAAAAGTGACCCTCCTCATACTCTACCCTAGTTCAAGATTGGTCTTAATCCCTCATTTGAGGTCTGATTTGAGTGAAAACATAAACTTAAAAAATCTAGAGGGTTTGGAAATTAGTGCTTGAGATCAAGGACTCCTCGACTTGTACAAATGTGAAATAAATTACAAGAAATGGATCCATACATATTTCTAGATAGTTGGCTTTTTATAGGAAAATGGCTAATTTGAGGGATAGTTTTGGATTTTTGGGGCTTCCATTGGCATGTTGCATTGCTTGAGTACATCAACTATGCTTCTTGCTTTAGTTCTTCACAACCAAAACCATCATCTCTCATTTTGGATTTCAAAAACCACTTTAATGTGTCTCTGTCTCCAACAATCCCCCCTCCTCACGTTTTTCATCCTTGACAAACAATCGGCAGGTCTCTTGGGTTTTGAGAAGTATGGACATTGATGCTTATTGCGGTTGTTGATTTCCTATAGAAGAAGATTTTGCAAACATCTCCAATTACATTTCTTGTTTTTTTCTTTTAACAATAGTATGGGCATACTACTTAGTGTGGTGCATGGATGCAAAAGAAAGAAAAAGTGCATATGCATGAACTTGTGGGGTGGCCCTATGTATGCATAGTATACAATGAAAACAAAAAGAAATGGTGCAAGAAAGAAAAAAAGGGTATGGACTGGGGTGTTCCAGGGTTAGCTATAGAGGAAGTACCCTAGTCTAATGATTGGAAGAATTTCACTTGAAAAAGCTATGGGTTATGCGGAGTTGAAGAAAGAGGCTCCATAATGTGTCAAGATTTAATGTAGAGGCCATGTAACTTGGTTGGTGACATAATTTCTTGCTTTTGTATGTTGTTGTGCATCTTGATATTGTTGAGAGTTCCATGCTCCAACCTTTTGTCTAAACTCACTTTCATTCTCATGAAAGCTTATTTATCCCACATACAAGGGAATTCTCCCAAACTCCATATAAGCAAGGCCTCCACTCGTCTCAAGCCATTCACTCATTTGTAAGTTCTTTCCATTTTAATTTACTCATCATGTTTGTTATCTTTTCTTCCTTCCTCCTTAGCTTGGTAGATGTGTGCATGTGAGTAGGTTAGGAGTAGTGCTTTGTTATTTCAACGTGGTATCAGAGCATAGGTTGATTTTTTTTCTCCCTTATGTAGAGTCTATGGAGTGACTTTCATTAGTTGTATGTTTTGATCATGTTCATCATTAACTTAGATCCATTCTTTTCTTATTCCCTCCCTCCCGCCCTTGCACATCTTTCCAATAAAATGATTCTAAGCACTATTTTTTTCTTTCATTAGACTTGATCAATATTATTAATATTATTTATCTTCTTGTGCTTCCTTAAGCATGATCATTATTTTCTTCATTCTTCATCTCACTCAATAGAATAATCTACAATAACAGTGCTTATGAGCACTAGCACTTAGCCTCCAAGGTAGCACAACAGAATCTTGGTAAATCCAACGTAAGCCCTTGCTCACTTTGAAGTTCATTATCACAAACGCATTGCAGCAAGGCACGTCTGGAAAAATAGCTATACAAGGACCTGCAAAGTAACATCATTCTTGTTTGGCATTATTATTTTCATAAATGGATTTCCATCTCTCTCTTTGGCATTGCAACATCTCATTTTCTTCTCCTCCAACTTGTCAGCCCTGTATCTGCATTGGAATGCTTGTATGTTCAAATCTATAGATCAAGGGAAAGAACTACCATTTAGCAGTATTGCTCAAGTGCGCAATGTCTGTAGATGAGACTCAAGTCACGAAGTTGCATTGTGTTTTCTAGCAGAGCTTATGGATATGATGTCTTTAACTGCTCATAGAATCTTCATGAAGTCACAGAGCTTAGATTTTTGCTCAGCCATTCTCACTTTTTGGGGCTTCCATTGGCATTTTGCATTGCTTGAGTACATCAACCATGCTTCTTGCTTTAGTTCTTCACAACCCCAACCATCATCTTTCTTTTTGGATTTCAAAAACCACTTTAGTGAGTCTCCGTCTCCAACAATCCCCCTCTTCAAGTTTTTCATCCTTGATAAAAAATCGGTAGGTCTCTTGGGTTTTGAGAAGTATGGGCATTGATGCTTATTGGGGTTGTTGATTTCCTATAGAAGAAGATTTTGCAGACATCTCCAATTATATTTCTTGTTTTTTTTACAATAGTATGGGCATATGTGTGGTGCATGGATGCAAAAGAAAGAAAAAGTGCCTATGCATGAACTTGTGGGGTGGCCCTATGTATGCATAGTATTCTATGAAAACAAAAAGAAATGGTGCAAAGAAAAAAAGGTTTTGGAGTGGGGTGTTCCAAGGTTAGTTATAGAGGAAGCACCCTAGTCTAATGATTGGAAGAATTTCACTTGAAAAAGCTATGGGTTATGTGGAGCTGAAGAAAGAGGCTCCATAATGTGTCAAGATTTAATGCAGAGACCATGTAACCTGGGAGGCTTTGGTGACATAATTGCCCACTTTTGTATGTTGTTGTGCATCTTAATATTTGCTGATATTAACCATGAACTATGTTGATTTCTTGATGGACATTGGTTCCATTGGTGGGTATTGTATTTTGAGATATGAATCCTATGCCATCAATATGACTAAGATTCTTTCCACGAGAACCTATCTTGAGCAACCCCAAAGAAATTTCAAATTTGCTAAAATTACAGGTTACTTGAAAGAAAACATTACTAATACAAAGAAAAGTTTACAGATGGTTGACGACTTCACAATAAAAGTATCACTCTCCTACATGGGATATCAAAATTATGTCTCATGTAAGGCCAATAAATGTGGCCCTACTTGGATGCATACTTGAGGTGCACATGATTTGAACATGTGTGCAAGAGACAAGGTTCTACAATGAGCACATCCTAAATGAAGAGGCTTGCCTTGCTCTATTATTGCTTTAGGAGAGGAGATAAACTATCCTTTCGGTCAAGGAACTTTGAGATGCATGATTGTGGTGTGACAACCCATACTTGTGGAGTCATCATGTGTGATCAATCATGTTGTTGATTGAAGTACGTCTTGGACTTAGGTTTCCACTTTAGTATATCCTCGTGAATAGGATCCATTTTATGTGGTTGTGGTTTTCATCGAAGGTGTGCTTGGGAAACCTTGGGCCTAGTTGATCTCTCTTGTTGTTTCTTAGGCCTCCAAAAGTGTGAAGCACTATCTTCACAAAAAATCTAGGACTTAGGGATCCGGATTTGGTTAATGTGTGTCAAACTTGTGATTCTTGGTTGTCAATGTGGAAGGTATCTTTTGATGTCTATCTGGGGTAATCTTCTTAGGCCTCCATATATATATTTGAAGCCATGATGATTGTATCTATTTTTAGGGACCCAAATTTGCATTGAGGAGATAAGATATTGTTCACATTTCATTCATTGTTTCTTTCCTACCCATAAGTGGCGCATAATTAAGTGTTAGTGATGATTTGGCTTTCTTCATTGTGTTTGGTTTGCATATCTGATTGGGTTGTGACCTTCCTAAAGATATATAGCTATGTGGGACTTAGGAACCCAGATTTGAGCTTGAACATTTTGATCTTTAAGGATTTGCTTTGGAATCCATATGTACTTAAATTGGAAAAATAAATCTTCCATAAACTATGAATGATAACTCCAAATGCTAAGGAAATGTCTTCTAAGGGCTATCCTTTGATCTAGTGAGACACGTACCCATGAATGATGAGTCCTTTTCTCCCTGGCCATAGACGAAGAGGACTCAAATGGAAGTCATTTCCACCATCACATACTAGTGGACCCTTTGTCCAATTCTTGGGGTCATATCTATGTTAAATCGAATGTATATTCCTCATATATATATATATATATATATATATATATATATATATATATATATATATATATATATATATATATATATATATATATATATATATATATATATATATATATATATATATATATATATGTGTGTGTGTGTGTGTGTGTTTGTGTGTGTGTGTGTGTGTATATATAATGGAATATGTAAGTGGACTCTAATGAATCCCATATCCTCAAGCTAGTTTAGTTTGGTTCTAGTCAACATGTGACACTGGATACCCTTTCCTATTCCAAACTAACTTGTTCCTAGGTACCAAGATTGAGTCTAAGTACCTCTCTCTAGATCCCAACATATAGATATGTATTGGGTACCCCAAATATCCCTCATTGAGGGATCTATGCTCTAAATCATAGAGCTAATGCCATGACTATGGCCTTCCTAACCATCAGTCAAATCACATTAGCAACCATTGATGCTCAATCATGAAATGCATCTCTATGATCCCATCTAATTGGTTTCCTTAGTAGCATAGAAAGAATGCTTCACTAACTCAAGTGATGTGCATGAGTGAAACTAGTCACTCTTTAGGTATTCCTTATGATACCGCATAGTCTCCTAATCATATTTTGAGACTCTTTTGAAGATAAGTAAACCTTCAATACATTCTAGACAATCGTAATGTATCTCTTGTAATCCTCTATGCAACTTCCTAAAACCTATGGGATTTCTTATGCACATTCCTAATGGTGAAGGTATATCTCTTTCCACTTAGTAATCCTATGGTCTAAAAGCATAATGATTATGTGTAGGGATCCAAGTACTATTGAAACTGCATCATCTATGATATTCTGATGGCCATGAGTCAATCAAGTACATGATTACAGGCATGCTTACACCTTGATGATGTTTGCAAAGAAGGCATGTTACTATGCCATACGATTTTTACCTCAAGGTAAGTGCATATATCATGCCATGAGGTGGGAAAAAATTTGATAGCATTTCCCCAAGGAAATGGAGTTCCAAGTTATTTAAACCATAAGATCAAACATAAGGCCTTGCGAGCCAATGACACATAGGCCATTCACTATGATCTTTCAAACAATAACGTCATTATGGCTTTTGTCATTTTATATCCTGGGATGTATAAAGTCATAGATTATGCAAAATTTATGAATGATTCAACATGTTCAGTTCGAAATTCTCAAGCTATGCCAGATGCAAAGCTTTGGCATGCATGCTCTGGTCATTTGAATTTTTCTAGTTTGTTACACTTGGAAAAATCTAAAATGGTGTCCTGTCTGCCCAAACTTGAGGCACCTGGTAAAAATGTCTATGAAGGTTGTACTTTGGGCAAAATGCAGCGTTCCTCCTTCCCAAAAGATGGTTCAGTTCAAGCTACTCAGAATTGCAGCTTGTTCATAGTGATGTCTATGGTCCTATGCAGACCCCTTCTTTTGGGAACTACCTTTACTTCATGTCTTTCATTGATGATTTTTCCTAGCATTCATGGGTGTATCCACTTAAACCAAAGTTTGAAGTGTTTATGTGCTTCAAAGAGTTTCTGGTTTTGGTTGAAAATCTGTCAGCATGTAAAATTGGCATCCTCCAATCTGATCGGGAGGGGGGAGTATACGTCTTCTTACTTTAATGCATTTTTGTATGAACGTGGGATAAAACATCAGTGTATAGTGCCATATACACCTCAACAAAATGGACTTGCTGAAAGGAAGAATGGGTCACTCATGGAGATGGCAAGGTGTATGGTCAAGAGTCAAGCTTTACCACATAGTTTCTAGCTTGAGGTTGTTATGTGTGCAACATATGTACTTAACAAGTGTCCCACTAAAGCATTGCAATCTATCACTCCATATGAGGCTTGGCATGGTTGCAAGCTATCTATTGCTTACGTGCGTATCTTTGGTCGTATTAGTGCCCGAACAACAATGCAAGAAATTGGATGATAAAGCAATGAAATGTATTTTTGTTGGGTATAGTTTTGAAAGCAAAGGCTTACTCTGTATCATCCATAGAATAAACACATTTTGGTTAGCCGTGATGTTGTTTTTGTGGAAGATGCCATTCAACCATTACTTTCATGTACTAAGGAGACATTAGTTAGCTCCAAAGTTATGTATGACACTTTGCTGCCTCCTTTTACAAGTGGATATTCTAGTGTTGGTCCAAATGAGGCAATTTCTCAACCTTTACAGGTTTCATATGATGATGTAGATCATTCCATTTCTAATGCGGATTTACATGATGCACTTTTTGATGAGAGAGGTGATATTGAGGAGTCAAAAAGTATGCCAAAATGGCTGGTGTAGACTTTGTGAGATAGCAAATTAGATGCACCTCTATCATATCATACTTGTTGTGGATCTCATCATGCTTTTTTTGTGTCAGATTTCTATGCTATGGCTTCCCCTAGTCTTTATGATGAGAATGAGCCTCTTTAGTTTGATGAAACACAAAATTCTAAAAATTGGGTGGCTGCTATGCAATCAAAATATGATGCTATTATGAAAAATGGTACCTGTTTTTTATGTGACTTGCCTCCTGTCAAGAAGGCCATTGGCACTAAGTAGGTATACAAGTTGAAGCCTAAGCCTGATGGAAAAATTGATAGGTATAAGGCTAGGCTTGTTGTAAAGGGTTATGCTCAAGAAAGAGGCATTGATTTAATGAGACCTTTGGTCCTACATGTTGAATGACTATTGTTCATAGCATCTATGCCCTTCCAGCTCATCATGCTTGAAACGTACATCAGTTTGACATTCAAACTACATTTTTGAATGGTGACTTGCATGAAGTGTATGTTTTTCATCCCCATGGTTTTGTGTAGAAAGGGCATGAAAACAAAGTGTGCAAGTTGAAAAAGGCATTATAGCACCACATGCTTGGTAGGAAAAGATACATGCCTACCTGATTGCACATGGTTTTGAGAACAATCCGATTGAGAGCACCTTATATGGTACACATGCAAATGATGTGGTTCTTATCATTGTTGTCTATGTTGATGACATGCTACTCATTGGTCCTCATGAGAAGTACATTGCTGATTTTAAAATTGATTTGCATGCCTCATTTGAGATGTCAAATTTTGAGCACTTGCATCATTATTTGGGCACTCAATTTATGCAAGTTGATGGCAGAATAGCTTTGTGTCAAACAAAATATATTGACAAACTATTGTGGCATTTTGGCATTAAAGAGTGCTAATCTATTGCCACTCCTATTGAAATAGGTTTATAATTGAGTCGTCATTATGTTGGAGATGCATTTGATGATGTTCTCTATCAGTAGGCTGTTGGATGCTTGATTTACTTATGCATTACTCGAAGAGATATTCAATTTGTTGCCTGATAGATGAGTAGGTTTATTCATTGCCCAATTGTCAAGCATTGGCAGGTGGCTAAGTGCATCTTTTGCTACTTGAATGGTACTGGGCTACTTGGATTGTTTTATCCCAAGGGGGATCACTGCCACAAGATTTACATGTTTTTTCTGACTCTCATTGGGATGGTTGCTATGACACTCGTGTGTCCACTAGTGGTTTTTGCTTCATTCTTGGTAGCTCATGCATGTCTTGGTTGAGCAAGAAGTAGTTTACTATGGACACTTCTAGTTGTGAGGCTGATTATAGGTCAGCTTTCACAGTGATTGTTGAGTGTGTGTGGCTTAGACCACCATCTTCACTAACAGTCAGAGCACATTGGCAGTTGTGAGGAACCTTGTGTTCCATGCTTACACTAAGAAAATTGAGGTGCACTATCATTATGTCAGGGAGAGGTTCTCTACTAGAGAGATCAATTCGGCATACATACCCACACAAGAGAACATTGATGACCTTTTCACAAAGGCTCTGCCTAGGGAGAAGTTTGAAGCTTTTCACAAAATTTTTGGCTTACTTCCTTTTGTGGATTGATTCCACATAGCTTGGCACTTCCTTATACACGAGTGCCAGCTCCTTGTTCACTGCATCACTCCCAAGGGGGATTTATTGATATATTTCGATAGTAATGTGTGTGAACACGCTTAAGACCCTCAGGGCACTTTTTTTCCCTCTTTATGTGGTTTTTTCCCCCAACTTGTATATACACCTATAACCCTAACAAGTCACTTATCTTTGCACATTCTCTTGGTAGTACATTTAGTATTGTGTGTTGTGCTCCAAGTTTCTTCTTCTTCCTTGTGTTGTTCATGTGCTTCCATAGACGTCAAACTCAAACACTCCACACATATGAATGAACCACCTATAGTAGCCACAATGGCCCATAAAGGCTTGGACTTATTTTTAGGTTTTTTCCTCATTTGTTGAGATGCCATTTTTGGATACAATGTTTCCCAAAACTTTGCCTTTTGTCACCATGAAGACACATTCTCGAGATTGAGACATACACAATACAGCTAGTAATTTGTGAAAATTTGGCTCAAGTTGGGAATATGCATAATGCATTGCTTTGAAAATTTGGCTCGAGTTGGGAATATGCATAATGCATTGCTTTGCATAGGTATAAAGGTCATCTACGTATGCTTCCAAAGACTTCCAAATGATCTCCTAAAGAATGTAACATGCCAAATGTTGGAAGGTGGTTGGAGCATTGGTCAATCCAAAAGGCATGACACAAAATGCAAAAATGCCCCATTTGGTAGCAAAGGTGGTCTTATTCAAGTTCTCAAGAACGATTGCTACCTGATTATAGCTTGAGAAGCCATCCAAGAAGTGGTAAACTTCATGGCTTGCCACCCTTTTCAATAGATGATTGGTGATAGATAAGGGGTAGTTGTCATCGATTGTAGGTCTATTTACTTTGTGCACACTTGTAACTTTTTGTCCTTCTTTCGGACAACCAGCGTAGATAATAACCACTTCTTATACTCCATCTCATAGAAAAATTTGATTTCCAAGAGTTTACCGATCTCCTCTTTGATTTTGGTAGAGTACGCATCATTATACATGCAAGGTCTTTGTGTTGTCGGCTTTACATCATTTGTTAGTGAGATCCTCTGTGCCCATGTCTTGAGATATACAACTTTAAAGTCTTTATAGCTATGTTACTCATTTAATAGACCAACCAAGTTTCTCTCTTCTTCAATAGAGATAGTTTCCTTTGTAGGTGTAGAGCTCTTCACCATTTTCTACTGACACTACTATTGACTTAGTTTGTTCTTTATTATCATAGGCTACGCCTGCGGTAGCTTCTTGTTTAGGCTTTTGGATCACTAGCTTTTTATGCTCCACTTTTACTTACTGTAATTCTTAGGTACTTCAAAGCCAAAATTTCCTTGTTTAGTACTCTTGGCATCATGTTAAAACTATTTCGCTCATTTTTCTCTTCTTCCACTCATAGTTTATATGTAGTCTCTCCTTCCCTTGGAGACATATTCATGTATTGATCTTTGAGTAGCTCTCTATAGGTACGAATCATGGTTCTCCTCCCTTGTGTTATCTGCTACTACGTTAGGTTGAGATTCAAGGAATCTTCCGAAAGATCTTCGATCCATGTCTATAGATTCATATTCCTCATATGGATATTGTAGTTCATCAAGGAATTCATCTTATACTGGGTCTTTCAACATGCAAATGTCAATCATGAATAGATCATGCCCATCTTCATCAATGTATGTAATGTATGTACATACATATGTATGGATGGATAGATGGATAGTAAAAGTCAACCAACCCTAATTTTACTTTGCACAATAATGTTGATTTGAAATATGTTCCATATAACATATGACGTTCTAAGAAGGTGGTACAAAATACTCAAAGACACCTTCCTCTATCTTCCTTATTTCTTCAAAAATTTCCAAGTTTACCGGATTCTTGCAGTTGTCCATCAGAGTTCACACACAGTCAAAAGAACCCTTGTAAGTCCAAGCTCACTTAGCCTAGTGGTTGACACTTTGAGTCTGTGGGAGGAAATCCTGAATTCAAATCATGGTCGGACATGTCCTTGGGATCCTCAAGAAGGGGGCTCTACCTTATGAGGTCGAGTGTGTGCGTATTTCCAATTCATTGTGCTCTAAAAAAAAACCTTGTAAACATACGTGGCTAACCGGTCTAAGGGGCACATCTATAAAATCTTTCAATTTCACATCAAAATAGTAAACTAGGATTCCATTCCACATCAATAAACCATGATACGACCTCTGCAAAAAAAGCTTTTTGTCTCCAAACAAACAAATGATCAAATGCCTTGAACAAAGGAAGCTCGTTACTGAGATTGTGTTGCCCCTTCAAGCCAATGAGTTCAACAATGCGGAAAGTAATTCATTAAAAAATAAATAAATAAATTTAAGGCTTCACCATGAACAAAAGTTAAGTTTGGGTCTAGTCCAAAATAGTAAGTTCAATCACGTAATGGATGTCTATCATTTAAAGTGCATTACCTTATCGAAAAAACTCTCATATCCGAATAACCTCAACTCATTCGAAACAGATTAGGAGCATCATGCAATAATAGAATATGTCCACTGGTCTAACATTACATGGCAACTTATGTACGAGACATGTGGCATCCCCTCATTGACAACAAAAAATCAGTTTCTATGTGGAAGATCCTCCATTGTGGAGTCTGGACCAATGCAAAAAATAATAAAATATATGGGGCCTCTCAGTGATGCAAGCGTCACCTTTGGGGCAAAGAGGACCTTGGCCATCTCTTCTTCTCATGCCCAAGAAGTTTCCTGATTTGGCAATCTCTTACGAGGATTTTGAGTTTACAAAGATAGATCAACTGGAAACAAGCTCTTCTGCCTTGTGGAACATGATTCGAGGGGAAGCGCTCTAGAAGGTATGGAAAGACCGATGTGGTATTACTAAGAGAATGTACAAAGATAAGTGACCTGTTAGGTTTATAGGCATATATACAAGCTGGGGGGAAAAACATCCTAAAGATGAAAAAAAGTACTCAACGGTCCTAGTGTGTTCACACACATCACTACCTAAGTATATCAACATTCATTAGGGAGTGCACAATGCCCTACCACCCACCTACTCGAAAAGTATGGGAAGGTTATTGTAGTGATTGTGGAAAAGAATATATGTTCAGAGATTGCCCCAAGAATCCCTAAAGAGGATCTTCCACTACACAAATAAATTTGGTTGAAGTAATAGAGTCCTTTGGTAGTGGAAAAGAATACATGGTGCCATTGAAGGCTATTACAAGAGCTAAAGCAAAAGAAAATGAAGAAATCCCTAGTGATCAAAGATCCGAGAGTCCAATGAGTGAAAAGGAAGCAAAATCCTTAACCTTAGTGGTAGAGGATTTTGAAGAATGATGTGAAACCCTAAGGAAGAAAAAAGCTCAAAAATGGAAAAGTATAAGAGAGAAAATCAAAAGCAAGTGGATGAAGAATTTTTTGAAGAAAAGGAAAATCATGCACAAGGCATAGAGTCTACTCAAATCTGACCAGTCAAACAAAATAATGATGTGGTAAAGAAAGAGCAAACAAAGGACCACACAAGATCAATTCTAGAGGATCCTATGCCTTAAGATTTACAAATGTGGTTGAAAGCTTATCAATCTAGAGACAAGACCTACTCTAGAGCATCATGTTGGATGTTACCCTAGAGGAGATCTAAAAAAGGAAATATTAGAAATATGTAAGAAAGTAATTGACATTACTCAGAGTAAATTAGAAAAGTCAATACCAACCATTCTAGAGATGAGAATTCTAGAAAAAGCATTCCACGAATGTTTAGAAAACTTCAACTCAACACAAGAAAAGTCAGAACCACCCAAGACATTTGAAGAGGAATTAGGGTTAGAAACCATGGAAGTTGATTCCTTAATTCTTGAGATAGAGACGAATTGGCCACAGGACATATGGGCCAAGCTTCAAGAATATAGATGGAAAAAGACTTAAGGTGAGATCCCTCCCTTCATAGAACTAGATGCTTCTACAAATCAACCAATGGTGGAATAAGAAGTAGAATTAAAGAATTTATATAATCAAGACCTTGAGATAGATGAAGCAATTAGATTTACTATACTTCCAAATTATATGGATGAATATAAACAGAATTCTAATTTCTTCCATGTGCCCACATTAAGATGCAAGGAGAAGAGAGCCATTCCAACCACTCTACAAGAGTTGAAGAAGGTGAAAGTTCATTTTTCTTTAACTTTAGAAGAGCTTCTGCAAGTAAAGCCCCAATTGTGGAATAATTTAACCACTCAACTAAACCTAAAACATTAGAAAAAGAGATAAATATTGAAGAAAGTCTAACAATTAGCATACCTGTGGATAAAGTAGGAGATTTCAGTGAAGGTGATGAAGGAAATACTTGCCTTCCAATCACTTTTTGAGGGTACATGACTAAACCCATATTAGATGCTGGTGCTGGAGTACGAATATCTACAAAGGAAACTTGGGAAAAATAGGGAAAACCAATCGCAAGACCAACAAGAATGAAATTGGAAGGCTCAAAGAAAAGAAAAAAGGCTCCAATGTTGGAAGCCATGGTAGGCAGGAGAGAAACCCATATCCTACTTATATGCCTCAAATATTTCTTGATAAAGCCTTTGAACCACATGGATGGATGGAAATACTAGAAGCATTAGATGTGTGTGTAAACAAAGAGGCATTGACCATGAATGAGTGTGTAGATCAAGGGGGATATGATTTAAGTTTACACATGATAGTAATCCAAGCATCAAATGAAGGTGAGACAATAGAAAAGGAACTGAATGAGGATTCTGAAAGTATAGTAATGGAACCTGAATTTGATTTAGAAGAAAATTATATGAAAGAAATTGAAATGAGTAATCCAACGGGAAATTGTAAGATCTTCTCCATAGAGGAATGCCCTAAAAGTGCTAATAAGGAGACTAAGGGAACAGAGGATGAAGATCAACAACAAGAATATTTAGAATTTACCAAACACTTCAAGAGATATGATATAAAAGAGAGAAAGATCACGATTCAAATGCCTAAGAGAGAGGCCCAAGGAGTATCATATGTCAATAAGGATCATATAATGATGTCTATCTCATGGACGGCCAATAGGAGTAGCTGACGAGTTGCAAGATACTTACTTTTTTAATTTGGAAGTATGTCCAAAAAATTGGTTCATATGCTTACACATGGACCTAGTCATAAAATCAATTCAGCAAAAGCAAGGAGCTTTGGAAAGTAAGAAACCTTCACATTGTGGCAAGTAGCTTATATTTCAAAGATTCTAACAGGGTGCTTCTAAGAATTGTCAAAGATGAGCAGAGAATCAATTTAATTCAATGAGATCATGAGAATAAATAGAGAATACATAAAGGGGTAAGTGGAACAACTCAACAATTAAACATGTTAGGAGTATATTGGCCAAAAATGCAAAGGGATGTACACAAATATGTGAATAATTGTAAAACATGCAAAGTCTCTACAACTGATGAACATTTATCTTTGTGCTATTTGACAATAGCGCCTGAATGGAGCAAGCCACTAGTCGAGTTCTTGAAGTTACATATGTATCTCAAAGGAGCTACCTAAGCTAGAAAGAGAGCTATAGAAGAGCAAATCATAGATTATGTGATATTGGGAAAATAAAATTTCAAATGAGGAAAGGATAATCAACTATGAATGTGGATTCATGAGGGAGATTACCTTCCTATATTGGAAATGGCTCATGCTAGAGCAGTTGGAGGTCATTTCTCATTTGACAAGACTGTAAAGATGTTCCTCTTTGTAGGCTTATGGTGGCCAACACTCCACATGGATGTGGAAACATATGTAAGTTGTGAAGTATGTCAAAGAACCAAGTATCCAATTAGGAGAGATGATATGCCGTTGAGACGTATGATTAGTACAACAACTTTCTCTATATGGGGAATCGACTTTATTAGACCTATTAATACCCCAAAAGAGGCTCTCATATTGAATACATCATAATAGCAACCGACTAAGTGGGTAGAAGCCAATGCTACTAAGAAAAATGATGCTCGAATGGCTGCAAAATTCTTATTTGAAAATATTTTCACATGGTGTATACTACTTGTTGAGATAGTAGTAATAGAGGTACACACTTCATCAATGAAGTCATTGAGTCACTTATGAATGAGTTCTTGGTGATTCATAAAAAATCAGAACCCTATCACCCATAAGTCAATGGATGAACTAAAATTTTGAATAAGGTATTATGCATGGTTTTGATGAAAGTAATCAACAATGATAGAGCCGACTGGGATAAACAATTTCATTATACATTTTGGGCTTACAAAATGGGCATTGGAACTATGCCATTTGACCTAGTCTATGGACAAAATGCAATATTACCAATTGATTTCTTAATTTCTACTCTTCACGTAGCTGAGAAGTATGAATGGACAAGACATGAACTATCTAATCAATTGGATCATATTGAAAAATTGCATGAAATTAGGTTATAGGTAGTAGCATGTATATATGATCCTACGAGAAGGCAAAAACCATACTATGATGCTCACATAAAAGAAAAAGGTATGGAGACATATTACCAAAATACATCAGTGGATCCAAATAAAAAATTATATGGAGCCATTCACAAAAAAAAATGCCAACAAGACGATTAGGAGCTCAAAATCATAAAAGGGAAGAGAAAATTCAAGAAGAATCTAGACAAGAAGCCCTAGAGCAAATCAAGAAATGGAAAGAATGGATCAAAGAACGAGAGAAGAGATACTTAAGCAGCAAAGAACCCATTCCCATAGAAAATATCATGCCACAAACATCAAGAAATTTTGTAATGTACCAAGACAAACCATACTCGAACCTGGGAATTGGAAATGAAGAGTATCACCTAATGGACTCTTTAATTGACATGTGAGAAGCCTTAAGCGGTGTTCTTGCTTCCTTAGTTGAAAAACCAAAGATGCTAATTAGGAAAAGATTGGATGTATGAATTTGAGGTTAATCTGAATCTCATACAAGGATACATAGCTTTTAAAGTAGGGCATAGAGAAGTCTTTAGCCTCCTAGAGGAAAAGCCTTTGAATACAACCAAAAATAAAAAACCCTAATGTGTCAAAGTTAAGCATACATGACCTAGATCACAAGAATGAGTATCATCCAAATGAATACATTCTTCAACCTATCTTATCTCTTAATCACAACCCTTGTTCTACTGCAATTGCAAAACCTATCCCTCCTTCCCAAGAGAACATTTTAGAGATCCATAGTGAAGATATTACTTTTGGAGAGGAAAGCAGAGAGTTGACAATAAGGAAAACATCAAGAAGAACGAGAGAGCTAAAAAATATGGGAATCAAGCAAATATGGATATGCAAAGATCAACTTATAGAGTATCAATCCACTCAAAGACAACTACAACCGCGAAAAACCTAGAGAAAAGAAGTCAATCAAAGCAAAAAAATCAAGGCCAATCAACTCGAGAAATATTCAATTTTGGATACCAAAGAAGCTCAATGAAGCCCAAAGACATAATCAACATGCATGGATTCCAAAGGAAACTTTGAAGGAAGCAAACGACATTCTACAAGCATTCGACAAAGAAAGAGTGCTTCAACCAAAGGCCATTCAAAGGACCACAACAATCAAGGACCATCAAAACCACATAAGCAAATGAAACCAAATAATCAAAGCAACCACAAATGGAGGATCAAGACAAAGGAAACAACATAAAAGCAAAAACAAACTAAAACAGGGGAAGATCAACATAGAGATACTAGGACGCCTCAAATGTGGAGACCGAAGATAAATCAATCAAAGCAAAAGTTTGAGAAGCAGTGTCATTCTTGCTCACATGCTAAGTTGAATGCATATAGAGTAAGCAACATAGGGCCACACTACAAAGCCTCACATTTGGCACATGGCTTCTCAAAGATTGCTTAGTGGTGCACATTTCCTCCAAAAGAGGAATATATCTTCAATTATACTCTAGTAGTTTATGACTTTTACCAACCATAATTAATTTTTTGCTTTTGCTATTAATAATCCATTTGTTTTCTTTCTCATTAAAAAATAAAAAAAATTGATATTCAAGCATTAGGGATAACAAGGCAATGATCAAATTATTGTAGGAGGGGAATCACTAGAAGGAAGGACTATTCCCACATGAGCACTATGAAACTCATTAAAGCTTTCATACTCTCTCGTGTTAATCAAGACTTGATGGTTTGAGTACAGATGGCTTCTGAAGCTACATAAGAGATACCTCAAGTGGACAAGTTTAGATTGTGTCATTAAAGCAAGATGTCATTGGTTTAGAGATTATCAACTTACTGGTGAGCATTTATTCTTGATTAGAGTATGCATAATGGATCAAGGTCATTAATTTCAAGTGATGAGTCAAGATTTCTACATCATCCACAACATACCTAGAACCATTGGGACATGGAACAAATCAAAGGACTAGTGCATTCTCGAAACTCGCTATTTATGAGTCACATTTTGAGAGGTGCATGCAAGTCATGAATACATTACATCCAACAAATGATAAACCATTCATACCAGAAGCATAAGTCACAAACTTGAAAGGAAGGCTTAGAACAACTAGGTTCAATCATGAACTTATAAAAGATGTTTTCAGATGGAGTCATAGATTTGAAGGATGAAAATCACGAGGCAAAGAAAGAAGTTTTTTGGATATCAACCATTTGGATATTGGGGAAGAAGTCGGTCTCGTACATCAACATTTTTGTTTTCCAAACATCAATAGATACACAGTCCCTCAGAAGATTGTGGTTCAACTATTGTTGCATGCAGTAACACAAGTAGCATAACAAATCAATCTATCTCCATATGTTCAAGAAATATTATTCAAGGCAAAGAAGCAATGGGATATCAAGAAGTTTTTGAACCGAAACATGGCAATGGCAATTTTGATCTATCATGCCTTAGATTCATGATCACTTATGGACAATGCCTATAACCTTTGAAATGGCCAAATATGTTAAGTCAACATAAAGTCCAAAGAAGATGAAGATGATGAGCTCAAGCGATGAAGCATGCAGAAGCTCCATGCCTAGAATGAGAAGATCTAAGAGATCTAGAGACTCAGACGAAGTGGCAACAACATCATCTGCCAAGAGAACTCACATTGTGTCGAGATGTACCTTAGCTCGACCATCATCAATCATAGATGAAGATTTAGAAGCAGCATGCATTGATAGCTTTGGCTATCAAACATGCCATTATCCTACACATTCGCTCTTGCAAAATAGCTAAGGATGCTTGAGATACACTAATCACTTTATACTAGGCAAGAATGAGGCTCGCGTTGCTCACTCCCAAAAACAATTGGAGAGTGAGCACATGAATGAAGGAGATTCCATGGACAATTTTTTGACAAAGATCAAAGATTTGAAGGAGCAATTTATTTCTAGTGATGAAGTCTTGTTAGACATTTCACTTTTGCAGACTGTTCTGAACGGTCTTCTAGATTCGTGCAACAAAACATCAATGTAGAATGTCGTATACACCTCAATATAATGGAGTTGCTAAAAAGAAAGAACAGGTCACTCATGAAAATGGTGAGGTATATGGTCAAAAGCCAGGCTTTACCACATAAATTATGGCTTGAGGTTGGTATGTGTGCAACATATATACTTAATAGGTGTCCCACCAAAGCATTGCAATATATCACTCCATATGAGGCTTGCCACCATTTGTTGCTCATTTGCATGTCTTTGGTTATGTAGCATATGCATTAGTGCCTGAACAATAACGTAGAAAATTGGATGATAAAGAAATAGAATGTAATTTTGTTGGGTACAATTCTGAAAGCAAAGGCTATCATCTATATCATCTATAGACTAAATAGACTTTGGTTAGCCGTGATGTTGTTTTTGTGCAAGATGTAGTTCAACCATTACTTTCATGTTCTAAGGAGACATTAGTTAGCTCCAAAGATGTGTATGAAAAGAAACCTTCATAACTATCCATCTACGATCTACTCTAGACCTCATCTGACCTCAAAGTCAAGAGCTAACCAATTTTCAACACTCTCACATGGCTTCTCTTCATAATGGGGACCTTAAAAAATCGAGTGTCATGGGCTACTAGATACTCCTGGATGGCACGATTTCTCAATTGCTTCTATCTCCAATCTAGTATCCTATCTGGAGGATGATCTGTGTTATCACTTTCTTGCAAAGAAACAATACCGTCTATTAGATCACCCTCCATGTCCTACAAAGAAACAATACCCTCCATATGTGTATGGGACAAGGACTAGCCATAGCCAAAGGTCCCAAGATCAGGGGATATCCTAAGGTAATCAATGGTAATGGGGATGAGTGTTGCATGATGGCCACATGGTGACACTACATCATTCCAGATCATTACTATTTTGGATGCAAGAGGATGTATTGGATGGGAGGAGAGTGGCACACACATCATTCACAAGTCTTGCTTACACTCGGAGTCTTGATTTCAAGTTTAGACAATGACTTCATTCATCGTATTGATGAAGCCATTATCACAAGGCAAGCTTGGGAAATGTTGGAATCAACATTTGGAGCAAATGCAAAATATTCTAAAGTGTCTTTGAAGATGCAATTATATAGAATTTCATGGCAAAAGGAGAAAACCCTTCCTACCATCATAACAAGTAAAAAATCATTTGCACTTAACTAGCATTTATTAGATGCAATGTTGAAGAAGAAGCTAAAGTTGCTATCCTTTTAAGAGCATTGCCATCAAAATATAATCATCTTGTTTTAATGCTAAAAGAGAAGAAGCCATCTCCATCTTTGGAAAATGTGATTCATTCTTGGAAAGAAGAAGATAAGAAGGTTTCATGGTCACCACCTTTCGATCATGCACACATTGTGGATTAAAGAATCATGAAGCCAAGGATTGTAACAAGCTTATGAAGTGCTCAAAGTGTGAAGAAATGGACATACCTCCTAGAGATGCCAAAAGAAGAATTCAAGGAGCAAGGGGAAGAACTACATCGTGGAAAGTGGAAGTAAAAGTGAGACAAACGAAGACCGAGACCAACAAGAAGATGCCACTTATCATGTTTCCAACGGTCCTTCCAAAGCAAACTATAAAGCACCAACCTCCACCACTCATCCTTATGACTATGTTATGTATTATAGAATTCCAATCTTAGCTCTACTTTTCTTTCTTTTAGTTTGCATCTACCAAAAATAAACCAACACACTTTACTTTTCCTCTAAAACATATGTAATTGGGCTAAGATCAACATGTGATCCTTGAGATGTATCTTTGAACCAAGAAGCTTCCTTGGGAACCCTTATGAGACCCTAGATGTATCCTTTGTGATCCTAGTTGTATCCAAAAGGATGTATCCTTGAGAAGAACTTGTTATATCATATGAACTCTAAAGACCTAGTATTTGGTTTAAGAGGGGTATTGTTGAGTTAAACCAAGCCTTTTTTTTCATTTCATAACTTAGATAAACCAAGCCTTGAGAAGAACTTGTTATCTAAAGACCTAGTACTTGGTTTAAGAGGGGTATTGTTGAGTTAAACCAAGCCTTTTTTTTCATTTCATAACTTAGGTAAACTCTAGGACATTCCCTCCAACTAGCTTCTCTTGAGAGTACATTCTCACCTAGATATAAACAAGTGCTTCATGTATTAAATATGCCCATGTCCCATAGGTGGTTTGGTAAAGCTTTGGCCTCTTGAGGTGGAGGTTCAAAGTTCAACCCTCAGGTTAGACATGTAATGGCTTTAGCCAGTTTAAACTAGTTGAAACCTAGCGTACCAATTATCACCTAGTCTAACTCCTGCTTTGTGGAATATGGGGGATCCCACGAGTACTATGCCCATTCACTTGTACAACTGTATTTTAAGTTTTCAAACTTAAAGCTGGGAAGAGTAGGTTCGAACCTCTTTTTTTATATGTACTTTGATTGCATATTTGTATATAACTTATTCTTCCTAATCATGCGAGTTTATTAGCTCCTTATTTCTTGCTCTCTCTTTCCTCATTCCTTATTTCTTGCATAAACTTGCACAAACACCCATGGCGTCTCATTCAATCACGTCCCCGTGAAGAAGATGAAGTGGTGATGAAGCAACCATGCGATCCTCAAATATAATGTTTCAATCTTGTACCACACATAAGTAGTGACATTGCACTAATTGCATATAAATCTTGTTCATGAACATGCCATTTTTTTCATATCACCGCACATGTCAATGAGACTAACACCCACTTCTAACTCAAATGCTTGTTCCAAGTCAACCAATTTGGTAATCTGACCTCCATAGTTGTCTCCCTTCGTTGCTTCAAAACCCTCAATTCATTTCCTAATGATTTCAAAAAGTTATGGAATTTCTACATATTAAGACCTTCCAAGGAACTTCCCCTATAAAACCTTTGTGTTTGAGATGTCAAACAACAATATACGACCATTTAAGGTAGCGCGCTTCTACACAACATCTATTCTGAATTTTTTATACTTTTGTTATAAGCAAGAATTGATGGGATATATCTTCTCCAAGCATTTTGTGAATGAAAAAGGTACAAACGGAAAAGCCATTTGTGAAGGAAATTGTTAAAAGTGAAGGGAGTGATACAATGTTCTTGATGCCCCTCATTCGTACAATGTATTTGCGAGGAGTTGTACATGCTAGGAAGGTGGGTGAAAGATAGTTAGTCTTAAATGGAAAATAAACTCCCTTTATTTGAATCATTGGTCTCCCTTCTGGGGGGTGGGCCCAAATCTTGTTGACTCCATTGACAAAATGATCCTCATCATCATATTATGATGAGATGTTAAAACCAAGTCGTTTTGAGGAATCATTGGTTTTGGGGAATCGTTGGAGTATGTCAACAGTGGCAAGGGTCATGCTCATTACAACAAGGGTTGATTTCAACTTAAATCAATCTTCTTATTTGATCTTGGAGTTTTTCCTACCCCACACCTACCCTACCAACCTTTGGACTTTATTCATTTTTAGTAGCTATTAGACATTCTACTTTTGTTTTGTCTCTCTCTAGATCCCATGGATAATAATATCAAGAAGGTTACATCGCATGATCAAACTTTCTTAAAATAAAGAAGAAACACTCGATTGCTTCACTTTTTTTTTTGAGAGTACAATGAATTGGAAAGATACACACACCCGACCTCGTAAGGTAGAGGCACCCATCTTGAGGAACTCTGAGGCATCGAGCCCTAGGCAGAGCTTGAACCCTGGCCATCTGCCTAGGAGTACAAGACACACTCCTAAATCACACCCGCTGGATTTTGCTTCACTCTTTCAAAATTCAAGCGTTCTACTTTTATTTCTTAATCGAAAGAATATAACAAACAATGAACAACATAGTACATATGGATCCTTTGTATCACACAAAACGAGAGCATACAACCGTTTGAGAGAGTCCGATATGGAAGTTCTTACAACATTGGAATGAACCAAAAACCCAGATTGATTTAACTAAAAAAAAAAACCATAATCCTTATGGGGTGATCTATCCATGCTGTTTAGAGTCTCTCAAGAAGCGTTTATCTTTAGCTTGGTGGGGCAATCGGAAAATATAAAAGGAAATATGTGGAGTCAATTTGACAAGCCTCTTAGAGAATTTAGAGAAATCTTATTTTTCTAGGCAGAAGGATTCATGATTCGAAGAAACATCCCTTTTTAAGCTTAAGCACTACAAGGTGCTCATGTTTGGAAGAAACATTCCTTTTTAAGCACTACAAGGTGTTCATGTTAAAAAAATCAAATTGAAAAACAAATGGGTCCCTCGTGAAGAGGACAAAAATATTATAAACATTCTCCATAACCTTCTCTAACTTTTTTTAAAAAGAAAGTTAGGGTGGAATCTTAATCTCTCAGAATGAAGGTGGGTTTTGTACTCATGGGACTCTCTATATCCCACAAAGTAGGGGTAGGGTTGAGCTTGGGAAGAGATGACCTTAAGACCCAATGAATAGATGGGTTTTGACTGGCTTGAAGACTTCATACAAGGGTATTCGAAGACCTGAATCAAAACAAGGATGCCCAAAGGCCAACATAGGAAGCAACCCAAAGAAGAGTGATCATCCACTCATCAACAGGTAGGAGTGTCCACAAGGGGAGGTTGAATCCACATCCCCCACTCGAAAGACGCTTCGTATCCCACAAGCAAAGGTTAGGCACTTGACGCAAGCAAGATTACAAAGCCCGAAGGCCCACTAGGACAAAGCTTGGGAAGGGATGTCCTAAAGCCCAACATATAAACTTGGTTTTTCGAAAGTCAGAGACCTAATTCACTTGATCCAAAGGCCGCGACACGACGTAAGGAGCCCGAAAGTTAAAGTCTGGAGGCCCGAAAGTCTTCGTTTCATCCTACCCATCAAGTAGAGGTGTCCTCAATATCGTAGAGAAACTCTCTTGAACCCTCGTCCCCCACCCTTCACCCCGGAGGCAGCAAACTAAAGTTTCTCCTAGTTTATAATTTAAAGCGTTTTTGTCAAAAAAAAAAAAGTGCCTTTGGAATCAGAAGGTGTTCCAAGTTACACTTGTTTCAACGTGAACAGAACCTTGCAAAGTTCGTAGTTTTTTTAAGACAAAAAGGAGGTTCGGCCTTTTTTTATTTTTTATTTTTTTAATTTTAAAAGGAAAAGTTCGTTGTTTCATTGTGCGGATAAGCTATAAAATTAGATTCTACATAATAAATAATTCCAGGCGAGAATCCGGCGAGAATCAACTGCGTTATTCAATGTCTCTAAGTGTCTATTATCAGTGAAGACGACCCCTGAGAGTATACCTCTGTCGCATCTAGTGTGTTTTCCTTCCGCTGCTGTATTCTCCGATGCCGAAGGTTCGGAGACAGCAGTTTAGATGTACATGATTTCCTGTTGTACATACTCGTTTTTCCGTCCGGAGAGACACAGAGATGGGCTCTGATTGTAAACTCTAGAATTTCTTGTTATACTCGATTGCGTACCGCACCTCTGCATTCCTTGTTGACGAGATTCTGATACCTGCCCTCTGTCGCGTGGGTGGAGGGAGTCGATTGATTTCTCATAAGAGTGTTAACTCCTTCATGGGTTGACGGGGAGAAAGAGCACTTGAATGCCATTTTTCGCTCTCCCTTTGTAAAAAGCAGGGTCCGGGCTGCATAGTTGGGTTCCTCAATCGGCATTGTTGCTAGCCATCCAGAATCTACCATGGCAGTCCGTCGGCTTACAGAGACACTTTCACGACATTTACTTGAAGATGTCTATAGATGCAGCCAGAAGAAGCAGACAGGGGTCAGTCTGAAGTATATGATGGACTTTGGAACGTTTCCGACGAAAAGAAATCTTCTGGCAGCGGCACAGTTTCTGCACAAAGAATTACCTGTTCGATTAGCGCACAGGGTTGTCGAACTAGAGAATTTGCCTCACGGACTATCTGAAAAAGCTCCTGTTTTTAAGGTATATTGGCTTTTAGAGATCATCATGCGTGTACAGTCTAATCTATCCATAGTACTTTTTTATTGGGGCTAAGGTTCATCTATATTTATGATTAACACGAAGCAGTTTTATATTCAGGCGTCAGTGAGAAGTGAAACGATTAATATTCGTAGTTGCCTTTGCCTTTTGTTAATCATGCAAGTCTGTAAGCGTGCATGAGGGGAAGCGCAAGTGCGCACGTGCGCACATGCACACATACACACATAAACGCACGCACACGCGCGCACACACACTCTCTCTCTCTCTCACACACACACACACACCCAGAGAGAGAGAGAGAGAGAGAGAGAGAGAGAGAGAGAGAGAGAGAGAGAGAGAGAGAGAGAGAGAGAGAGAGAGAGAGAGAGAGAGAGAGAGAGAGAGAGAGAGAGAGAGAGAGAGAGAGAGAGAGAGAGAGAGAGAGAGAGAGAGAGAGAGAGAGAGAGAGATTGTTTGTGTTGCTTGCAGCTATACACACACACACTCTCTCTCTCTCTCATAACCACACCCTCTTACCTCCAGTTATGGTCAATTATACAAACACTGGATTTTAAGGGAGGCTGAGGACGGGTTGGACTGTCCATCAGTTTTGGTTCATGCAAAATCTGAAGATCTTGCAGATCTTATCATTCACTTGCAATACGAGATGGAATTATGCAAGCACACCGATTGGTGGTGCCTCAGAGGAGACATGTATGGAAGCACCACACTCTAAGGAATCATGTTTTTCTTTGCAGAGTCAGTTTGAGCGGTTCCAAGGCATGAGTTTACATCTAAGATTTAGCCCCTTTATCTTGCACTTTTAATGTCCAATGTGGGCATTCGAAAGGAAGATGTGAAGCATCTCTTTTGGAATAGTACATATAGAAAAAGATGAAATGGAACCAAACTTGTCTCATATTCAGCCTTGATTTCCAAAGATCAATAGATTTACTTACATAACCAAGATGAGGATATATTATGGATCATTGACAGATTTAGAATCTTGGTCTTTTTGCTTATTTGAAAGGAAAGAAATATTTCTCTTTACAAAAACAAGAATCCATTTGCCATTTCATTGGCTTCATGTTTCAATAGATCTTATATCACGAACCCTTCTATTACCTTCCTAGAGATAAAAGAAACCATGATATTGTTTACTTCACATTACCTCCCAGAGGACTAAAGAAACCACATTCGAAAACAAGGAATAAGGTCTATAAGTGATCTTCGGGATCTTGTTCTTTTTACATATTACAATCATAAAGAAGACTTCTCCCCCCATCCAAAAAAAGAAAAATGGTAGAGAAAAAGGTATACATACACTATTAGACTTTTAGTTAGTAGTCATTATTCACATGTGGAGATGAGGGTTTCAAAGACCAAGGTCTCTAGCTCAAGGGAGCCAAAGCTCTGATAAGGGAATCCCAAGGTTAAGAACATGTTGGCCACATGGATTCTAGAAAATTTTAGCAAGGATTTTAGAATGCTAGAGCAAGGGCTATATAAGGATGGGAGGTGAGACTAGGGGCGTCATTCATACTTTGGTATTCATTTCACAAAAGTCTTTAAGCTAGTAGCAAGAGAGACTTAGGTCGGGGGGGGAGGGGGGATGGATTTTGTCTCTTTATCAGAGGAAGCTAAACCAAGCATAGCAAGTGTATAGTGATGGAAAACTTGAGTCATTTCAAGTAGTTATATTGGAAACTATATGTTTTGTAATTTGTGTGCAATGTGCATAGAGTAAGCACCCATGATGGGCACGAGATTTTCTCTCTCTACTTGAGAAAACTTAACCGAGCATTAATAACTGTGTAACGGTGGAAAACCTTGAGTCATTTTAGGTGACAATATTTAGAAAAAATACCTCTTGTTATTTTTGTGCAATGAGTAAGCACCCATGACTTGGGTAAGCATGAGAGAGAAACTTTGTGTGAATATTCATGCCCATGAGAAGAGGGAGACTTGTGTGCAACTTTCATGAGTTTAGGTGAAGCTTTTGAGGAGAGAAAGCTGGAAAAGAAAGCACAAGAAGGGGAGGAAAGAAAGCATATGTTGAAGGACAGTAATAGAAGTGAGGGGAGGACCTCACGAACAAAACTTGAAGGTCAATAAGGACAAGTAAGAGGAGCTTGAACATGTAAAGAACTAAACAAGGACTTCAAGTGTCCTATCCCCTTCTTTTTCATTCATTTCATTATAATCATTTCTTGGTGGAAGAAATGATAGAAGAGGTGGCCAAAAGGTCTATGTTCATAGGTCTTATTTACAGGCACATTTACAACTGTTCCACATCGCTCTCATAACCTTTTCAAGCTAAGTTCTTTGGCCAAAAGAAGACTCATAGGTCATATTTACAGGCACATTTACAAGTGTTCCACATAGTTCTTATAACCTTTTCAAGCTAAGTTCTTTGGCCAAAAGAAGATCCCAAAAGTTTTTCATTGAAGCCCTAGATCCTTAAATTTGGAGGGAATTCGAGTCTCTAAAATACCTCTTCAAAGAGAGTTGTCGAGCCTATTGACTTTTTGAAGTAGTTGTGCTTAGGTGAATTTTTGTTCCTATTTATGGATGCATGAAGAGTTAGTTTACAATAATTGGGGAACCTTTAAAGCTAAAAGTTTAGGAATTGAAGTTCATATGATAGGTTTGTACATGTAATAGGCACTTGTTAAGAAGTCAATTGGGCAAAGAAAATTATCAATATCTCTTAAACCATAATAGCAAATGGAGTGATTCCTTCTAGCCAAATCATGTGTAATCCTTCACTTAAAAGGTTTATATCACACATAAATGATCTAGATGCTGACATACACAACTAATCCTTCACTTAAAAGGTTGATATCACACATAAGTGATCTAGATGCTGACATACACAAGCAAGTAAACACAATTGCTCTTCAAAATCTAGATACTGACATACACAAGCTTGAAGCAAGTAAACACAATCGCTCTTCAAAACTAGATGCTCATTCATAGTGAAATTAGGGTTTTAGAATAAAAGTTCTCTATAAGGTTCCTTAGAGCCAAGAACTCAAGCAATGACTTGCTATATAAGCATATACTAGAAAAATTCTCAAAAAGTATCCAGACGCAATCTAGGTGATCATATGGAGCTCTCATGCAGCACAATTACAAAACTAGCCTTGAACTTAATCAAGTCTCAAAATTAAATCTAGATGGAGAGGGTTCCAAGGAATTTTGTAGCTAAGAGCTAATCTAAATCACAATTTTTTAGATTAATCTTCAAAAACAAATCTCATAAATTTGGCGCCATATAACCTCAATGTTCTAGGCAATGTGTGACATTAAATCCTCTATGTGCACAATACAAATTTCAACCATAAAATTCAGGTTGTTCAAGCTCATAAATTAACAATCAATTTTCTAAATTAATAGAGGAAAAATACATTTGCTACATTTTTCAGGTATGCAAATTTAGGAACAAAGCACAATGCAAAAGTACTTCTAAATAAAAATATCGCTTCTGAAAACTATTTATGTGCAGTATGTAAAAAATGACCTTCAAATCTAGATGATTGGATTCCCCAAAAACAGAGATTTAAGTAAATCTTCAGTAGCTGAAAGTAAACTTTAGTAGGCAGCAAATAAACTGCTTTATGCAGAAATTTGCAAGTATGTAGGGCTGGCAATTCACTAATATATAGGAAGATATGGGCTACAAGCTTTCTACGAGGAGTAATTACCTAGTACCTACTAAACAAGATTCACAAAGGGCAATTGGCTTTACACATCGAGGCGAAAATCTTATCGAAATCTAGGCAAAATCTTTTGTAGAACTTGTGTAGCTTTTAGGTGAATTGTGTAAATTTTTTGGTGACATGGCAATTAGATATGACATGAAAAGAAAAGGTGAGGTGTCAATTATTTGTGACTCAAATGTTTAGGGATTGACATGGGGCAATGAGTTTTAAAGGTTTGACTTTTTAAGTTGGTCAAAGTTTGAAATTAGGTTTTGGCCAGTAGGTTAGGGTTTGACTTTTGAGGCTAGTTTTAGTGTTATCTGGCAAATGTTATACATGATTGGATTGATCTCCACGAATACTTGATGAATATGTGAATCAGTTTCTCAATGACCAAAGTTGAACATATATAAGAAGGAGATAATCTAACCTAAATTTTAGATAGTCAGAATGTTTAATGTCCGTTCTAAAATTTTATATACCTCACCCCTAAATATTAATTATTTGAGATTCAAATATCCGAGATTCCTAAACTCCATAAGTAGAAGGGAGATATATTGGAAAAATGTTGAAGATGTTCCAAGTCTTCTCTTTTTGACAAACTTCCTATGAGGAATGGACTTTGAATTGGTAGACACTTCAAAGTTAATCGAACTAGAACTATTCTGCTATGTTATGAAGTCTAGAGATGTATCCTATGTATGAAACATGTGTTCCATATATCTTGGGACTTGTACATATGAATCTATGTTCTGAATCTAATGTAGATATTTTTGCCTCTAAAATTCTAGCTGTTTTGATTTTTGAAATACTTCAAGCAGCTTCCACAATCTTTTGGCATCAGTCGGGATTAATATAAAGATTTTGTACACCATCTTCTCAAGAAAATATCTAAATACCTTCCACAAAGGATAAACTTCCACACACACACACACACACACACACACACACACACACACACACACACACACACACACACACACACATATATATATATATATATATATATATATATATATATATATATATATATATATATATATATATATATATATATATATATATATATATATATATATATATATATATATATATATATATATATATATATATATATATATACGAATGTATATATGAATGCATGTGGAGATAGAGTGAGTCTAGTCTCTAGATGCACAAATATGATATTATATAATATATATTAATGTGCTACAAGTGTACATGATTCATGAATATTGATATATGATACAAGGCATTTGGAGAAGATATGGGCAGTCCAAAGTCAACCCCTAATTTGCAGGTCATAGGTCAAAGTACATAAAGAAGTCAAAATTAAACCTGCCTTATGTTATGATGTTATTTATTACATCCTATGGCTTAGATTTATTCAAATAAAATTCAATGACTATACAAAAAGCGAAGCCAATATGTGGTTCCATAAATTGTGCCAAAATAAAGCACCGTTAAAAAAATTGGCAAAGCTGTTTTCTGTTAGGGGAATTCAGATTTTCGTGGTTAGCTTTTCAAGAACAATTAAAACTACAAATAGACGAGCAACACAAGCATTATCCATCACTTCTTATGGAGATCAAGCCGTGAGCTTACTTTGGAGGAGATTACTTCACCTTGGAGGAGCAAAATTAGCGTTTTCTTCTTCTTCAAAGGAGCGAAACATCTTATAGGTTTTGTTCTTCATCAATATTTTTGAAGGCAAAGTCTTGAAGCTTATCTACACATGGAGATTGTGAAGTTATGAAGAAGAGAAAGGAAAGATATTTTCATGCATAAGATTTGTAACATTCATGTACTTCATATTTTGGAATAGATGGCATATATGTGGAGCTTTGCTTCTTCATCTCTCTATGGTTTTGTCTATTCTCTCTCATCTCTCTTTTCATTTTTGTCTCTAGATTGATTAGGGACCTTAAAAACCAACAATTTGTATCAAAACATGTAGAAATAGTGCACATAGAGCATGTTGAGAATAGTACATATTGTAGAAAGATAAGAGCTGGAAGACATAAGTCAAGCTCGGTTCATTATTTAGTAGGTGGGAGAAGGTCCCTCAAAAAGGAAGTTGTCAGAAGCTTGCTCAGTACATGAACTAAAGGAAGTTAACTCTAGGAGGGGTCACATTAGTCCTAATCAATTGCATAAGCAATTCCATATATTTTGAAGATGTTCTTATTATATAAACAAGTCATATCTAGGTTTTATATCAGATTGTTTTTATGAAGATTTGTAAGATTTGAAGGACAAAAGGTTATGTGAACAAGGAGGGGAAACAATTCTTATGGTAGACAAGTTTTCAACTTGTTGTATTTGTATAATTTGTATTATTTTGATAGGTGTAGATGAAGGCATATGACTTATACTTGATAGGCATTTAATGTGCTATTTGTCTGCATTTAATGTCAGTTCTATCATCCATTTGTTTGTCTCTATCTTTATAAGTAGTATTTGGTTGAGAAGAGTATCGAATGTGCGAGTTTTCCTTTTGATTTGTGGTATGAGAG
Organism: Ceratopteris richardii; assembly: GCA_020310875.1. NCBI lineage: Eukaryota > Viridiplantae > Streptophyta > Polypodiopsida > Polypodiales > Pteridaceae > Ceratopteris > Ceratopteris richardii. The sequence goes on along the minus strand of CM035438.1, from coordinate 101,741,465 downwards.
TGCTCTTCATGTATAAAGTCCTTATGTTTGTTTGTGGACATTTGGCATGATCTGTTAAAAATTATACAGATATTTACATCAGAAAATTATCAGATATTGTCAACCAACAGAATATATACCTATCTTGGCTGCTGGCATATACCCCTTCTGTTAGGTTAGGAAGGGATTGTGGGAAATAGCAACCTTCCACAATAGGGTTGCACATATTTTTTAAGAGATTTAGGAGATTTTCAAATTTTTGGCAAAGCCAATCAAGGTTAAAATATGGTCAAAATGGTCAAATTTTGCAAGTTTTTTTTAATCGGACAATCAAAAGTCAAACATTAGTTTATAGGTCACAGATCAAAGTTCACAAAAAAGTCAAAATTAAATCTTCCACACATCATGATCTTATTTATTACATCCGATGGCTCTGATTTATTTAATTAAAATCCAACAACTATATAAAAAGCAAAGGTGATATGAGATTCCAAAAATAAAGCAATTTTTTGTTTAAAAAATCATTAAAGCTATTTTTTATTAGGCGAATTTAGATTTTTGTGGGTAGTTGTTTAAGAATAACTAAAACTAAAAATAGACAAGCAATGCAAGCATTATCCATCACTTATGAAGATCAAGCCTTGAGCTTACGTTGGAGGAGATCACTTCACCTTGGAGGAGTAGAATTACGTTTTTCTTCTTCTTCAAAGGAGGGCAATAGCTTATAGGTTTTGTTCTTCAACAATATTTTTGAAGGCAAAGTCTTGAAGCTTACCTACACATGGAGTAGATCATTTCCCACACATGGAGATCATGAGGTTATGAAGAAGAGTAGAATCAAAGGCATTTTCATGCATATTTGTATGCTTCTTTGTAACATTATGTACTTCATGTTTTTGAATATATGGCATATATTTGCTTCGTCACTTCTCTATGGTCTTGTCTATTAATTGGGGGCCTTAAAAACCAACAATTGGTATCAAAACATGTAGAAATAGTGCACATAGAGCATGTTGAGAATAGCACATATTGTAGAAAGATAAGAGCATCGTCGAAGACATAAGTAAAGTTTAGTTCATTATTTAGTAGGGAGGAGTAGGTCCCTCAAAAAAGTTGTCTCAAAAAGGAAGTTTTCAGAAGCTTGCTGAATACATGAACTTAAGGAAGTTACCTCGAGGAGGGGTCACATCAGTCCTAATTGATTGCATAAGCAATCACATATATTTTGCAAGTGTTCTTATTATATAAACAAGTCATATTTAGGTTTTATATCTATTTTCTTATGAAGATTTGCAAGATTTGTAGGACAAAAGATCATGTGAACAAGGAGCGGAAAAAGATCTACATTCAGAACCTTATGGTAGATAGGTTTTCAACTTCTTGTATTTGTATATTTTGTATTACTTTGATAGGTGTAGGTGAAGGTAGTATGGAATGTCTTACTTCTCCTTTTGATTTGTAGTATGGGAGTGCTTTTCTTGTGTAAAGTCCTTATGTTTGTGGAGATTTGGCATGATCTGCTGAAAATTATACAGATATTTACATCAAAAAGTTAGCCAACAAAATATATACCTATCTTGGCATACACCCCTTCTTTCAGGTTAGGAAGGGATTGTTGGAAATAGCAACCTTCCACAAGAGGGTTGCACATATTTTTCATCACACCTCCAATTTGTAAGTTATGAGAGTAAAGGTGTTGAGGTGTGTTGAAGGAATCACTATGTTTTTCTATAATACTATTTTTTTCTATAATACTATTTTTTTCTATAATATTGTTTTATAATGCTTCCAAGTTGGATAATACTGATTCTACTATTATACCTTTCATTTTGGTTGATTCTGCAAATCTTGTCCATATTTATTAGTGTGATGATAATTGTATGGCATCACATTGAGCATTTAGGTTTCTGAATTTGTTGGCCGTCTAAATTAAGTTGCAAATACTAATGAACTCTAACAAGAGTTTACTTCTGAGGATTTTGATGTCTTTTTCAGGTTCGAGATTGGTATGTTGATTCTTTTCGTGATTTACGAACTTTCCCTGAAATTGTTGATAATGATGATGAGCTAAGATTCACTGATCTCATCCAAAGAGTTAAAATGCGGCACAATGACGTCATGCCAACAATGGCTCTTGGGATTCAAGAGCTCAAACATGACTTGGGCAAAAGAGTTGGTTTGAATGAGCTGCCAGAGATTCATCAATTCCTGGACCGGTTCTACATGTCACGTATCGGAATACGTATGCTCATAGGTAACAAATCAAAGCTCTAAGAGCCTATGATTGGGTTCTATGCTTGAGTGATGTAATGTATTCTGTTTGATGGACAGTCTGGTTGTACTTCATTGTTTCCGAATCAGTTTCCCATTTTTGTTGTCTAAAAGAGAAGTTTTGGGCATTCGTTCCTTCATTTCTTGACTAAAACAAAAGTTTTGACTGTCCATCTATAAGGTCTCAGCATCATCATTTCTTTGATGATTGATTTGAATTAATCATATTAGTCCTTATTCTGTTCAGGGCAGCATGTTGCCATGCATCGGTCCAGTCCACCCCCTGGTTTCGTTGGTCTTATATGTACTCGAGTATCTCCAGTAGAAGTTGCACAGAATGCAATCGATGATGCTCGATCAGCTTGTATGCGTACATATGGGAGCTCTCCAGAAGTACATATTTATGGAGATCCAAGTTTCACGTTTGCGTAAGTTTTTGCAAGCATCAATAAGATTTTGTGCTTCAATTCTTATTAGGTACTTTCCTTCTGTAGTAAACTACTATGAGGGTGATTCTGTTTGGTATTGCAGTTATGTTCCAACACACTTGCATCAGATGGTATTTGAGCTAGTGAAGAACTCACTTCGAGCTGTCCAAGAGCGATTTGAAGATAATGATCAAGAACCACCCCCAATAAGGGTCATAGTTGCCGATGGCATTGAAGATGTTACTATAAAGGTGCATACATCTGTCCTTTCTGATCATTCATGAATTTTTCTGTGTGGTTGGGTTTTCTTAAGTTGGACTTTCCTGTGATTCTTGATAGATTTCTGATGAGGGTGGTGGAATCCCTAGAAGTGGAATCTCCAAGATTTGGACTTATCTCTACAGTACTGCCAAATCTCCAGTCTTAGTTGACAAACAGCAATTTTTAGAAATGCCTCCTGTAATGGCAGGATATGGATATGGTCTTCCAATCAGTAGGCTTTATGCAAAATATTTTGGAGGTGATTTGCAAGTCATGTCAATGGAGGGCTACGGTAATTTCTAATGTTTCCAGTATGATTCAAAGCAAATAACATGACATGAAATCAATTTATTCTCTCCTTTTGTTGATCTTATGTTGAAGGCTAAGGAAGTCTATTGAAATTTCCAAGGTATAAGTGTGAATTAATTTAGTCTTAGTGTTATTTAACTCATTGTTGTATGTGCATTGTGAAGTGCCCTTTTTTTCCATCAATTTCATAGAGAGTTTTTACAGGAAATACGTGTTTGTCGATCACTTGCGTTAGTGGTATTTTAGGAATTTGACTTTGGCCATCCTGCACAGCTTTTGTATCCATTGTTTCATCCAAACCATGTGTTTGTGGCTTGTTTGAGGATGGTGCTGTTGCCATGAACAGAGTTATTTCAGCTATAGCATACCTGCCATCAATTTGCAACTACTAAGCTCATACAATGTGAATTATGCCATATAGTCTTTTGTGGGTTACTTTTAGAGCCTGGATCAATTGACTTGCAGTTTATACATCTTAAGGCCCTGGGTTGCTGTCTGCCTTAATCTTCTATTTAGTCACTTTAGTGGGCCGTTATGTGCAATTATAGGAGCACATCTAGTTTCTGTACTATAGTTGCATTACCTGGATTGAACTCCCTGATTGTCTAGGAAGGAGTTATGTGGTGTCCCTTTGCCTGTCCAATTTTGTGGGCCGTGATGTTTAATTGTATGGGCATATCATTTGTGTAACATTGTTAGTCTTGAGTTTCATCTTGCCTATGGATCTTAATCATGCAAGAGCATAGCGGATTACAGAAAATCTATCTGAAATACACATATTATGTTTCGGATATCAAGTATTACATTTATAGTCTGTCCGCGAATATTGGATCCTTCTTTTCTTGTGATAATAAAAAAGAAGTGTGCTAATGTGCCTCAAACACATTAAATTTCTTCATGTTATGATCAATAAATATTCTAACTATGGGTAAAATCTTCTTTCTATGCAGGTACGGATGCCTACCTTCACTTGAACAGGTTAGGTAATATCCAAGAGCCACTACCATGAATCATGATGGCGAACTGGAGTGTCTTTGACAAATCGAGCTCATTTTCCAGTATCAGAAACATCCTTGGGAAATTGTGTGGCAGGAAAATAACCAGCATGGAATGATTTTTTATTAAGGCCTTTACACCCCCCCCCCCCCCCCCCCAAAACACTGTTTTTTTTCTTTTTCCCCTAACAAACACACCCATACACATACACACACACACACACATATACACTCTCCTAAATTATCCTGATTCAAATTAGATGATTCCATTCATGATTGTCATGACTTGATCCATGCAAGTGAAAATAATCATTTGATTGTACAACATGTAAATGGTCTTCTGACACTTATTCTCAGGTTGGACTTGTGTAATCATAGATAATCCTCTTCTTTCTTCTGAATCCTTCTTTCATGATGGTTCCAGTAATGATTGTCAGGTGACATGTTTTGCTTCATTCAAGATTCAAGGCTATCTGCTGGAAAGATTTGTTAAAAATGTTATATAGATGCATAGCCTGTAGACAAATATCTGAAGTTCACACTTCAGACTCATGCAAGCATGAAAATCATGGAAGATTTTGCACTTCGTAGTAACCATGTACATCAGACTCTCATTGTAAGTACATGCCCTTTTCATTTGATAATTCCTCTACTCTGAAAGATTTTTGATTTGTGATTAATGTAACCGCTGGAAGATTTCCATTTTATCTTACAAAAAACATCTGGAGACAGTTTCACAAACCAACCTATTCAAGCTCTGCTATTCTTGCGTCTATGTTAGGCCATGCATTTGATTCTGCTTCTTCTGATTGTTTTAGGTATTTTTATTATCTTTTCATGCTGTGGAGTGAAATGTTGAATCCTACTAGCTCCAGAAATCTTCTCTTATCCGGCTGCAAAGAGTACACTAATGACCTGAATACAAAGCGTGAACCTTGAGAGATAAGATGTCTGGGAATTGATACCCCTTCTGTGCCAGTGGTGAAAGTACAACATTTGGCATTTTAAATCTCTCTTTTGTAACAGTCATGGTTATAATGGGAGATGGTGCCAAGGAAAGATAATCTAGTATATCTTCATCTTTTTTCTTTACGTCACTCCCTACTTGAGTGGGGTTGAATAGCATGGATGCTGCAATTTTCTTTTTCTTAGGGAAATCTTTGAATTTATGTTTCTCTAGACATCCATAGCATAACCTTCTTTCATAGCTCTTTCGCTTTGTTGTGGTGTGAGCACTGCTGTATTGTATGCTCTCTCTGCTATATTGGAGACCTTTTTTTCTCCTGCCCTGGATACAGTCATGATCATGTGCACATACTTAGCCTTGTTTGGAGGCTGTGCATTGATCGAAGTACTGGCGAGAGTCAAGAGAGGTATGCTCATCTTGTCGAAGACCTTTGACCTTGGTTAGTATTCTTATGGCCATCCTCAAAAATTAGAATCATCCTTATCATCTGGGCTAGAAATTGACACGTCTTTTTTAACTGGTGCTTCGATGGTTTCTCCCAAGCCCAGAACAAACTTGTGAACTTGGAGAAACTCTGGTATGGTATCTGGTACCTTGAGCAAAACTTCCCTACATTTGTCTGTATATTTTTGAATGGTAAGGTTCTTTTTGTGCATTTTATGTATGCCATATATGACATGACACAATCTAAAGGATTGTTCCTATTTGTTTAGCCATTGCTCAACGACATGATCAGTGCATGAACTAGGAGTACCATGGTAATATGACGACTTCAAGTTTTTAGCTTCGACCTGGCTTCTCTAACGCTTCACAAGAAGTATCTGGAGTTGTGTGCTTTGCTTCTTGCATCCCTATGATTTCCATACGCTCATCCTTCTTTGGTTCTCTACCAATACACTCTATGTACTAGAATGGTTTGGAGTGTTTGTTATGAATTCTGAATTTCGGTATTCATTGAGTCCATGGTCACAGGTGACTCCATGAGCATGTCGGCCTTGCAGGGATTAGCTGATGGAGTTCTCGAAGCCATTCTAAGTCTTCCTTTTTTTCTATGTTTTCATTTGTCTTAATTTTCATTTTATTATTTCTTTTGGTTTTCACAACAAGAAAATAAACCCTTTATACTTACATGTACAGGAAACAACCAACAATGTTTTCTTTGTGAAGGGAAGCACAAAAAGAAAGAAGTTTTTAGTAAGCAATTACTTCAAAAGTATTCATGCATGGATATGGATTAAACCTACAGCAAATTTGACAGAATTTTAGGTCCACATGCACATAGCAACAAAATCTAGTACTGATCTCAGGCACTTCACATTTAAACATATTACATATCATTTCATAAATAATCATAAACCATTTCTTTTCCTCTTTCACACTCCAAGGCGTACAAATGAACTTCAAAGGACTTCTTACAAGCCTATTTTATACAAGAGAAGAAACAAGAAATTACATTAAAAACCTCAAGACATTGAAATCCATATAATATTCCATTATTCCATAAAATATAACATGCTGCTAAATCATAACACAAATCACATTAAAAACATCAAGACATTAAAATCCATATAACATTCCATTATTCCATAAAATGTAACAAAGACACAATGTTGCCCAAAGAGTCTCTAGGTTGTAACAATTTCTTGAATTTCTAGTGAAAGGCCATAGGAAAGGCTTCTTGATCCATTTTTTGCGAATTCCCTTGGGTTATTTAGGAGCTTAGAGGTGATAGCCCTTGCTCTGGTAAGAAGCTTGGAGGACACACCTCGCATGAGATGCAAATTTTCTAGCTCATTGAGGACTCATTTTGTTGAATTGTAAAGTGGAAATGCTTGATCACAACTTACTTTTAATCAATCCCATGTGATGAAGTGTGCATCCTTGAATCAACTATACCATTTGTCCACCAATCACTTTAATGAGATTGGAAAGAGTAGACGGAACGTGTTCCCAGATGACCTTGCTATTCCCATTAGGGTCCTCACAAGAAGCCCCTTTGAATGTGAGAAATTTAATGCTGATTTTTTTGATAGGACATTGTTTTGAGCCATTTTGGAGAATCATTAGAGGGGAAATGATTCTAATTTGTTTGTTTCTAAGGAAGAGAAGTGGAAATCAAATCTTTGGGGTTCACGGAGTTGTCAGATTGTTTGGGACAGGTGTTCAAGAGGAGTGAAGTAGAGCCATCTTTGGCATCAATAGTGCTTCATCGGAGTTCAGATGGGACTTGCTACCGATCATTGATGGTGAGAACTTTTCATGCAGACTTATTTGACAAGGTTGAGAGGAGATTATTTGATGAAAAAGGCTGAAAATCAATACTATTTGGGTGGAAGATGACTTGGGAAAATTTGAAGATGATTTGGGTAGGACCACCAAATTCTTGTAAAGTTAAAGATGAATTGGACTGAAATTCTCTTGGCATGGTCAACAATGACAAGCAAGGATTGGATGCCAGACCAAAACCGAACTCTCTAAGGGTTGAAGATGACTCAAGTTGAATTTGGCTTGACTAGAACTGAAGATGGTAGTCTAAGATTGAATTTTTGTTTGCTAAGTCCAATTTTTCACTTGGTAAGAATGAAGATTGTTGGCCAAACTCGAATTTGTGGCATGAGAAGCGCCCAACAAAAATGCAAACTAGGACCAAGGACAAGATGTGAGGACAAAAGATGAGCTGAAGGTGTTTGTTGTCATGTCTTGGACGAAGACCTTGGGCTGTGATGAGGCCTTGGACAAGGACATTGGACCTTGGCTGAGGCCTTGAGGAAGGGCCTTGAGGAAGGACCTTGGATAGTGATGAAGTGTTGGTTGAGGACCTCAGGTGAATATTTGGAGAAGGACCTTGGACCTTGGGTGAGGCTTTGGACAAAGACCTTACATTTTGGGTGCGGCTCTGGACGAGGACCTTCCAATGAGGCCTTAGATAAGGACTTTTGGGTGAGGCCTTGGGCGTAAGGCTAGGTTGTGAACTGTGGGGGAGGCTTTAACTTCCTGGTGGTGTGGAGTCTTGCAAGTTTGGCCAACCTCTGACAAAAGTGAGATGTTGGATCCAAGATTTATTTGTATTGCCATATGTTAGTGTAGTGTCTCTGTCTGCAACTTAAAGGAAATAATGATAGAATTGTATATCAATGTCTTCTATAAAGGTCTCTGAGGTAGAGGAAAGTAAGTTCCTTGAACAATGGTGTTGAGTAAGCAATCCGGCTTGAAAGCTATTGGCTATGCATTATGGATCATTCCTGAAAAAAGGACCTCAGTGAATTATTGGCTATCCATTATGGGTGTCAGTGAATTGAGAATGGGAAAGGACCTCAGAGCCTTGGAGTGACTTGCCAAGAGTGGATTGTGTATGAGGAAGTCGAAGCCTTTATTGTTTTGGAAACATTATTCCTGTTCCCACACAATCTTGTTGTAGTGTTTGAGAATGTCCTTAAGTGATGTGTGTGATATGCTTGGACCAATCATCTACTTTGTAGTTCTCATCCTTTTTTACCTTTGAAAGAACAAAAATTCACATTAGTAGGGTGATTTTTTAACTGAATAAAAGGCGTAACAAGACAGAATTAGGATATTCATCCGGTTCAGATGGCTATTTCGATTTCTCATTTTCAAGGCAGTGTGAAATAACAAAATACAAACATATAAATTTGCTAGGGGGAATCCTAGTCTTACAAAAATACCCCTTTTTTTAAATTTAGTACATGTCCTTCACAATAGTTAGAGCACTTCCCTTAAGATACCTCCATAATATTGTTTTAGAACTTTGAACTGCAAGGTGGATGGAGTTGTTTGGAGTCTCTCTCAAATAATTTTGGAGGCTCAACCGCTTTTGCCTTCTGGGTGTAGCTGTCTGCCTAATTATCATATTTGCATTTTGGGACGCTCTGATTGCACTTAGGATTGATCAATGATCCCGATTATGGAGGCTTACTTTTTTGAAAACCTCCTACTCTTGGATCGTACCACCAAGGGATCCCCTGTGATGAAAAGAGCTATTATGTACTCGAGATTCATCTCTTATGATATGTAACATGGAATATTGAATCTTCTAGTTGGTGAGAAACACATTATGACATTTCCTTCTTTTTGTTAAAAGTGCCATGGATGGAATACATTGTGTGAACTTCTTTTTATCTACTTTCGGATGTTCTGGAGTCTTCTCTCTATCTTGTGTTTCAATTGATGGTGGACACAAGATTAGTACCTTTGAGTATCTATGAGGTCTGACCATTGAGGGGAATGCCGAACAAGATTCAAGCTAGTCTAAACATATTACTCTTTTGTGCATTGCTTATAAAATCTTATCTTGAGTCTTTGCTACTTGATCTTGTACATGATATTGAGGTTAACTTGATCAAGCTATTGTTGGAGTTTGAGGTCTGTGTAAGCACACAAACAACACAAGGAAGAAGAAGAAGCTTGGAGCACAACACAATATAGAATGTATTACTAAATGAATGTGCAAAGATAAGTCACATGTTAGGGGTATAGGCGTATATACAAGTTGGGGGAAAAAACCACATAAAGAGGGAAAAAAAGTGTCCCGACGGTCTTAAGCATGTTCACACACATCACTATCAAAATATATCAATAAATCCCCCTTGGGAGTGATGCAGTGAACAAGGATCTGTCACTCGTGTATAAGGAAGTGCCAAGCTATGGGGAATCAATCCACAAAAGGAAATAAGCCAAAAATTTTGTGAAAAGATTCAAACTTCTCCCTAGGCAGAGCCTTTGTGAAAAGATATGCAACATTATCTTGTGTTGACATATATGCCAAAGTGATCTCTCGATCAAAGAACCTCTCCCTGACTTAATGATAATGCATCTCAATATGCTTGTGCGAGCATGGAACACAAGGTTCCATGGTTAGTCTTTGTGAGCATGGAACATAGACTAACGAACACCCAAATCAACCAAAAGGCATTTGAGAAACACACACATACACTCAATAATCGATGTGAAGCTTCCCTATACTCAATCTCACAACTAAAAGTGGCCACAATAGGTTGCTTCTTGCTTAACCAAGATATGCATGAACTACCAAGCATGAAGCAAAAATCACTTTGGAAAGATGAGTGTCATAGTAATCAATCCAAGTCTAAGTCATTAAAAGCATGTAAATATGGCGGTAACAATCCCCTCTGGGGATAAAACAATCCAACTAGTCGGGTATTACTCAAGTAGCGAAAGATGCACTAAATCGCTTGCCAATGCTTGACATTGGGGCAATGCATAAACTTGCTCATCTCAAAGACAACAAACTGAATATCAGGTTGTGTTATGCACAAGCAAATCAAGCATTCAATAGCCTATTGAGAGCAACATTAAATGCATCTCAAGCATCATGAAGACTTAATCATAAGTCTATTTCCATGGGAGTGGTAATAGGTTTGCAATCTTCAAGGTCAAAATGTTGCAATAATGTGTCAATATATTTTGTTTGATAGAAAGCTATTCCTCCATCAACTTGCATAAATTGAATGCCCAAATAATGATGCAAATGCCTCAAATTTGACATCTCAAAAGAGGCATGCAAATCAGCCTTAAATTCATCAATATGCTTCTCATTAGGACCAATGAGGAGCATGTCATCAACATATAAAACAATGATCAAAAGTACATCATCTGCATGCTTAACATGCAAGGTGCTCTCAGTTGGATTGTTCTCAAAATCATATGCAATCAAGTAGACATGTATCTTTTCATACCAAGCAAGTGGTGTTTGCTTCAAACATATAATGCCTTTTTCAACATGCACACTTTGTTTTCATGTCGTTTTTGCACAAAACACTAGGATTGAAATACGTACAATTCTTCATGTAAGTCCCCATTTAGAAATGTAGTTTTGATGTCCAATTGATGTACATTCCAACCATTATGAGCTACAAGTGCACAAATGCTATGAACAGTGGTCATTTAGCATGTGGGAGGAAAGGTCTCATCAAAATCAATGCCTCTCTCTTGAGCATAACCTTTGGCAATAAGCCTCAATTTATACTTTTTAACTGTTTCATCAGGCTTGCATTTCAGCCCATTTAGTGTCAATGGAATTTTTGCCTAGAGGAAAATCACATAAAGACCAAGTACCATTCTTCATAATAACATCATATTCTAATTACACAATCGCCATCCAATTTTCAAAATTTTGTTCTTCATCAAAAGAAACAAGCTCATCCTCACCATAAAGACTAGAGAAAGCTATTGCATGATAGTATGATGCTAAGGAAGCACTATGAGAACCTGAGCGAGTATGATATGTCAATGGTGCATCTAATTTGCTATCTCTCAAGGCTTGCACCAACCATTTGCCTTCTCTATTTCAACCTCTCATCAACCAATGCATCATGTAAATCTGCATAAGAAATGGAATGATCTACATCATTATTTGAAACTTGTAAAGATTGAAAAACTGCCTCATTTGGAGCAGCACTTGACTGTCCACATGTAAATAGAGGAGGCAAAGTTTAATACACATTTAGAACCTATTTTTTCCTCCTTGGTACATGAAAGTAATGGTTGAATTCCATTTTCCACTAAAATATGATAGCTAATCAAAATGCATTTAGTCTATGATGATAGTAATGATAGCCTTGGCTTTCAGAACTGTACCTAGCAAAAATACATTTCACTGCTTTATCATCCAATTTCCTATGTTGTTGTTCAAACACTAATGCATATGCAAGATAACCAAAGACATGTAGATGAGCAATAGATGGCTTGTAGCCAAGTCATGCCCCATATGAAGTGCTCGATTCGAGTGCTATGGTGGGACACCTATTAACTGCATATGCTACACACATAATAGCCTCAACCTAGAAGCTATGTGGTAAAGCTTGACTTTTGATCATATACCTTGCTATCTCCATGAGAGACTTTCTCTTTCTTTTTCAAAAATTCCATTTTATTGAGGTGTATAAGGCACTACTGATGTTTTATCCAATGCTCAACCAAAAATGCATTAAAATAAGAAGACATGTATTCCCTCCTCGATCATCACAAAGTACCCAATTTGCATGCTGATAGATTTTCAACCATAACTAGGAACAATTTGAACAACATAAACACTACAGAATCCACTTTCAATGGATACACCCATGCATCCCTAGAGAAACCATCAATAAAAGTCATGAAATACATGTTGTTCCCAAATGAAGGTGTCTGCATAGGACCATAGACATGACTATGAACAAGTTACAATTTATGAAAGCTTGAACTGAACCATCTTTTGGAAAGGATAATTGTTGCATTTTTCCCAAAATAGAGCCTTCATACACATGTTTACAAGGTTCATCAAAATACCATCTATGAGCATGAAGCTTGCTCCTCAAGGAGAGAGCCTCATGTTAGTGCATGAGAGAATGGGAAAAAGCTGAAGTGATGCCTCCTTATATGGAGTAGAGGAATGTAGATCAATTTCTTTTTCTACTGCTCAACATGGTGTCTCCTCTTAAGTGCAATATGCATTGTGGGTTGCAATTTTAAGGCTCAAGAGAGAAGAATATTACATAAAGTAACACATAATGATACTAGAGAAAAGATGCTAAAATTATCGAGTATACACATCTCAAGAAGGTAATTAGTACAAGCTTTTTGGTTATCACCTATAAGCATACGGATACAAAGACACTCTATTGGTTGAACCTCTGTCCTTCAGAGTATACCTTCACCTAAGTTTAACCATCCTGATTAGCGCACTCAATGGAAGAATAGCTAACCATTGCTTGCCCACTGACACTTACAGTGCCAAGCTAGTTGATTCCTATTCTCCCTAATGAAGTACTAGTGATAGGCTAAGAGCTCTACAAACACACACAAATAGAGTGCAATGCTTCAACTCCTCATGCTCAATGCTATGCATTCCCTCCTCTAGTGTCTCTTTGCCTTTTTATCTTTGATGGATAGGTCTTCTTATATAGTTTTTTTGGGGACTCGTAGGAGCTAGCTAGTAGCAAAAGGGAAAAAATGAGTTTCTTTCCTTTGTAGGATTACTGACAAGTTTTAGCAAGTTCACTCTTTAGTCCATTTAGTCGTTTCCTCTGCCATCACTATGTTCCAAATTCTGGTATTTGACACAGAAGAGGTCCTTCTCGAGGATTTATGATGGCTGGTCCCTCCCTCTAGTCGGTATCATCCATGCGGTCGATCAACAATCCACGTGTAAGAGGTTATCTATTTCGAGCAAGTTTTTGGTTTTTTCTACATTTGGAAATCTAGTCATTTTTTTACAAGTGAAACTAGTGGACTAAATTTAAGTCATCAAAAGTACACTACTTTTAAAAAGTAGGCAACTTTGTAAAAATATGAAAATTTTGAATCTGGCCGACTAAACTTGTTAAAAATAGACCGCTGGAAAAGTAGGAAACTTGGTAAATTGGGTAATTTGGAAAATGGGTAACTAGGAAAAATAGAAAACTTGGGAAATTAGTAAACTTGGGAAATCAGTAAACTTAGGAAATGGATCATCTGGAAATAAAAAGAAACTTGGAAAATAGATTAATTTGGAAAATGGGAAATTGGAAAAAATAGACTTGGAAAATTGGGCAACTTGGGAGTTATTGATTCCTCCCTTCTTGACCAATGATTGCTTCTACATAAAATTAGAATAACTTCTTGTCCTGCATCATCTTATAACAGTAAAAAAAACCAGAAAAATACATAATTCCAGGGACTTATCAGAGTACCTCTTTACATGTTGCCCACCACTTAGTCATTCTCCATCCTCGAAGAGAAGTAAAATACTTCTCTATTTTTTTTTTAAATTAGTTAATTATCTTTTTTGCTTTTCTTCTCTTTTCTTTCTTCCTTTCCTTTTATAATGAATATGAAAAGGTATAGATGCTTGCAAATTTGTCAAAGTAAATGCATCAAATGCTTCTTATAAAAGGAAATAATTAATACAAAGGATTTTCAATACAAAAGTAGAGTAAGAACATCTAATGCTATCTAATTCCATTACTAACTAGGGTGCATTTTGGACTGACAAAAATATATTTTTAACCTTCTCGTAGATGTCCGTTAGAACACTGCCTCCTTCTTTAAGTTTTCATTTTCTTCCTTGAGGTCCTTGTTGTTCTATTCTAATTGCTTGTTGAGTTCTTCTAATTCTGCAATTCTTCTTTGATGTCGAATAATTTGTTGGTTTGCCACTCCCGTGAATGCAAAAATTTCTTTATGGTATTCTTCATTTTGTGAGATGCTCTTATGTGTTTCTCAATGAATGATAGCGATGTGGATATTTTCCAATGTTGGAAGCATTGTCAAATGGGTGCAGAAGTGGAAGAAGAAGGTGCAATTGGAGGCGGGTTGGAATGCATCGGTTGGGTTGTTGTGGAATGAATATGTGAGCATGATGTTGTAATCAAGATGGTGGGGATAGATGAATTTGGTGTTTGCATGGTTGGAGGGATGATAATATGTGGAACAAGTGTAGATGTGCCATAAGTTTGAATAAGGAACAAACATGAGATATACCTAGAAGGGATTTGTACTCGAAGTGATGCATTTGAGGTGAAATAATGTGAGATGATGGTGGTGATGTGGGTGGAATAGGTGAGGTACTATGGAGTGTATGGATAAGGGGATGAGAGGCTCTTTTCCATGCATATGTATGTGAAGATGAAGGGGGATCATTACCTTGCATTGTTGCATAACCTATCGGAAATAGGAAGAGCTCTTATGTAGTTTAGTAAGTCACCCTTAACTCATGCCCTCTTTAGTTGGAAGTTTTGTTCTTACTGGAGTGGATGGATTTCATTTTGTGCAAGACTTGAGTTGATCCATACCACTTTGTACTTCATTAACCTTATAGGATTAGTTTCTTAACCACATAATTATTACTGATGAGTATACATGAAACTTCTTTGTATCTTTTTTTATCTGCACTTCATACCTTTTTCTTTTTACCATGATAATGTCCATATGAGATGATGGAAGGAATATGGCCAAACCCAAGCGAGACACAAAAGTGCATCACAAGCTTCCATATTACTGAAAGGAAACTTGGATTCGGTATTCTCAAGAGGAGATAGAACTTGCATGTACATAGGATTATTGGAGTTTCAGGTCTATGGAAGCACATAAACAACGCAAGGAAGAAGAGGAATCTTGGATCACAACACACAATATTGAATGGATTACCAAGTGAACGTACAAATATTAGTAACCCATTAGGTTTATATGTGTATATACAAGCCGAGGGATAGAACCTCCTAAAGAGGGAAAAAAGTACCCCGGTGATCCTAAGTGTGTTCACACACATCACTACCAAAATATATCAACAAATCCCCCTAGGAGTAATGAGGTGAACAAGGGGCTGCCACATATGAAACTTTTTGCGAGGAAGAGCCTTTGTGAAAAGATCTATAATGTTATCTAGTGTGGGCACATATGCTAAACTGATCTATCTAGTAGAGAATCTCTTCAAACTTTTCTCAAGGAAGAGCCTTTGTGAAAAGATCTACAATGTTATCTTGTGTGGGGACATATGCTAAATTGATCCCTCTAGCAGAGAACCTCTCCCTAACATAATGATAATGCATCTCAATGTGCTTTGTGCGAACATGAAACATAGAGTTCCTCGCAACTGCCAATGTGCTCTAATTGTCAGTGAAGATGGTGGTGGCAGAAGCCTTACCAACACCTAAATCATCCAAAAGGTGTCTAAGCCACACACACTCAACACTCTCTATGGAAGCTACCCTATACTCAACCTCACAACTAGAAGTAGCCACAATAGGCTGCTTCTTGCTCAAACAAGATATGCATGAGCTACCAAGCATGAAGAAAAAACCATTACTGGACACATGAGTTTCATAGCTACCAACCCAATCAAAGTAAAAAAAATCATGTAAATTTGGTGGTAGTGATCCCTCCTTGGAATACAACAATCCAATAGTCAGGAACCACTCAAGTAGCGAAAGATATGCTGAATTGCCTACCAATGTTTGACATTTGGGCAATGCATAAGCCTGCTCATATGTGAGACAACAAAATGAATATATGGCCAAGTTATGCATAAGTAAATCAAGCATCCAACAACCTACTGATAGAGAACAACATCAAATGTATCTCCAACATCATGAGATCTCAATCATAAACCTGTTTCCATAGGAGTGGCAATACGTTTGCAATCTTCAAGGCCAAAGCGCTGCAATAATGTGTCAATATTTTTTTTTGACACATAGTTATTGCACCATCAACTCACATAACTTGAATGCCCAAATAATGATGGGAATGCCCCAAATTTGAAATCTCAAATGAGGCATGCAAATCATCCTTAAAATCAGCAATATGCTTCTAATTAGGACCAATGAGTAGCACGTCATCACCATAGATAACAATGATCAAAAGCACATCATTTACATGCTTAATATATAAGGTGATCTTAGTTGTATTGTTCTCAAAACCATGTGCAATCAAGGCATGTATCATTTCATACCAAACACATGGTGCTTGCTTCAAACCATATAATGCCTTTTTCAATATGCACACTTTGTTTTCATGTCCTTTCTATGCAAAATCACGAGAGTGAAAAACATACACTTCTTCATGTAAGTCACCACTCAAAAATGTAGTTATAATATCCAAATGATTTACATTCCAACCATCATGGGGTGCGAGTGCAAAGATGCTACGAATAGTAGACATTCGACATGTGGGTGCAAAATTCTCATCAAAGTCAATGCCTCTTTCTTGAGCATAACCTTTTGCAACAAGCCTATCTTTGTACTTGCCAAGTGTTCCATTAAGTTTAGGTTTCAGATTTTATACCCATCTAGTGCCAATGGACTTTTTTCTAGGAGGCAAATCACATAAAGACCAGGTACCATTCTTCATAATAGCATCATATTTTGATTGCATAACAACCATCCAATTTTATTTTATTTTTTTTGTGCTTCATCAAACGAAGTGGGCTCATTCTCATCAGAAAGACTAGAGGCAACAATAGCATAGCAATCTGATGCAAAAGAAGCACTATGAGACCCTGAACAAGTATGATATGAGAGAGTTGCATCTAATTTGCTATCTTGCAAAGTCTACAACATAATTTTTGCCTCCTCTATATCAGCATCAACAAGTGCATCATGTAAATCTACATTAGAAATGGAATGATTTGCATCTTTGGATTTGGGATTTTATTGTATGTGAGGATCAACCAAAATCAAGGGATAGAAACAAAAGTAGCTTTGTTAATCTAGGGAAGGGTCTATTTTATGTGGACCATTGGATCTAGACTTGATCATAAGTGTGCATTAAGCAATATCAAGGGCTATAAACAAATGGTTGTTGATCCTACTTTTCTACCATTAGATTTATAGAATAAATCAAATTTGGAGAGTATTTTTGGCATGGATCAAGCTATTATAGCCCTAGAACATGGCTATGCTAATCTAGGCTTGGAGGACCTCATAAGGATGGTCACCTCTGCATCTAGGATTATAGTCCGATAAACTATGAAAGAGGCTTTTGATCAACAAGAGAGTGTATTACTCAAGCTTGAACATCTCCAGTTAGTAGCTATCTCTTCAAGCCATCAAGAAGATTCAGTCTTGACCCATCTGATTTGTGAGACTATCACATGATGAATTGATTTGTAAAATCAAGTAGAAAATTCAAGAACGGAAAGTTCATGAAGTAAATGAGTTCCAAGAAAATGATGGGTTACTATTCTATAAGAACTTGTGTATGTACCTCAAGGAAAGCCTAGGATCCAAGTACTTCATTAACATTATGATCAACTTTTTGTTTTTAAGGAAGTTCGATAGAGCCTACTCTTCCAAACTTTAATTAATAGAAATTACAGTTGTACAAGTGAACGGGCCTAGCACCCATGGAATCCCCCATATCCCACAAAGTAGGGCTTGCTAATAGATTACTAGAAAATTTTACAAAGAAGGTTTTTAACCCTCTTGACCCCCTCATGTGGGGCCCACTTAGTTTTGATCTTGTTGCTCTCTAGGAAGAATACTCTATGATGTCTAAAGGGAGGGGGCTTCTAACAATTGGAAATTCTTTTGCCTAAAAGGAAAAGAGGTTTTTTGATCGACCATTCTTTAGGAGGGCTTCCAAAGTTGGTTGCACACCTCTCTTACCATATTTTCCATAGAGTCTCTCCTCTTATAACATTCCACAGTGCTGAGGAACATCTGATCGCTTCACCAAGCAAAGCTTGCTTCCATTTGATTTGTCCCTATAACTGCATGATTCTCTCAAGAGCATGCGAGTCTGATATTGATTTGGGGCATGAATAGAAGAGGTGTCCCAAGTCTTCCATGCCCCAAAGGCATCGTTTGCACCACGAGGGGACCCTGCAAATTTTATTAGCACATACATTTTTATCTCAATGAGGTGGTGCCAAAGGGATTGGAACTTAAAGTCCCACCTCCATCTTAACCAATCCTGACACCACTTCCTATTGAGCGTGACATGAAATTCTACATCCTTCTTCAATCTCTAGATTTTCTCAAGGCTATTGCCATTATGCCATCTCAGACCCTCAAGGTGAGAAGAGTCCTGACCAATGAGGAGGTCAGTCCTTGAGCACTCCCAAGCATTCAATCTACTCTGCAATAGACACCATTCTTCATAGTCCAATCTTTTGGCCAGATCAATGTCCTCGAATCTAATCCACTTATGTTTTTCTTGGTTCCAAAGGTGTTTGCACAAACGAAAGCCTTTGTTCCAAAGCTTCCTAGCTTTTTGGAGGTTCCATGGCTCCACACCTCTGACGCCCTTGATAGAGAACCATATCAAATCATTCTATCTAATACTGGACACCCACTTCCAATCTTCATTGATTCTGATAAACTCTTTAACCTTGTTGCAACTCTTCCATAGAAAACAAACCAAGCTTGAGCCTTTGGGAGTCATCGAAAATGGGGAGAAAAATATGGTGAGAAGGTTGAGATCCTTCCACCCCGAGAGGCCTACAAGTTTAAGAGTATTCCTATTTCTATAAATAAGCTTAGCCCAAGAGGCATCACTGTTGCTCCATGCTTTAATTAACCATTTCGCTGCTAACTTATTGGCCATTCCTTCGATGTCTATAATGCCCAAACCACCTTGATCCTTTTGGCTAATGCAAGTAGTCCATTTAATTTTGGGTATACCCCTCCTATTAGGGTCACCTGTCCAAAGGAATGTCTTGCAAATTCTCTCTAGTTTGAAGATCTCTTGGTCTTTTGGTCTCCAATAGGAGAGAAAGTAAAGCATCGAAGAGAAAAATAGGATATAGCCAAGTTTTTCTAGTAGCATCATCTATGAAAGTGACAAAGTAAAGAGAACCGCCTAAGGACCTAGTGCGCATAGGACCACACACATCTGTATGAACAAGATCTAAAGGCTAAATTGAAGAGTCGATGTGCGTTCTATGCACATTTTTGGTTTGCTTTCCATATTGACAGTGCTCACAAAATGAAAAATAAAAAAAAGATAACATAGGTAAGTAGCTAGAACAAGAAAGATTTTTCATTCCACTACGAGATATATGGTCCAAATGACCATGCCAAATGCAAGCCATAGGCTGTTCATAACAGCTAACAAGTGTTCTTTCTGTGATACAAATAAAGGATAAAGTGATCCAACTTTGCTTCCTTTTGCAATAACCATATGGCCCTTTGATATACAAAAGGACTGAGCATAGAAGACCACTTTGTAACCAAGGTCATCAAGTTGATCAACCGACATCAAACTGCGTGATAACTAAGGTACATGGCATACATTATGCATATTAAATTTTGAACCATCAATGAACTGCAGAACCACATCTCCAATCCCCACAACGTCACACTGTTAAGAGTCACCAAGTCTCACGGTACCAAGAGACTTTGCTGCATAATTAGAGAACCATTCTCTGTGTGATGTCACATGGAAAGAAGCACCATAATCTAGCAACCACGTGTGGGAAAGAGAATCAACCATAAGAGCCTCAGTTGGCACAGTACTATCAAGTGTCAACACATTAGCATCATCAGAAATAGCATTAATTTCTTCAATCTTCACAGTCGAAGTAGATGGTGCAGGTAACTATTTAACATGCCCATCAACATTCTGTCCTTTACCTTTAGCATTCTTTAATGCATAATAGTCTTTCTTCATGTGTCCTTTCTTATGACAATAATGTCATTCAATATCCCGCTTCCTTGATTTACTTCTACTCTTATTCCGTTGACCATTGTTTTCCTTGTTCTTGCTCCTACCACGTTGCTGATTCTTTCCTTGTTAAGAATTACAAACATTATATGCATCTCCACTCTGAGTGCCAACCATAGATTTCCTACGAATCTACTCACTCAAGAGTGCTCCACATATGTCATCATAGACGAGTTTACCACCCGATGCACTATTGTTAATAGTTGTGCAAAATTTATCCCATGATGATGGCAGGGTGCATAACAGCAATACTACTTTCATTTCATTATCCATATCCATTTTCTAAGCCTGTAACTGGGAGAATATAGCATCAAACTCATTTAGATGAGCAACAACACTATCTATGTCCTTCGTGCAAAGGTCATATAATTTTCTCATCAGATACACTTTATTTGATGCCGTCTCTTTTTCATATGTATTGCATAACTTCTTCTAAAGCTCCTCTGCGCTTTCACAGTCTAGTACTATAAAGTAAACATTATCTGCCAGGTGCAAGCAAATGGTAGACCTGGCCATTTCATCTAACTCATCCCAATCATCTTCATCCATGTCAGCAGGCTTCTTTGAAATCCCATTTACTGGCTTCCATTGCCTCCTTTGAATCGGCACATCTTTAATATGATTCTTCCATAGAGCAAAGTTTGTGCCATCAAATTTTTGGATCTCAAAATGGTCTTTGCCCTACAAGTTATAGCTCCTCCTTGGAACACTGGCACTAGACCCTGATCCACCAGATGTGCATGAGACCTTTGATGCCATGATGGTAGAGAATTGAATACAATGATAATGGAGCTAGAGGAATGCAAACACCAACGAATGAGTGTATCAAAGACTAAATCGGCCACTATATAATTGATAAACCAAAAATCTAGAAAAAAATTTCTAGAGTTCCTCTACAAAATGAGCATATGAAGAGTGTCAAAATATCATAAAACTACAAGTATTGACATGTTTACCTGCATAGTGAATCACTGACTCCACTGCATATAATCAGTTACCCAATAGAAGCCAACTAGCCTTATCGAGCACCTATGAACAACTATCATACATCTCCTATGTCAAGACTAGGTAAGTCTTCCACCTGCATCACCGAAGAGACCCGGACATCTGGGTGTCTCCTAGTTAAGAAAACCTCACCATGGCCCTCTTTTTCAAACATAAAAGGCTTTATGCAAAAAAACGTAACCGCTATATCAATGACCACATGGACGTACATAAGCAGTATCCACAAAAGCGTACATGGTGTGTATGTGCTCAATATATGCAGTAAAATGACACTAAAAGGCTGAATGCACAACCCAAAAAACTAGCCAACAACACCTGCAAGTGTTTGTCAACTCTGATGTTTTAGGCTCAAAAACCTGCATAAATTTGCAGCCGCTGCTCCCACCAAAACTAAAAACCTTTTGAGAAACTTGTAGTTTTACGAGTGTGGCTGAAAACACAGCCCCAAAGGTTGATATTTATTGTTGGAGAAGTACAAAGAACACTCTTCTTGATGTTCTTCGACCTGTGTGAAGAGAACTATGTGCAAAAGTACTCCAAAATCGCTCCAGAAGACACCCAAAAATGCTTCAAAAATAGGCTTTGAAAGCAAAGAATGAAGCTTTGAGGGACCAAAACATGTTCAAGGTAATGTTAGTACTGGGGTGGGTGACCTCTCGGGAACCTCTATCTTCCTTGATTGTTGAGGTCCTCCCTTGTGAGCGGCCAACGGCGCGAACGGTGACTTCGGTGACTTGGATGACAAGGTATGCCAAGGTCTATGCCTTGGTTGCCGCCTTAATCGTAAGCCTTGGAGAAACCCCGGGGGAGGGGGGGTGCTCGCTTCGCTCGCACAAAAGGAACAAAGCTTTTGCGTCGAACAGCTCTGATACTAGTGAAGTAATTCGATGGTGATGGACCACAGTGAACTCTCCTTCTCGAGAGCTTCACGGTGATAACCTCGGAGGAGAAAACTGAGCTCCCAAAGCCGGACACAGTACTCCGCATAGAGGCTACAGAATACGTAGAAAACACAGTACACAGGGGAGCACGAAGACATACTTCTTAGGTCTTACAAATGCGGTCGAACTTACAGTCTATAGTTGACCATGCCAATATATGTTTTATTAAAGAACATATACAAAGAAGTGTCCGTTGCCCATTTGGCCTTTCACATGGACACTAATGGTAACACCAATGGTGTATGGTTGACACCATGTAGGCCACTATAGGAGGTCCGTAGGGTGGTGTGAAGTAAGGATAATTCAACCAATTTGAACACCTAGGACTATTACTGATGTTCACTGCAAATGTTGGCCATGTTCTTCTTTGAGGAACTGGTCCATAACATGGATTGTACATTATATGCAATGGTGTAGTCGACCATGTTTACATCATTGCTAGATAGGTT
This sequence comes from Ceratopteris richardii, assembly GCA_020310875.1. NCBI lineage: Eukaryota > Viridiplantae > Streptophyta > Polypodiopsida > Polypodiales > Pteridaceae > Ceratopteris > Ceratopteris richardii. The sequence goes on along the minus strand of CM035438.1, from coordinate 101,718,704 downwards.
TCTAACAAATGGATATGCCAATTTGGTTGAAATATAGTGCCTTGTTGAGCCCTTTCAGGAAGGTTGTCATGTGGGAATAGAGTGGTGAATGTGGGCATCTTGCCTACTACTCATGTTATTTTTGCATTGTAATCGGCTAACAACATGAAGTAGGGTATATATTGCAATTTGAAGGTGGTGATCAGGCGACAATGTGACAAGTTTTGTAAATACTCTGAATTTACCACTATTTCTACAAGGTTGGACATTAACTATATTTGAATGGTTATGCAGTCATCATGGGTACATCCAATCTCTTCTACCTATTTAAACCACTAGGACCTGGGTGCTTCATTCATTTCTTGGCCTTCCTCAATGACAAGACTGTCTGGGACTATTTGGCAGTTCATAAGAGTGTTTTAATGTTTCTTCTAATGGGATCTCCACTAATTCTTCAAGGTCAAGCACCTGTGATGGTGATGATGGATTCTTGTATTGTAACTGCTTGGTTTGTAATTCTTTGATATGATTCTATAAGGCTTCAACCTCTTCTAAAGCTACACCAATTGGAATAGCCTCTAGTACTTGTGTGCTTGTAGAGGGTAGTTGGTTATGTAGTTGGTTGATCTCTTTGTGCAATTGTTCATATGAGTCCAGGAAGTTGGCATGTTCCTCTAGTAGTATATGGATGTTCTTTGATTGAACTGCTTGGAATCTAGAGGGACTTATTTGTGAACCAAGGTTACTTTCTATGGCTACTTCCAGATTTTCTTGATTTTGTTGTTGGAGGTGCTTATTCTCCCTAGCACTATTTCCATGTGTGTGCAAGAGAGCCATGTTTCACTAGAGTCTAGCATTCCTCTCCATCTGTGCATGCAAGTGGATTTCCATTCCTTCTGTGTTTCTTGATCCACCATGTGAACTTTATAATCGAGTTCATAGTGGGCCTATTATAAATTATCATACTATTCTTATAAGGTTTTTTTGCTTTCTTCTATTTTGGTCACTCGTTCCTCTAGTCAGGTGGACTCAATTGTGAGTGCTTCATTGCACTCTTCCAAGTGTTGATACTCCTATACTAATTGATTTGCACACTAAATCATCATCTTAAAAGCATTATTTACATGGATAGATGCGGTTTGTATAGGTGGAAATGTAGGGGGATGGGAAATGGGAAGGGAAATAGTGGATGTCATGCATAATGGATTTGTGAGTGTCAGTGATGTTGGTGGAGGGGGAAGGGGGAGGTGTAGTGGGTGGTGATATGTCCATGGGATCAGACATGCTAGTACATGATGACTCTACCATGAATGTAAGTATGGTAGGTGCAGTCCTTGTCATCTTGATGAAAATGCAAGTAGAGACAAATGAATAAGGACCTTGGGAAGTTTGAGTTTTTCACAAGTTTGAGGGAGAGGGTGTTCGGAATATGGAGTCAAAGAAGGATGCCCAAGGTGAGACCGTTGTCTTCAATGGTGGGAGATGGAACATGGATGAAAATATGGATGAAAAGGTGGTCATAGGAAAAGTGGTTTGGGTTGGTTGTGTTGGAGGGACTCCTAATAGGGTAGTGGTTGGTGTAGGGTAACCTTGGACAAGGTGCTTTAGTGGGTGTCCTAGGGCAGGTTCAAGTGGTCCAAAAGGATTAGTAATGGAGGAGAATCATTTGGCATGGGATACATGGGCATGAAAACTAAAAGAGGGTTTGGTCAATATTGTAGATCGGGAGATTGATGGTCAGATTATTAGTCTCAACAAGGTATAGACTAAACCAAACTTGCTTATGGGGCTGCATAAACCGATCTTGCCATGAAAAGGAAAAATGTTGCATACAAAGTCTAAGTGGGATTGCGATGTTTGGGGTCATAGCCACCCTATCTTTGGGCTTGGTAAGGTTCCTGTTCTTCATGTTGTCTTGGACTAGTGTCTCCTTGTCTATATGCACATGGATGCCCTTCATGTCAAGCTCCTCCCTAACTAAGATAAGATTAAGCTTGAACTTTTCAATTCATTACCATGCATCAAAGAGGGGGTGAAAAAGGTATTGGGTACCTTTTTGTCCTTGCTAGGCTACAAGGTGTTGATGAGGTAGAAGAACTCATACTTTCCCCATACAATATTAAATTGACACTCAACTTCCCAGACATAAGCTGCATCACTAGGGGTCTAGCCATCTTGTTGAACCAATGGGAATGAGGACTAACTTTTATCATGTGGCCCATAGGAGGGTCCTGAATGGGAATGGCTTGCATGTGCACTAGTGCTTCTGTCCTCTCCTTTGGTCATTCAAAGATTGGCAAGGTGTCAATGTCTATTGGTTGGTTAGTAGTGTCTACCTGGGAACTAGTACCTACTTCAGCCATGATTATTGAGGTAGCGGATGTTTTGTAGATCTGCATGAAGAAAAAGAATCACATTAGTATTGTATCAGAAACTTGATGATACCTTCTTCCCTTTACAATACCAATGTCACACCCTTGAACATTTTTATGTGTGGCATTAGTGAATTACTGAGTAACATGTGAGGTTGGTGTGGGTGAGACTTAATGTGGTTAGTGTGTAACCTAGATGCATACTTGGGAAATTCAATGAGCTTCAAATGCATCTAGTAGTGTACCAAGATGCTACAAGATGGGGATGGGTAGTTTGTTACATGACTTAACTCTCTAGACTTCCTTTATGGGTGTAGAAGTTTTGTGTGTGAATACATATAAGGGTTTTAGTGATGACTTCACCTGGTCATGGGACTTTTTAACTACCCATTTCCAAGTAATGATAGGTTTAAATTTACATGAGATTTTGTGTTCAATGGCTTTCATTGTAGGTCTATGAGGGGTTGGGATGGGTGAGAATTGATTAATACCTAAGAGTTCATGGGTGGAAAGTTGAGTTCATAAGCAGGTTGTAATAAAGGGATAGGTTGGAGATGGTTGAACCACACACTTGATAGGTAGGAGATGGTTGAACTACACCCTAAGAGGGAGGATTAGGAAGTAATCCTCAACCATGGCTTTTGGGGCAAGTGGTTAGCCCATCACATTCCTAACCAAGAGGTTGTGAGTTCAATTCCTTAGATTGGTATCAGAGCCTAGGAAGTAGGCTTGAGAAAGGTGGATTAACATGATGCCTCTAAAAAAGGCACTTGGGCATCCTCTATATGAAAGGGTACAAAGTAGCGCACGTCGCTTTCACAAGTTAGCCTAACATAGACTGAGGTGTATCTCTCAATCTATAGGTCGGATTGAGGCATATAAGATACCGTTGGAAAGCTCTTTCAAATCTAATGAGATAAATAGAAAGTGTAAAGTCCTTGGGAAACCATGGGTGGCACTTGATTGATGGTTCAAGATACCAAACATGGATGAGAACAAGGTTCAAGACTGAGGTTGAGAACAAGGGCCCAAGACACCAAGGTTGCAAACAAGAAGGTTCAAGACACCAAGGTTGAGAGCAAGAGTTCAAGACACCAAGGTTGCGAACAAGGTTCAAGAAACTGTGCGAGGTTGAGGACATCAATTCAAGGGTACCTAGGGAGTTCAATGGGCTTATCACCGAGGTTAGAGGGATACAAGAGGAGATCATTGAGGACAATGATTGATCAAGGGGGGAAGAATGTAATAAAGTGATAGGTTGGAGATGGTTGAACCACACACTTGATAGGTAGGAGATGGTTGAACTACACCCTAAGAGGGAGGATTACAAAGTAATCCTCAACCATGGCTTTTGGGGCAAGTGGTTAGCCCATCACATTCCTAACCAAGAGGTTGTGAGTTCAATTCCTTAGGCAGGCCTTAGGCACCTCGATCTATCTAAGATTGTGGTCAACCTTCATCGATCGTTTTAGTACCCAAATGGAGAGTACCCTTTGTGAATGAGATCTTTGATGTACTACCATTGGTCGCTTGTATTTCATCAACTACTTCTTTAGCAATGGTTATCCTAGAAAGGGAGCAAGTGGGTACTCACCCTTGTGTACCCAAATTTGCTTCACACCGTGGAATGCTTTGCCTCGTGATGTCACCGATCTTTTGAATTCAGCAACCTTCAGCAGTTGACTCCATCTGCATCACACACATTTGGAAAATAACAACACATTTTTCTTCATGATTAATCCTAGATGGACTAGGAGCTTGTGACATGCCTAGATCATTGATTCTGAAACTCCCTAGTTCTATTTTGACATGTTGTTCATTTACCCAAACCTGAAGGAGTCCACTCCTTAGGTTTAAATTGACTACATGATCATAGATCCAGTCTTGAACAAGGATGAGAGATTCAGTAAGGTCTTGATCATGGAAAATGAGTACTTTGATTGTCAGATGGATAGCCTGAATAGAGATGGGAAGTTCCACCTCACCCATGCAAGGAGTTTCCACTCCTCCTAATCCTACAAGATATGCTTCAATAGGATTAATTGACAAGTCCATGTCATTAAAACGAGAATATCTTATAACACTAGTAGCTGCTCCATAATCAATCAAAACCTTGATTGTTGTACCACTCATGCCCCATGCTAATTCTATTGTTATAAAAAGGACGTCTATTTGTGATGCAATGAGAGGGATTGATATTAGTCTGGCACATAGCCATGTGATACCTTGGGGCTTCATAATCATCATGCCTAGTATCTATGCCTTGTCTTCACAACTTCATATGTCTAATATGCTCTAAGGCCTCTGTCTATGCGTCTTTGTGGATTCTTTTCTTTCTTTCCTTACAATTCTTAGCTATATTGAGTTGATTTAGCATCTCCTATATCAATGGTTCTTGGGAAAGCTTTAATCATCCCAAATTCATTTGACTAGATTACATATTTATTACTGGAGCATTTTTGGATCAAGGTTAATGAAATACTATATGGATTCAGACCTATGACATTTGGTTTTAGACCATTGATATATTTTGCTAACACCACCTTCTAAGGTAGCTGATTGGACAAATCCACTTGTTGATATCCTATTGATGATCATTAGTCCATAGCCATGCTTTTCCAACTTCTGTGCACGTTGCTTCAATGTATATACCAAAACTAAATCTCCTACTCTTAAGCCTTTATCTTTCACATGTACATCAAAATATGCTTGTTTCCTCTTCTTTGTAACATATATACCCGCAACTGCTCTCAATCTCATCTCACCTAATCTTTCAAGATCCAAGATCCTTGAAGATAGCTCATGGCCATTCCAATCGTGTTCTTGTGCTACCTTGAGTGTAGGGATCAAAAAGACTAATGGAAGAACAACATTCTGGCCAAACACCATCTAAAAGGGAGTGGAATTGAGTACCATTTTGTAGGTGACTTGATATGCTCAAATAGCATGATGTAGCTGTTTGTCCCAATCAGAATGTTTGTTATTAACGAGCTTAGTCAACACAATGCATAGGATCTTATTCTTGCTCTAGACTTGTTTGTTTGCTTGTGAGCGATATGGGACATAATTCTTGTGAAGGACCATGAATTCTTATAATAAGTATTCAATGACTTTGTTCAAGAAGTGAGTGCCACGATCACTTACCAACTCTATTGGTAATCCATAATGTGTGAATATGTTTTCAAACAAATTTTTCTTTTTTTTGTGCATCGTTCTTCTTAGTTGCTTTTACCTCTACCCATTTGGTGAGATAGTCTATTGCGACAATGATGTACTTGGTATATGAACTCTTGGCAAGGGGATTAATAGGACCTACAAAGTCTATTCCCAACTTAAAGAATGGCCATCCTCCCATCATGGATCTTAGTGGCATATCATCCTTGCATATCAGATATTGAGTTCTTTGACATATATCGCACTGCTTCACATAGGCATGAGCATCCATATGAAGGGTACACCATCAAGAACTGAGAACAATATTGATCACTCAATGAGGTCCCATTAGGATATTTTAATAAGTGGCCATGGATGAAAGCAATGATCTATTCCATATGTTGAATGTTGAGGAGAAGTTGGATGGTACCAATTACCCATTATGGGCATATATGATGAGTCATGCATTGGTGGCAAACTGATTGTGGAATATTGTCCAAGGTGTTGAAAAATGACCTATTACACTTGCAAATACAATTATTGAAGGTGATGCAGATGGCATTGAAGATGATGATCTTCAAGTTCCTATTTGTGTTGTTGTTCCTATTGCACCTACTACAAAGAAACTTTGATAAGATGGTAGAGATGCTTAGGAACATGCATTGATAGCTTCATCTATTAAACATGCCATTATCCATCATATTCACTCTTGCAAAATAGCAAAGAATGCTTAGGATACATTTACGACTTTATACCAGGCAAGAAATGAGGCTCGTGTTTCTTACCTCCAAAAATAGTTGGAGAGTGAGCATATGAATGAAGGAGATTCTATGGAATTTTTTGACAAAGATTAAAGATTTGGAGGAACATTTGATTTTTGTTGATGAAGTTTTACCAGATAGTTCACTTGCACAGACTGTTCTTAATTCTCTTCCGGATTCATATCTGAGTTTGCTTCTACTCTTTGATGGATGATAAAAGGCAATCCAATTGCCTTAACATTTGAGGATTTAGTATTTGTTTTGGTGCAAGAAGATCAGTCAAGGGAGAACATTATGTGTGTTGCAGATCAAGATTTCTTAGCTAGTCAGAAGGGGAAAGGTGAATGGAGCTCATCTGCTAGTAAGCACAAATTTGCTAATGCTCCATAGTGGAAAAATGAAGACAAAGACAAAAAGAAAATAGAAAAGCATAAATAGTTTTGCAAATCCTATAAAGGAAATTATAATGTCATAAAGAGTTGTTCAAAAATGGCTTCAAAAGAGGCAAAGAAAAAGGAGGCTAGAATGGTTGTTGTAGAGGCTTCTACACCTAAAACAAAGTCTGCTAATCTTGTGTAGAATGAAGAATGGGTGTATACTACTATTTGCAGTTATGACCCATATTCTCATGAACAATGTATCTCTATAATAAAATCGAATGTTTGGTACTTTGACAGTGGGGCAACCAAACATATTACTCGTAGCATAGTTTCTTGAGTTCACTTGAGCGTGCCTCTACAAGATACTATCACATGCATCAACTGTCATGGGAATTGGTAAGATCATTTTGGCTACTGGTAATGGCAGTTCTTTCACATTGTTAGATGCTTTGTTTGTGCCAAGGATCAAGAAACTTTTGTTGTCAGTCTCAACATTAGCCAAGATTGGCTTGGTTGTCAAATTTGTTGATGATAGATGTACAGTTCATGATCTATGAAATGGAAATGTTATTATTACTTTTGGCATTTTATGTCATGGCCTATATAAGTTCATAGACTATGAAAAATATTTCAATGATTTAGCATAAAGTGTGTAGGTTGAAAAAGGCATTATATGGTTTGAAGCAAGCACCACGTGCTTGGTATGAAAAGATACATGCCTAATTGATTGCACATGGCTTTGAAAACAGTCCAACTTAGAGCACCTTATATGCTAAGCATACTAATGATGTGTTTCTAATCATTGTTTTGAATGTTGATGATATGCTACTCATTGCTCTTGATGAGAAGCATATTGCTAAATTTAAGGATGATTTGCATGCCTCTTTTGAGATATCAGATTTGGGGCATTTGCATCATTATTGGGCTTTCAATTTATGCAAGTTGATGGGTAATAGCTTTGTGTCAAACGAAATATATTGACACACTATTGCAGCATTTAGGCCTTATAGATTGTAAACCTATTGCCATTGCTATAGAAACAGGTTTAGGATTGAGTTTTCATGATGCTCAAGATGCATTTGATGTTGTTCTCTATTAGCAAGGTGTTGGATGCTTGATTTACTTATGCATAGCTCAGCCTGATATTCAGTTTGTTGTCTCACAGATAAGTAGGTTTATGCATCACCCATGTGTCAAGCATTGATAGGTGGTTAAAACCATCTTTCGCTACTTTAGTGGTATCTCAGCTTCTTGGACTGTTTTATCCCAAGGGCGGATCACTACTACCATATTTACATGCTTTTTCTGACTTAGATTGGGTTGGTTGCTATGACACTCGTGTGCCCACTAGTCATTTTTTCTTCATGCTTGGTACATCATGCATATCTTGGTTGAGCAAGATGTAGCCTACCATGGCCACTTCTAGTTGTGATGATGGGTATAGGGAAGCTTTCATAGTGACTGTTGAGTGTGTGTGGTTCAGGCACCTTTTGCCTAATTTGGGTGTTGGTGAATCTTTTGCCACAACCATCTTCATTGACAGCGAGAGTGCATTGGCAATTGCAAGGAACCCAATGTTCCATGCTCACACAAAGCACATCGAGGTGCATTATCATCATGTCAAGGAGAGGTTCTCTGTTGGGGAGGTTAGTTTGGCACATGTGCCCATATAGGATAACATTGCATACCTTTTCACAAAGGCTCTGCCTGGGGAGAAGTTTGAAGCTTTTCACAAAGCTTTGGGATTACTTCCTTTTGTGGATTGATCTCTGTCCACATAGCTTGGCATTGCCTTATACATGAGTGTCAATTGCTTGTTCACCGCATCACTCCCACAGAAATTTGTTGATATATTTCAATAGTGATGTGTGACCATCGGGTTACTTTTTCCACTCTTTAGGAGGCTTTTTCCCATTGGATTTTATATATGCCTATAGCCCTAATGGTTTACTTATCTTTGTACATTCACTTGGTAATTTACTTAGTATTGTGTGTTGTACTACAAGATTCTTTTTCTTCTTCCTTGTGTTGTTCGCATGCTTGTGCAGACCTCAACCTCCAACAAGAATCGATCAAGGAAGTTGTAAACTTCCTTGCTTGCTACATGTCCTAACAAGTGTTTGGTGATAGGAAGTGGATAATTATCTTGTATGGTGGTTGCATTAACATTTTTCAAGTTAATGCATACACATAGCTTTCCATTCTTTTTGGGCACTACTACGATGGCGGATACCCATTTGGTATGCTTAATTTCATAGATACATCCTACTTCTATTAGGCAATCAATTTCCTCTTTGATTTTGGATATGTAATTATCATTATATGTGTAAGGTTTCTGCTTGATAGGCTTGGCTCCTAAGGACACTAGGATTCTATGAGAACAGATATTTGAATCCACTCCTTTAAGGTCCTTATGACTCTATGAAAATACATTTCAATGCTCTCTCAACATATCTATTAGCTCTCATTCCTTTTCTTCACTTAAATCATGTCCTATGTATGTGCATCTCTCTTAGCTATCCTCTATGGTCACTATGATATTTTTGGTATTTTTTTTGTCATAGGCTTCTCCTACTAATTCTTATCGTTTGGGCATTTGTATCATGGTCTTTCTATTCTGAGGCACTAAATGGTTCCATGATGATGGATTCCTCATTTTCATCACTATCTTCCATAAGTGGAGATGTGCTAGGCTCACATTCTTCTAGAACTGGGTCAAACATGAGTGATTCTATGGTGAAAATTGAGATGTCATAGCCATCTTCATCACAATGGGGGCTCCACTCCTCCTCATTGACAACTATGTAACTCCTCATCAGGGGCCATAGGTGCATAGGCTGAGTCTTGAATAGATCTAGGGTTCTCCTTAACACCTATATTTCTATCATTTAATCTTCTCTCTTCCTCCACTAAAACTTTACACATCCATAAATGTGTGTCCTTGTGCATCCATGAAGATTATGATCCTATGGAATGCACTGACTCCATCTCATCAAAAGCTCTATGGATTGGGTTCCATTGCAATGGCGGCACATCTATATGGGAGTTGTCTTTGAGATTGACTTTAGTGATCACTCCTAAGTGCTGTAAGCACAAGGAATTGGTTCCCCAATCTTGCAATATTTGCAACCCTCTCATGAAGGGTCTTCCTAAAATCATCTCATAGATTAGATTCTTACCAGAATCGCAGAAGGAAAAAGTGTTTTAAGACTCAACACCACAAGTACTGAGAGTTATCCCTTTTTGCAAACCTAAAGGTTTCTCAATATGGCCTTCTGCCATTTGCAACTTCATCCTAGTTATTCTAAGAGCTGGCTTGCCCTAGTGTTTCCATTGGGAAGTGGTAGCAATAACAAGTCCTGCTCTTGAATTTAAAATAGCTTCTATAGTATAACCCTGGAGTGTGATAAGAAGATAGGTATTTCCTTCTTCTCCTTTGCTCATATCACCTATCTTATCCAAGGGTATTTCTCACATTGTCTTATGTATCCTACTTGAGATTAGGACTTGCGATGTTTCCACAATTCAGGTTTAATCTTGAGTAGCTCCTCTAAAGTGAGATGACACTACACTTTAGTGTTATTCACTACTTCCATGTTCCTTGGTAGAAATAATTTCTCATTTCGTACCATAACTATTGGGGCTCTCATGTGAGTAGACGTCAACTCCCATGGGTATGTGAAGTGAGGTAATCCCTATAAGGAATTGGATCCAAAATCTAGTCGTTCACTTGACTGCACATCTTCTTGCTCTCCATTAGATAGAGGGAATGTCCTAAGGGAATTGATCATGATGATCATCCACATTCTTAATAGGAGGTAGGTTCTCGCTCTCATGAGCCCATTTCTCCTCTTGTATCTTTCACAAGAACTCCTAGGATTAATGATTTATAGAGGAAGGAACTCTGTCCTTCGTAGAATCAAGAACATAAGTTTTTTGAGGATGTAAGCTTATCCTTTCACTTCCACTACTTTGAGCCTCAAGTGTATCCAAAGTCTCGGGTTTAGCTATCAATCACTCTAGCCTCTCCAACATCCCTTTGAAATGTAGGTGTGACTTCACTGAGTTGGTCCGATTGAAAAGACAATTTGCATCAAACATAGCCTGCGCTAGTTCTACCATTTTTGTATTCAAGCCTGATAAGCCTTGAACATCATGTCCAAGTGTTCAAGAGTAGGGTCGGGCAAAACTGATCCTACTCTAGATGGTGGTGGAATGGGTGGGTTTTGATGAGATGGTAGGGGTGGTGTGTGAGAATGCATCCAAGATGCGATCTCGATTAGTTTTGTTTTTGTCTTTGGTAGGCTTTCTTCTATTTCACTCATCTTTTTAGCCCATAGTCTTTTCATTCTTTCTCAGTTATCCTTCCAAGCTCTCGTTCTTTTCCTAGATACACTTTTTGATTGATACACTTTTTGACTCACTAACCACTCATTTCTTCTCCCAATCTACACTTAGAGTCTATTGTAGTACATGTGCTCTTGTAATTACTTGTATGGGGTTGTAGTTGTGACACTTCCATTTGATTCTATGACCAAGCCAATAACATTGATTGGTGTAATCTTTTGCATATTGGTTGGATTCTTAGGGCAATCTCTCAAGAGTTGTTTTTTCCACATTTGGGACAAAAGCCCCAGTTGATCACAGGTTGGCATTGTCCTTTGTGGAGGAAATGGACAATCACATATGAAGTGATCTCCTTGATATCTATAGCATGGTCCTATAGGTTTTTGGGTCTCATCTCCCTTAGTTGGGGCCTAGGTTTTGGTTTGTGTACATCATATTGGAGTATTTAGGCCCCCAATTTGGTTCTGTAGGGGTTTCATATGGATAGACCGCATTATGCTTAGGTGAATCCATGTATTAAGTTAGTGGGCCATCCACATGGGTTGATTCAAAGCTTTGAGCATTTGGATCACTTTCTAAAATCATTGGGGAAGCTGGAACTATAGCTCTATTCAAGATATCCTCCATTGAAACATATTTGATAGAAATAACTTTGGTAGGGGGTGGAGGTTGTTGACCTAACACGAGTTGTGATCTCTATTGAGTTGGGTATTGAGGTTGGTATGGTTGTTGGGGCCTAGGGTATGGCTGCTATTGGTATTGGCTTTGGTATCTCTCAGGTTGTTGATATGACTATTGATAGTTTTGCTTGACCACCTGTTTGTTGTAAGGGCAATCTTGTGTAGTGTGGTTGGTATAATTCCTCTCTATGGTGCAATACTAGTTATAAGGGTTCTCTTCATTTTGAGCCATGATGGGTCAAACGTTAGCCATATGGTCTCCTCTACAATTATAGCATTGTCTTATTGATACCATCCTTGGGGTTTTTCTACTTGAGACTAACTTTTCTAGATATGTTTTTCACTAATTAATCAACTAACATTGAGGGCTTTGTTGTGAAACTAGTAGAAATATCTCAATCCTTATAGATCTTTGAAATTTTTAACTCATCTCCCAAGTTCTCCTTGATGTTGATGCACATTTCTACACATTGCTCTATGGCCATGGGTTCCTCTTGATACACATATGATCATAATTTTGCACTTAATAAGCCATCTAAGAACAATGCCACTACTTTGGCTGATGTGGGTAGCTCTAGAATAGGGAATATCTCAATGTATTGCCTAAATCTGTGTCTTGCTAGCCGAACTGTTTCTTGAGATGTTTGTTTAAAGCTATTCATCAAGGATGAAGTATTATGCCCAATGCCACTATTAGAGAATTATGTAATGAATGCTTCTAGTAACTAGTTGATATCCCTAAATTAACATTGATGTAAGGGTTGAAACCACATCAATGCAGTATTCTTTAAAACTAAACCAAAATCATTGTACTGAGTGAACAAATGGTCGATGTGTTCCACTCTTAACACTTGCCTAAATTTCACTACATGGTCATAAAGGCCTCTTGTGCCATCAAAGTAATAATTCTTCATCGACTTTACTAGTTGAGTAGGTTTCAATATCCTAGGGTGTTCTCTAGGTCAAGGCAGGGGAAATTCATCCATGCCTCTCTGATGCCTAGTCCTCCCAATCTCTCTTTATCAATTCTGTTAGTCTCTAACCCTAACCTTTCTCTTCGACAAGGGTTTGAAAAACTCACTTCTGGTCTTTCTCAAGTCTTCTCTTTGTGAATACTTAGGATATGAGAGGGTTCAAATCCATGTTGACCATGAGAACCATGCAATCTTGGTGGAGGGAAAACAAGTTCACCCTTCCAAGTGTAGGCATGTCTACCATGTTCGATTACCTGCACAAACATTCTCTCAGAAGAGTTATCTAGATAGATTAACTTCCTAGGGATGTTAGGGTCTTTGAAATCATAAATCGTTATTTCGTTTACCTCACTCGGTTTGTCAGTCTTGAATCTCTAGAATGCTTTGTCAGTGTCCCTATTCAAGAAAAGCTCAATGCTTTTATTGTCCTAGTGAATCCACTTTGGTGTGATTATCCTTGATAGGATTGAATTGCCACGAGGTGTTCCAAGCTCTTTTCCTATATTCTCCTGGTCTAAGTCTTGTATTTCAAACTCAAGAATAAGTATTCCAAACTCATCCATACTATCTCGAAAGCTCATAACCACATACATGGTTCCTTGCAATGTAGGAACCCTCTTTGCATTTGACCACTGGGTGTTCACTTCTAAAGGGTTTTGATTATGGTTTATGAGTTGGACCACTGATCACCTCAAGCCATACTTGTAGATGCATACACCTAAGTAGTTGGTTTGTAGGTACTCAAACTGAGTCTTATAGGGACCTTCAGGTGTCTGTAAATAAGCTAGACCTGAACTACCTATGGGTTTTTCCATGCTAAAAGGCATCTTTGATTCACTCATTTTGGAGCTCAATACATAATGATATTCACTTACTTGTTGAGCCCATGACCTAGCTGTGTGATTGATACTAGCTTTAGATAACCTGATGCTTTGTCTATCCTGTCTTAGATGTCTACCTAACATAAGGTTCATATGCTTTCATGGTTTTCCCAATGCCCAAGTACAATCATGTTAGAGTGTTCTTTTGTAACAGACACTTGTTCTTTTCAATTACTTTTCAGTGTATTTTTATATATCATTAGGAGCACTTAAGTTTTGTCGTACTTGATGTTTCTCTCGATCAGAATAAATTATGTTCCAATTAGGTTCTCCCTGACTTAACTTATTCTATCCTTGAACTTGAGAAATTACTACCTCTTGAAATTTTTCATTCCTATTGTAGCCCTAGATTAATCAAATTCACTAATTGCTCTTGCTTAAGCTAGGAAATTGACTAAGGGGGTTGAGAGTTCTTCCAACATCGTTCTTGATGCACTTGGTGATGCTCAAATGCCCAAGATGTGTGCTGCAAAGCATGCCAAACACAATGAGCTTGCTTAGCCCTGCCAAGGAGTATCAAGTATCTACAAAATTCCCAAAAAATAGGCCACAATCTGACAAAATTTGCAAACCCTAAAAATTCCTATTTTTTCTTGTCTATCACGATGAACATGCTTTGTCTATCACGATGGACAAAATCTATCATGGTGGCTTATCTGTCATGATGGACATGTCTCTCACAACAGACGTGCCTATCGTGATAGACTGGTCTGTCGAGATGAATAGAGTCTATCATACATTGATTTTTGTTGCAATGGACATAATTGTCATGAGCTGTCTCTATCATGATGGACAGTCAGTCTCTTATGTTGGACAAAGGGTTTGTTGAGTTGTCTATCATGATGGATAGGGGTGTCGATCATGATGGGCACTATCTATTGCAGGTCTCTATCTGTCATCTGTTGCCGACAGATGCTAGAGAAGTCTATCTATCATGATGGACAAAATTAATGCCTATTTTTTCAAAATTCTTGTGATTTTTGTTATGCACATTGTGTAGCCTACAGTGCTCTGCATTTACAAAATACCCCAATTTTCTCTCTGTCAGGACAAAGAGAGGTCTTCACTTGAGGGTGCATGTAGATTTTTGTCATACCTACTGATATCATTGATTAATGATATTACTGCTGGTGCTAGTACCTATCAAAAAACTCACAAAACACAAAAAACATGATACACTAGATCGCTCTCTCTCCCAAATGAAATGAGGGGAATTAAATCGAGGTGGGAACATGACCAAGAAGGTGGAATTTTGCAAAGATGGAGATGGACGTAGGGGAGGGATGGTAGGGTATAACGATGGAAGGTAAAAAGTGAAGCAAAAGGGAATTGCCTACAATTCCAATGTCAAATCTCTATGTCTTACCATCACACACTCATCCTCAAAGCTTGCTCCTTGACAATAGCGCCGAATTTGGTGTCACTCTAGCACAATGGTGAGAACCAAAATGAGGAGGCCTACTTTGTTATTTTCATTATGTGGAGACATGAGGGTGGTAGGATGACCATGAGCAAGCACAATGCACAAGTGCATAAGTGACAAGCACACTAGCATGCACACAAATACATAGGCATGCTCATACAAGGCAAGGCAAAGAGAGAGAACCATGGAATCTTCTATTAGAGAACTCAAAGAAGGTATAAAATGTTCAAGAATAAGTCAAATCTCCAACTAGCTAACGTAAAAAATGATATTTCTAGCTCTTTTTATAGTTTTTGACTAGCTTTGGCCTAGTTCAGACCTAGTGTTTGGTCTAGTTAGAAATTAGGTTCCTAATTTACTTTGAAGGCTCAAACGAGCTCTAAAAATTATGAAATGTAGGTTTTTCCAACATTCCCCAAGCTTTAGGACTCCTCGTCTTAAAAAAATGGAGTCAAGCTATCAAAAACAGGTATTTACACTATAGTTTAGTGATGATAAAATCACTATTTCACAAGAAATTTCATTTGGAAAATTGAAAAGACTAATTTTTGGATCTTCATTGAAACGATGTGTCTCCGATAATTCAACAAACATATTACATGAATGTGAATTTTGCTAAATAGGTTAGGGTTGGATAAACTATTGAAACTAGGATTTATTGTTCCTATTGAATATCCGAAATGGGTATCTCCTATTGTGATAGTTCCTAAGGAAAACAAGTAGATGCTCATTGGTGTTGATTATTGTAAGTTGAATGGAGCAATGATACGGAACCCATTTCTACTACCATTTCTAGATATCATGCTTGACGAAGTTGCTGGCAGGGAAATGTATTCATTTTTAGATGGGTTCACTGGATACAAACAAGTCAGAATGTTAGAATCCAATATATGGAAAATAGCTTTTTTATTACTAATAATGGAGTATTCGCATGTACAGTCATGTGGTTTGGATTACAAAATGCTCCTAATACTTTTTAGAGGTGTATGCAATAAATTTTTGCCCCATATTTTGCTAGTTTTGAGGGTATCTTTGGATAATTTTTTAGTGTCTGGCCAACAAGTTGATCATCAGCAACATTTAAGGCTGTGTTTCACTAAGTGTAGAGAAGTACACTTGAGTCTCAATGTGGCAAAATAAGGTTTTGGAGTAAAATGTAGCAAATTGCTTGGTCATGTCATTTTGAGTACAAGAAATACGATAGATCTAGACAAAGTTAAGGTGATCTTGGAAGTACCACCGCCACATTCTCCTAAGGAGGTATTACAATTGTTGGGTCAAATTCACTGGCATGGGAAATATTTACATTGTTTAGCACATATTGCTATGTCGTTAAATGCTACTGCTCATGTGAAGCCTACAACTTTCAAATGGATTTTGGAGTGTGATCTAGCATTCCGCAGATTAAAAACCTTACTCACACACACATGTGTACTTCAAGCTTCAAACTTGGCCCAACCTTTCCATGTCTTTGTGGATGCTTCAGATATTGCTATTGGTTTGGTTTTAATGTAGAAGGTGGGAGATTCTTGGTTTAGGACTATATATTATGCTAGTCGATGTCTAACTATGACAAAGTGCAATTACTCGGTTACGAAACAAGAATGTTTAGGACTTGTTTATTCTATCAAGAATTTTTGACATTATTTATTGGGTTCTTCTTTTACTTTCTAGATCGATCATTCTGCTGTGTTTTATTTGGTAAAACAACAAAATCTCATTGGCAAATAAGCTAGATGGGTCTTATTATTACAAGAATATGACTATGATGTAGTTCATTGCCTTGGATCTTCCCATATCATTACAGATTTCTTATCTTGATAAGATCATGGTGAAACTCTAGATGGGATTGATGATTCTTTTCCTCATCTATATCGTTTCCATATTGCAGGTAATACTAAACCAAAATTAGGAATCCCTACTTGGTACGATGAAATGATGTCTTTTCTTGCAACTGGTGTTCCTCCTTCCCATTTACAAGCTACAATCCAGAAAAAGTAAGCTTTGCAAAGTGACGCTTTTCTATTTTCCTTGATCATCTATATTACAGGGATATAACACGAATTTGGCTTCATCGTGTGCCACCTCATGAAACAACAACTATCATTTTGAAAGCTCACTCTAGGATTTTTGGTGATCATCGCGGAACTGATTTAATAGTAAATAAATCTTTCTAAGTGGTTTATGGTGGCCAATTATTCACAAGGATGTCTAAGATCCTGTATAACTTTAAGATCCTTATCACACTACAAGAAATAGGGTCAATATGGCCTTCTGCCATTTGCAACTTCATCCTAGTTGTTCTAAGAGCTAGCTTACCCTAGTGTTTCCATTGGGAAGTGCTAGCAATAACAACTCCTGCTCTTGAATAGCTTCTATAGTATAACCCTTGTGTGTGATAAGAAGATAGGTATTTCCTTCTTCTCCTTTGCTCATATCACCTATCTTATCCAAGAGTATTTCTGGCATTGTCTTATGTGATCCTACTTGAGATTAGGACTTGCAATGTTTCCACAATTCGGGTTTAATCTTGAGTAGCTCCTCTGAGGTGAGATGACACTGCACTTTAGTGTTCTTCACTACTTCCATGTTCCTTGGTAGAAATAATTTCTCATTTCGTACCATAACTATTGGGGCTCTCATGTGAGTAGACTTCAACTCCCATGGGTATGTGAAGTGAGGTAATTCCTATAAGGAATCGGATTCAAAATCTAATCGTTCACTTGACTCCACATCTTCTTGCTCTCCATTAGATAGAAGGAATGTCCTAAGGGAATTGATCATGATGATCATCCACATTCTTAATAGGAGGCAGGTTCTCGCTCTCATGAGCCCATTTCTCCTCTTTTATCTTTCTCAAGAACTCCTAGGATTAATGATTTATAGAGAAAGGAACTTTGTCATTCGTAGAATCAAGAACATAAGCTTTTTGAGGAGGTAAGCTTATCCTTTCACTTCCACTACTTTGAGCTTCAAGTGTATCCAAAGTCTTGGGTTTAGCTATCAATCACTCTAGCCTCTCCAACAGCCCTTTGAAATGTATGTGTGACTTCACTGAGTTGGTCCGATTGAAAAGACAACTTGCATCAAACATAGCCTGAGCTAGTTCTATCGTGTTTGCATTCAAGCCTGATAAGCCTTGAACATCATGTCCAAGTGTTCAAGAGTAGGGTCGACCAAAACTGGTCCTACTCTAGATGGTGGTGGAATGGGTGCGTTTTGATGAGATGTTAGGGGTGGTGTGTGAGAATGCATCCAAGATGCGATCTCGATTAGTTTTGTTTTTGTCTTTGGTAGGCTTTCTTCTATTTCACTCATCTTTCTAGCCCATAGTATTTTCATTCTTTCTCAGCTATCCTTCCAAGCTCTCATTCTTTTCCTAGATACACTTTTTGACTGATACACTTTTTGACTCACTAATCACTGATTTCTCCTCCGAATCTACACTTAGAGTCTATTGTAGTACATGTGCTCTTGTAATCACTTTTATGGGGGTTGTAGTTGTGACACTTCCATGTGATTCTATGACCAAGCCAATAACATTGATTGGTGTAATCTTTTGCATATTGGTTGGATTCTTAGGGCAATCTCTCAAGAGGTGTTTTTTTCCACATTTGGGACAAAAGCCCCAGATGATCACAGGTTGGCATTGTCCTTGTGGAGGAAATGGACAATCACATATGAAGTGATCTCCTTGATATCTATAGCATGGTCCTATAGGTTCTTGGGGTCTCATCTCCCTTAGTTGGGGCCTAGGTTTTGGTTTGTGTACATCACATTGGAGTATTTAGGCCCCCAATTTGGTTCTATAGGGGTTTCATATGGATAGACCTCATTATCCTTAAGTGAATCCATGTATTAAGTTAGTGGTCTTTCCACATGGGTTGATTCAAAGCTTTGAGCATTTGGATCACTTTCTAAAATCATTGGGGAAGCTGGAACTACAACTCTATTCAAGTTATCCTCCATTGAAACATATTTGATAGAAATAACTTTGGTAGGGGGTGGAGGTTGTTGACCTAACACGAGTTGTGGTCTCTATTGAGTTGGGTATTGAGGCTGGTATGGTTGTTGGGGCCTAGCGTATGGCTGCTATTGGTATTGGTTTTGGTATCTCTCAGGTTGTTGATATGACTATTGATAGTTTTGCTTGACCACTTGTTTGTTGTAAGGGCAATCTTGTGTAGTGTGGTTTGTATAATTCCTCTCTATGGTGCAATACTAGTTATAAGGGTTCTCTTGATTTGGAGCCATGATGGGTCAAACATCAGCCGTATGGTCTCCTCTACAATTATAGCATTGTCTTATTGATAACATCATTGGGATTTTTCTACTTGAGACTAACTTTCCTAGGTACTTTTTTTGCTAATTCATCAACTAACATTGAGGGCTTTGTTGTGAAACTAGTAGAACTATCTCAATCCTTATAGATCTTTGAAACTTTTAACTCACCTCCCAAGTTCTACTTGATGTTGATGCACATTTGTACACATTGCTCTCTAGCCATGGGTTCCTCTTGATACACATATGAGCACAATTTTGCACTTAATAAGCCATCTAAGAACAATGCCACTATTTTGGCTGATGTGGGTAGCTCTATAATAGGGAATATCTCAATGTATTGCCTAAATCTGTGTCTTGCTAGTTGATATCCCTAAATTAACCTTGATGTAAGGGTTGCAACTACATCAATGCAGTATTCTTTAAAACTAAACCAAAAGCATTGTATTGAGCGAACAAATGGTCGATGTGTTCCACTCTTAACACTTGTCTAAATTCTACTACATGGTCATAAAGGCCTCTTGTGCCATCAAAGTAATTCTTCATCGACTTTACTAGTTGAGTAGGTTTCAATATCCTAGGGTGTTCTCTAGGTCAAAGCAGGGGAAATTCATCCATGCCTCTCTGATGCCTAGGTCCTCCCGATCTCTCTTGATCAATTATGTTAGTCTCTAACCCTAACCTTTCTCTTCGACAAGGGTTTGAAAAACTCACTTCTGGTCTTTCTCAAGTCTTCTCTTTGTGAATACCTAGGATATGAGAGGGTTCAGATCCATGTTGACCATGAGAACCATGCAATCTTGGTGGAGGGAAAACAAGTTCACCCTTCCAAGTGTACCATGTTCGATTACCACAAACATTCTCTCAGAAGAGTTATCTAGATAGATTACCTTCCTAGGCACGTTAGGGTCTTTGAAATCATAAATCGTTACTTCATTTATCTCACTCGGTTTGTCAGTCTTGAATCTCTAGAATGCTTTGTCAATATCCCTATTCAAGAAAAGCTCAATGCTTTTATTGTCCTAGGGAATCGACTTTGGTGTGATTATCCTTGATAGGATTGAATTGCCACGAGGTGTTCTAGGCTCTTTTCCCATATTCTCCTGGTCTAAGTCGTGTATTTCCAACTCAAGAATAAGTATTCCAAACTCATCCATCCTATCTCGGAAGCTCATAACCACATACATGGTTCCTTGCAATGTAGGAACCCTCTTTGCATTTGACCACTGGGTGTTCACTTCTAAAGGTTTTTTATTATGGTTTCTGAGTTGGACCACTGATCACCTCAAGCCATACTTGTAGATGCGTACACCTAAGTAGTTGGTTTGTAGGTACTCAAACTGAGTCTTATAGGGACCTTCAGGTGTCTGTAAATAAGCTAGACCTGAACTACCTATGTGGTTTTCCATGCTAAAAGGCATCTTTGATTCACTCATTTTGGAGCTCAATACATAATGATATTCACTTAGTTGTTGAGCCCATGACCTAGCTGTGTGATTGATACTAGCTTTAGATAACTTGATGCTTTGTCTATCCCGTCTTAGATGTCTACCTAACATAAGGTTCATATGCTTTCATGGTTTTCCCAATGCCCAAGTACAATCGTGTAAGAGTGTTCTTTTGTAACAGACACTTGTTCTTTTCAATTACTTTTCAGTGTATTTTTATATATCATTAGGAGCACTTAAGTTTTGTCGTACTTGATGTTTCTCTCGATTAGAATAAATTATGTTCCAATTAGGTTCTCTCTGACTTAGCTTATTCTATCCTTGAACTTGAGAAATTACTACCTCTTGAAATTTTTCATGCCTATTGTAGCCCTAGATTAATCAAATTCACTAATTGCTCTTAGCCTAAGCTAGGAAATTGACTAAGGGGGTTGAGACTTCTTCCAACATCGTGCTTGATGCACTTGGTGATGCTCAATTGCCCAAGATGTGTGCTGCAAAGCATGCCGAACACAATGAGCTTGCTTAGCCCTGCCAAGGAGTATCAAGTATCTACAAAATTCCCAAAAATAAGGCCACAATTTGACAAAATTTGCAACCCTAAAAATTCCTATTTTTTCCTGTCTATCACGATGAACATGCTTTGTCTATCACGATGGACAAAATCTATCATGGTGGTTTATCTATCACGATGGACATGTCTCTCGCGACAGACGTATCTATTCTGATAGACTGGTCTATCGAGATGAATAGAGTCTATCATGCATTGATGTTTGTCGCAATGGACATAATTGTCATGAGCTGTCTCTATCATGATGGACGGTTAGTCTCTCATGTTGGAAAAAGGGTTTGTTGAGTTGTGTATCATGATGGACAGGGGTGTCCATCATGATGGGCACTGTCTATTGCAGGTCTCTATCTGTCATCTGTTGCCGACAAATGCTAGACAAGTCTATCTATCATGATGGACAAAATTAACGCCTATTTTATAAAAAATTCTTGTGATTTTTGTTTTGCACATTGTGTAACCTATAGTGCTCTGCATTTACCCCAATTTTCTCTCTATCAGGACAAAGAGAGGTCTTCACCTCAAGGTGCATGTAGATTTTTGTCATACCTACTGATACTATTGATTATTGATGCTACTTCTAGTGCTAGTACCTACCAAAAAACTCACAAAACACAAAAAACACGATACACTAGATCGCTTTGTCACTCTCTCTCCCAAATGAAATTAGGGGAATTAAATCGAGGTGGGAACATGACCAAGAAGGTGGAATTTTGCAAAGATGGAGATGGAGGTAGGGGAGGGATGGTAGGGTATAATGATGGAAGGTAAAAACTGAAGCGAAAGGGACTTGCCTACAATTCCAATGTCAAATCTCTATGTCTTACCATCACACACTCATCCTCAAAGCTCGCTCCTTGACAATAGCGCCAAATTTGGTGTCACTCTAGCACAATGGTGAGAACCAAAATGAGGAGGCCTACTTTGTAATTTTTATTATGTGGAGACATGAGGGTTGTATGATGACCATAAGCAAGCACAATGCACAAGTGCATAAGTGATAGGCACACTAGCATGCACACAAATACATAGGCATGCGCATACAAGGCAAGGCAAAGAAAGAAAACCATGGAATCTTCTATTAGAGAACTCAAAGAAGGTATAGAATGTTCAAGAATAAGTCCACTCTCCAACTAGCTAACGTAAAAAATGAGATTTCTAGCTGTTTTTATAGTTTTTGACTAGCTTTGGCCTAGTTCAGACCTAGTGTTTGGTCTAGTTAGAAATTAGGTTCCTAATTTACTTTGAAGGCTCAAACGAGCTCTAAAAATTATGAAAATTAATATGTAGGTTAATCCAACATTCCCCAAGCTTTAGGACTCCTCGTGTTAAAAAAATGGAGTCAAGCTATCAAAAACAGGTATTTACACTGTAGTCTAGTGATTAGAATCACTATTTTAGAAGAAATTTCATTTAGAAAATCGATAAGACTAATTTTTGGATCTTCATTGAAAAGATGTGTCTCCAATAATTCAACAAACATCATGAATGTTAATTTTGCTAAATAGGTTAGGGTTGGATGAACTATTGAAACTAGGATTTATAGTTCCTATTGAATATCCGAAATGGGTATCTCCTATTGTGATAGTTCCTAAGAAAAACAAGTAGCTTCACATTTGTGTTGATTATTGTAATTAAATGCAGCAATGATACGAAACCCATTTCTACTACCATTTCTAGATATCATGCTTGTCGAAGTTGCTGGGGGAAATGTATTCATTTTTAGATGGGTTCACTGGATACAATCAAGTCAGAATGTTAGAATCCAATATATGGAAAATAGCTTTTTTACTACTAATAATGGAGTATTCGCATGTATAGTCATGTGGTTTGGATTACAAAATGCTCCTAATACTTTTTAGAGGTGTATGCGATAAATTTTTGCCCCATATTTTGCTAGTTTTGAGGGTATCTTTGGATTATTTTTTAGTGTCTGGCCAACAAGTTGATCATCTGCAACATTTAGGGTTGTGTTTCACTAAGTGTAGAGAAGTACACTTGAGTCTCAATATGGCAAAATGAGTTTTTGGAGTAAAATGTGGCAAATTTCTTGGTCATGTCATTTTGAGTACAAGAATTACGATAGATCTGAACAAAGTTAAGGTGATCTTGGAAGTACCACCGCCACATTCTCCTAAGGAGGTATTACAATTGTTGGGTCAAATTCACTAGCATGGGAAATATTTACATTGTTTAGCACATATTGCTATGTTGTTAAATGCTACTGCTCATGTGAAGCCTACAACTTTCAAATGGATTTTGGAGTGTGATCTAGCGTTCTGCAAGTTAAAAACATTACTCACACAGACACGTGTACTTCAAGCTCCGAACTTGGCCCAACCTTTCCATGTCTTTGTGGATGCTTCAGATATTGCTATTGGTTTGGTTTTAATGTAGAAGGTGGGAGATTCTTGGTTTAGGACTATATATTATGTAGCTGATGTCTAACTATGACAAAGTGCAATTACTCAATTACTAAACAAGAATGTTTAGGACTTGTTTATTCTATCAAGAATTTTGGACATTATTCATTGGTTTCTTCTTTTACTTTCTAGATCGATCATTTTGCTGTGTTTTATTTGGTAAAACAACAAAATCTCATTGGCAAATAAGTTAGATGGGTCTTATTATTACAAGAATATGCCTATGATGTAGTTCATTGCCCTGGGTTTTCCCATATCATTATAGATTTCTTATCTCGATAAGATCATGGTGAACCTCTGGATGGGATTGATGATTCTTTTCCTCATGTATATCGTTTCCATATTGCAGATAATACTAAACCAAAATTAGGAACCCCTACTTGGTACAATGAAATGATGTCTTTTCTTGCAATTGGTGTTCCTTCTTCCCATTTACGAACCGCAATCCAAAAAAAGTAAGCTTTACAAAGTCGACGCTTTTCTATTTTCCTCGATCATCTATATTATAGGGATATTACATGAATTTGGCTTCGTTGTGTGCCGCCTCATGAAACAACAACTATCATTTTGAAAGCTCACTCTAGGATTTTTGGTGATCATCGCGGAATTTATTTAACAATAAAGAAATCTTTCTAAGTGGTTTATGGTGGCCAATTATTCACAAGGATGTCTAAGATCATGTATAGCTTTAAGATCCTTATCACACTACAAGAAATAGGGGGGTGTGGCAATGCCCCCGAATTGAAAAAAAATGGGAACCGTCACTTATGTGACGGTAGCGTCTCATAAGCGACGGCCCTATTTGTTTTTTAAAAAGGGCTGTCATTGCATAAACGATGTTAGCGTCATTTATGCAATGCTAAAACTAGGCATCGCAAATAGCGTCACTAATTAGCGATGCTATTTGCGATGTTGGCAAACTGGCTGCGACGCTTTAGCGTCGCATAAGTGACATCCTGTGTTCGAGAGCATCGCATAAGCGACGCTCTGGAATGTTAAAAAGAATTTTCGAATTCTTCCGGCACATTTCTGCCGGGATTTGGACGCACAGAGAGAGAGACACACAGAGAGAGAGAGAGAGAGAGAGAGAGAGAGAGAGAGAGAGAGAGAGAGAGAGAGAGAGAGAGAGAGAGAGAGAGAGAGAGAGAGAGAGAGAGAGAGAGAGAATGATCAACACCCCTTTTACCTCATCTCTTCGCTTTTTGACCACACAGTAGCTCCCTCGAGTCCTCTGCCCGTCCATGCTCCTTGAATGGAATCAAAACTTGCGATGCCTACGTGCACAGAGAAAACGAGAAGAATAGAACCCTATTGCCCACGTATCTCTCCCTTGTTGCCAAGCGGAGCGAGCCTCCTCTTTCCCCCCAAAGCCTCAGGTTGCCTCCCCTTCCCTCTCTGTCTTCTCTGATATGTGTCCTCCAACCCCCCGATAACTGCAGAAGCCCCCCCCCCCCCGTGCAAATTGATGAAAGAAATTATCCTTTCACTCCTCTTCTTTTCACTCACACCTCCACACTTCTTCACTTCTTCAAAGTCTCTCTTTTTTACACAGTTTCTTGATATTCAAGATACCCCTTTACCCTCAAAATGCATCCTAGATAAAGAGATCCCCACTAACTTTTACTGTTACCCCCAAACTTCTCCTATCGTTCATTCTTTAGCCTGAACTAATTCACAAGTTTCTCTGGGTATTACTTGCACATTGCACACTTTAACATTTACCTTACAATGACAAAGGACAAACCATTTCACACTTATTTGGATTAGCACAACTGAAAGCAAAAGTATAACACTAAAATCACAAGGCACAAGTTCACACAACTAAAAACTAGTGCATAGTCTTGTGTTTCAAACATGGATTCTTGCGGTGATGATTCTGTTCACTAATGCACTTTAGTTTTATGCTTATAAATTTGGCTTTAGACAACGGATTTCGACCTTGAAGAGACCAGTTCTCTGGTAATAGCACATATGCCGAGGAGTGCTCGCATTAGCACATACGCTAAAGAGTGCTTACCAGATTCACAACAAACAAAATTCTAAAGAAAAAAACATCTCCTCAAACAAACAGCACTAGGGTTCCCCTTTTTTCAATGCTATGACCTCTGGCTCAGTTGCAACCAAATATTCATTTATCTTAAGCATCCGACTCATGGAAACATATCAGCTTGCAAATTAATTCCACAAAAAAAGAACTTTGGTGCGCACTTCTAGTCTTCATAAGATCATGTATGCAGCAACGATATTTTCCATTTTTCAGACTTTTAATAACAAAAGGGAAACATTTTTAGTAAGGTGAGATTTACAGTGTAAGTTTTTTGCTTTCAACTTCAATGGTTTATTGATAGTACTAGAGACACTTTTCCTTTTTACCATTCAATTGTATTGTATTGCATGCGTTGATTATATCTTCTTTGAACAACACAGTCAATCAAATGACCCAAATGCATTGTCATACATACACATCTTATTTCAAAGGAGGCCGCAACAAAAAGGAAAACTTACGAGCTGACAAAGAGTTACTATCCAATTCAGGTTTCATATAAACTTCAGCAAGAAAGAAAAACCCTCGAGGAAAACAAACAACTTTGAAACGTTCGAATACAACACGCAACTAATCTGCCAGTTCTGTTGCAAAATTTATAGAGTGTAGTATCAGTCATAACTTACTTTGTTGATTAACATCACCTCAGCATGTTGACATCAACATTTTCCAGCATCCTGACTAACTCTTTAACAACGAAGCATGAATCCTTTCACTCCTTTATTGTGTGGGTATTAAGCCAATACACTATCGAAAAGCTAGCAGACTATTTCAACAGGTTGGTATCAATGATTCAGTCGACATACTCAAAGTTCCGCATCGAAGTTCATTTTGGGAAAGTGCTATTGGTCCTTTCTTGTTGTTCCTAAGGATGAACCTATCGGAGGTTTGTTGTAACAGCTCAAAGGTCCATAAAAACTCAGAGATGAGCACCCAATTGTTGTGAAGAATGACGCCTTGATTTACCCTTTTTTGACCACAGAGTAGCTCGCTCGAGTCCTCTGCCCATCCATGCTCCTTGAATGGAATCAAAACTCGCGATGCCTGCGTGCACAGAGAACACGAGAAGAATAGAACCCTGCTGCCCACGTATCTCTCCCCTATTGCCAAGATGAGCGAACCTCCTCTTTCCGGCCAAAGCCTCAGGTCGCCCCCCCTCCCCTCTCTGTCTTCTCTGATATGTGTCCTCCAGCCCCCCGATAACTGCAAAAGCCTCCCCCGTGTGAATTGATGAAAGAAATTATCCTTGCCTCCTGTCATCTCTTAACAAAAGGCAAGAGCAACCACTACTCTCCGCCAAGAGGAATTAATCTCTTTTTACTCCACTGCCATCTCGTTTAAGTCTCTTGCACATTCATAAGAACGAAATCCCCAAGAATATTTGGTGAAAGACATATTTTTTCTTTGAAAAAAAACAAATCACACCAAGGTTATGTGACGCATAAATCCAAGCAAGATCAGATGATTTCGAGGTCAACATATTCCCCTCTTCTGCTCGCGAAGTCGTCCCCGACGAGCCAATTTGGTACCAACTTTTTCCATTTTCTCGCATCTTCACCGCCATGTCCACCTGTCTATAAACTTCATCAAATCAAGGACCACTATTTTAATCAAACATAACGTCAGAATGGACAAAACACATACACATCACTCACATCCAACATGCAAGCTCGCCCCACACAATATACATGCAAGCAAAAGACATGTCCACATTCCCTCTCGTCACTCTTCTCGACTATTCGTTCCACACATCACAAATCTCTATTCCACATGAATACCCAAGACACTTTCCACACACACCATATATAATCAAAAACCATTCCCCACTTTCGTTTTTGATACTCTTCCCGGGCACATGATTGCTTTGCTGATTCCCTTTTCTCATTTCTAACCGAGTTCTCTAGCCGATTTTTAATTCCCCTTCTACCTAGGGTTTCCACTACCCGCTTTCCTTTTCATTGACTCTTTGCTTTTTTTTTTTTGCTTTTCAACTAAATTCCATGCTAGGTCACCACCACACCTCCCGAATTGATGGACAAGCACCAAAGACCACTCAAGCCTAACATGAGCTCACTCCAACAAGATCACTCATTAACACAATTAAGGACTTCTCAAGTTGTCATACCACCTAAGAACCAAACTGAACACTTCTTAAGAGTTGGTAGACCAACAAAGCAACTAGCAGGATTGGATCCCTCAAGTCCAAGTCTTCCACAAACAGGTCGTAGCCAAAACCCTAGCCAAGCTTAAGCTTCGATTCAACATGCCTCATCAGGAGTCCACACATTCCCAGATCCCCACAACACATACACACGTATTCCCATCCGAGCATCAAGCTCTCTTGCCTCTCTTATGTCCTCCCTCGAGAGAGGAATTTTTTTTCCCTCTTTTTTTTTAAATTTATTTATTTACACACGATGCACAACACTAGCCCTATGCAAAACCGACGTCAGCTCATGGCTTTGACCACCCGGCCAAAGGGACTCCACCCGCCTATTGGCCCACATAGGCACATAGCCACATACAGGTCGGGCCTACAACAAAATTAGGGTCAGCTCGTGGCCTCGATTACCCGATCAAGGTTGTTCCACCCGCCTACTTGTAAGAAATTGCTTGAATGATGTGTGCGACTCTCCTCCCATCCATATATACCCTCTTGTACTCTAAAAATAGCAACAATATACTCTATAAATAGTAATGATCTGGAATAGTCTAGTGTGAACATGTGGCCATCATGCAACACTTATTCCCATTACTACCAAAGCAGTTCCCATTACTACCAAAGTACCTTAGGGTATCCCCCGAGCTTGGGACCTTGGCTAGCTGGCCCTTGTCCCTCACACACATAGATTGATCCCTATGGATCAATGTGAACTGATCCCTGTGGACCAATGATCCTCGTGGATCAATGTCTCACACTCCCTCCCCCTTCTAAAGATCATTGTCCTCAATGATCAATGAGGGAAAGTACTTGCGAACCAGAGCTTCTGATTCCCAAGTAGAGTCAGTAAGTGGTAATCCTCTCCAAGCTACTAGATACTCGTGGATGACACGATTCCTCAATCGTTTCTATCTCTGATCTAATATCCTGTCTAGAGAATGATCTGTGCTATTACTTTCTTGCAAAGAAACAATACCTTCTATTAGATTATCCTCCCTAGAAATATACTTCCGAAGTTTACTGACATGAAACACGGGATGTACTCGACAATCTAGAGGAAGCTCTAATCGGTATGCAACTTCACTTAGCTTTTTAACTATCTTCCAAGGTCCACGAAACCTTGGGGATAGTTTACTACACTTCCCTGTGGAAAGTGAAGTAGATCTAGCTGGTACTTGAAGAAAGACTCTGTCCCCTCCTCAAAGGATCTAGGAGATCTCTTTCTATCAGCATAATGTTTCGCCCTATCAGCTTCTTGCTGCGTCTTGGCTTTAGCTATTTCTAAGTTTGCTTGGAGGTTCGCTAAAAATTCTGAAGCACTAGGATATTTCTTTGGCATTCCTATGGTACTGGGAGCATTGTTATTGATTCCATAGTTCATCTCAAAAGGAGACATACCAGTCACCTTGTGAGGTCTATTGTTATAAGCAAACTCAACTAGTGGCAAATAACTATCCCAATCTGTCTGTCTCTCAGACACATATGCCCTCAACATGTCCTCTAAAATCTGGTTGAACCGCTCGGTCTGACCATCTGTCTGAGGATGATCACCACTACTCATCTTTAATGACACCTTCAATTTGTCAAATACAAACTTCCAGAAGTGTCCTGTGAATCTGACATCCCTATCTGAAACTATGGATGTCGATAACCCATGCAATCTGAAGACATGCTGAATAAATAACTCCGCTACTTGTGGAGCTTCTATCGTCTCCTGCGTGGGTATGAAATGAGCCATCTTGCTCAATTGATCGATCACAACTAAGATAGTATCCCGCTTCCTTTGGGTCCACGGTAACCCGACTATGAAGTCCATGGATACACTATCCCAGTTATGATCTGGAACGTGCAAAGGATGCAAAAGACCTGATGTCTTGCTCCTTTCTACTTTGTTGACTTGACACATAAAGCATTGTTGAACATATTTGTGGACATCTCTGGCTAACTCAGGCCACCAAAATGTTCTTCTAACAAGATGTATTGTCTT
This sequence comes from Ceratopteris richardii, assembly GCA_020310875.1. Classification (NCBI taxonomy): domain Eukaryota; kingdom Viridiplantae; phylum Streptophyta; class Polypodiopsida; order Polypodiales; family Pteridaceae; genus Ceratopteris; species Ceratopteris richardii. Next base: position 101,688,842 of record CM035438.1, on the reverse strand, counting down.
ATCAACACCTGGATGTCCTGCACAAGGCACATCATGATTATCATGCATGACTTTTCTTCTCAAATCCCCCGAATCTGATACGCAAACCTTTCCTTTCCGTTTAACTATTCCATTCTCCTATGAGAAATTGGAACATGGAATGGACTTTTTTGCTCTGTTAGGGGAAGAAACAATGGTAACTGTTCCATCTCCTATAATAGAGTCATCATTGATGGCTTGGCTGATCTGTAACAAATGTGGGTCTTCCACCTGTGCTTCCTTTATCTCTTGAAGCAATGAGCTTTCTAGAATGGTAAAGCTCATTTGATACATTATACGTGATAATGCATCAGCAACTATTCCTTACCTTGTCTATACAGGATTTCCATGTGAAACTCCTGCATGAGCTTAGCCCAACGAGCGTGTCTGCCTCGAAGATCTGGTTGGCTACAAAAATACTTAAGTGTATGGTGATTTGTGTATACCTTAAAGTCTGCACCATAAAGATAGTGTTGCCAGACTTTAAGTGCATGCACCACCGCATACAATTCCTGTTCATGCACTGGCGAGTTGCGCTGTGCACTAGTCAATTTCTTACTTTCAAAAGCTATTGGTCTACCATCTTGGCTCAAAACTGCCCCTATGGCTATGCCACTAGCATCTATCTCTAACTCAAAGGGTTTCTGTGGATTAACCACTTTGAGTATAGGAGCCTCTGAAACAGCTTGTTTCAGAGTATCAAAACTATCTTGCTGCTCTTGCTTCCATACAAAAGGAACATTGCCTTGAAGCAAGTTCTTCATAGGTGGTGCTATCGACGAACACAAAGAGATGAATTTCCAATAGAAATCGGAAAGTCCTAAGAATGACCGTAACTACCCCTCATCCTGAGGAATAGGTCATGCTAAAATAACTGATACCTTCTTGGGATCCATCTGAACCCCATCGGCTGAAATCACATGCCCTAAATAGTCTATCCTCGGAAGAAACAACTGTGTCTTCTCCATATTTACATACAGCTGATTTTCTTTTAACACATTTAATACTAATCTCAGATGATTTTCATGCTCATGCACATTCCTACTATAAACTAACAAATCATCAACAAAATCAACAACACCTTTGCCAATGAATGGTCGTAAAATGTCATTCATTAACATCATAAATGTAGTTGGTGCATTAGTCAACCCAAATGGCATGACCAAATACTCATAATGTCCAAAACGTGTTCTGAAAGCTGTCTTATGTACATCATGATCTCTTACTCTAATCTAATGGTAGCCACTTTTTAAATCAATTTTACTAAATACAACGGCTCCACCTAGAGCATCTAAAAGATCGTCAATCCTGGGCATAGGATATCTACGTCTGATAGTAATCTTATTGAGTGCTCTGTAATCGACGCACATCCTATAAGATCTGTCTTTCTTCTTCACTAGAAGAACTGGGGCTGCAAAGGGTGAATAGTTGGGTCTAATCAATCCTTTCTGAAGATATTTGTCCACTACCTTGCGGACTTCATTTTCCTCCTGTAAACTCATTCGAAATGGCGGCCGAGCAGTCGGACTCGCTCCCGGTACCAACTCGATTCTATGCTCAATGTTCCTGCAAGGAGGCAAACCAGAAGGTAATTCTATCAAGAACAACTCTTGGAATTCTGCTCTCACTTTCACTGAAAGTACTGAAGCATTCCAACTAGAGTTTTCAGAACTATGTGAATCCATCATAGTACAAGATGAATGCACGAAATAAAGAAAATAAATATACTTACAGTCAATCTTGAGCAACTTCATAGCGGTTATCAATCTCGTATCTTGAAGATCTGGTTCTCCATGGATCAATAGTCGCTTCCCTTCATGCTCAAACTGATAAACATGCGAAGCAAAGTCAATGATTGGTCTCTTCCTCCCATGCCACTTCTTACTAAGGACTACATCAAAACGTGCTAGTCTCGCTATCTCAAAATCCAATCTATCCTCATAGATTTGGATTTGAATAGGTAAATCTACAACTCGTCGATCCCATGTCTCTGTTCCCTTCCCATCAGCTAACTCTACTGTATAGGTATACTCGGACGGCACAGTCTCTAGATTTAGCCTCTTGACTAGACGGGAACTGATAACATTATGTGTGGATCCAGTGTCAAAGAGTACCTTAACAGGTTGTCCTACCATGGCTCCCCTCATGACAATGAGTTCTATATCAGGAAACTGATATCCTTTCTGTCAGGGGAGCACTAGATTGTGCTCTCTGACTACACAAGACAAGATTTCGGAAACACAGTTCTGATTACAAGAATACCCACGAAGGGAAAATGCTACAAGAATATACGATCGATACAAGATGTCCCACAACCCGGGACCAATAGGTATGGAAAACTCGACTAGAGATGATACAGGAGATCCCACAACCCGGGATCGTAGGTAGGAAACAAGATATCTCGATTACAAGAAATCCCCTCAGGGATATGAACTGGATACAAGAAATAACTAGAAAGGATCTCGTACTACGAGATTACAATAGGACAAGAAAGGATGTCCACAATACAAGACTAGACAAGACTAGAACTAGAAACAAGACTAGAACTTGAACTGGAACTTGAATGTACTTACTTGGAGGTCACGACTCCTTGAGCTCCCAAGACTGGCATTGGCAAGACTGATTATGAATGTGGCCAACCCCTCCTTATATAGGTTTTCAAGGGCGGTTCCCAAGGCGGTTGCGAACTGATGATGTCATCATGATGTCATCGATTTGTAACAAGACCTCCCAATGTCAGAATTCAGCGAATAGACAGTCGATCTTGGGGTTTTGGCACATTCCGGACGCAATGGAAGCATTGGTTTCTCCTAATTCTGAACCAATCATGAGATACAGGGTTCACATGGAATCTTAGGTTCAGGATGGTTTCCTTCGTCCATGACATCACCTCCCCCTCAAGCGACGAGTTCCACGAGGAGCGGTCATGTTATCTGGTCTCGGCTTCGTTGGATTTTTCTTATGGAATTCTCGAACCTTGATTGGTGCTCTCTGAAGGTTTTCTGCAGGTTCCCAAGTACGATCACTGATGTCATACCCTTTCCAATGAATAAGGTATTCCAATCTTCCCCGGGATATTCTGGAATCTAGGACATGCTCGACTTCAAATTCTTCATGATCATCAATCTCGATAGGTGGTGAAGGACTAGGTCTCTCCCCCCTTAATGGTGAAATCTGATATGGTTCCAACATGGATACATGGAAAACTGGATGTATTCTCATGGTACTCGGTAACTGGAGTTTGAAGGTGACTGGATTAATCTTGGCCAAGATGGTAAATGGTCCAAACTTTTGATGATCTAACTTTGCACAAGGCCTTGAAGTTTGTAAATTGTTTCGGAGTAACCATACTTTATCCCCAATTTGATACGATGGATTCTGGACACGATGTTGATCTGCATAGTACTTATATTGTTGTTGAGCTTTATGGATCTCTTCCTTCAGTTCTTTGTGAATGTCCATCAGGTACTGGGCCTTGTCTCTGGCAGCTGGGTTCTTGACATGATTTGAGAGTTGTATATCCATCCTTGGATGTTGTCCATAGTTTGCAAAGAAGGGAGTTTGCTTAGTAGATGCATGAACACTATTGTTATAGGCAAACTCTGCAAAGGGTAACAACTCAAACCAATCATTTTGGTGATAGTTGCTAGTGCAACGGAGATATTGCTCCAGGACTTGATTCACTCGTTCTGTTTGTCCATCAGTCTGTGGATGATTTGCTGTAGATAGTTTAACTTGAACACCAAGGAGCTTGCAAAGACTGTTCCAAAAGCTGGATATGAACTGTGGACCTCGATCACTGACAATGTCATCAGGCAATCCATGAAGCCTAAATATGTACCTAAGAAAAAGTCTGGCAGTGGCTGCACCTGTGATTGCCTTGGTAGTTGGAATGAAGTGTGCCATCTTTGTAAATCTATCCACAATAACAAGAATGGCATCATACTTATCTGACTTTGGTAGATCTGTGATGAAATCCATCGACAATGAAGCCCATGGCCTTTCTGGAATAGGTAGAGGTTGCAAGAGGCCATGAGGTTTATGTCGGGGTACCTTAGATCTATTGCAAGTATCACAGGTTCGAATGTATTCTTTGACTTCCTTCCACATCTGAGGCCACCAAAAGTCCCTTGATATGAGTTCTATTGTTTTATTTACTCCAAAATGTCCTGCTGCAAGGTTGTCATGGCGTTGTTGAAGTACTTGGATCCTGGGCTTTCCTGGAGGGACATACAATAGGTTCTTATAGAGTAGTAAACCATCCTTTTCCTGAAATTCGTTTACTTCTTGGAATTTTCCTTCTTGAGCTTTCTGCTTAACGTTACAAAACAATTCATCCTGTGGTAGATTCTCACGGATCAACTGATTCAAGGCTGAATCTTCATGATGGCTTGAAGAGATAGCTGCTAACTGGAGATGCTCGGGCTTGAGTAATACACTCTCTTGTTGATCAAAGGCCTCTTCACCCTTCTTTGGTGCAAGGTAAGATCTTCTGGATAGGGCATCTGACTGACATTGATGACGTCCTGGACGGTATGTGATGACAAAGTCGAATCTGGATAAAAAGTTACTCCATCGAGATTGCCTTCTATTGAGGATCCGGGTGGTCATAAAATACTCTAGGTTCTTGTGATCTGAATATACAATGACTTTATGAGCTGCTCCTTCTAGATGGTGACGCCAGGTATCAAACGCGTCTACTATGGCAAGGAGTTCTTTATCATGAATTTCATAATTAATTTCTGGAGTGGAAAACTTCCTTGAATGATATGCAACTGGATGTAGTTGTCCATCATCTCCATATTGGGAAAGAATGGCCCCTAGAGCAAAGTCCGATGCATCTGTCTCAAGGAAGAAGGGCTTACTAGAATCAGGATGAACTAGGATTGGAGCAGTAGTGAATGCTGATTTCAAGGTCTGAAAGGCCTTCTCTGCTTCTTCGGTCCATGAGAATTTGGAGTTCCCTGTAAGCTTGGTAAGAGGTGTCACTATCTTGGAGTAATCTCTGATGAATATCCTATAGAAATTGGCAAACCCCAAAAAACATTGTACATCTCGAACACATGAAGGTGGTTGCCAATCAAGGATTGTCTCAATCTTCTTAGGGTCCATAAAAATTCCTTTATCTGATACTATGTACCCTAAAAATTCCACTTCTGTCTTATGAAAAGAACACTTCTCCAATTTCGCATACAATCCTTTTTCTCTTAGTTTCTCTAGGACTATCTTTACATGATCTTCATGATCCTCTAGATTTTTTGAAAATATCAAGATATCATCAAGGTATATTACAACAAAATCATCTAAATATTCTCGAAAAATATCATTCATCATATGTTGGAAGACAGCTGGAGCATTTGTAAGACCGAAGGGCATAACTACATATTCAAAATGCCCATACCTTGTTCGAAATGCTGTCTTCCATTCGTCTCCTTCTCTGATCCTGACAAGGTTGTAAGCTCCTCGAAGATCAATTTTCGTGAAGAATTTTGCTTTTCCAAGGCGTTCCAAGAGCTCTGATATGAGTGGTAGAGGGTATCTATTTTTTATAGTGACTTTGTTCAATCCACGATAATCTACACACATCCGGAGAGTCCCATCCTTCTTCTTTACAAATAGAATAGGAGCTCCTGCTGGAGACTTCGAGTGTTTGATAAACCCCTTTGCTAGATTCTCATCAATGTTCTTGCGTAGTTCTGTAAGTTCCTCTGGAGATAGTCTGTAGATTGGTCCAAAGGGTGGTTGTGTTCCCTCTTGAAGATCTATGGGACAATCATAAGGTCTATGCTCTGGAAGGATATCTGCATTCTTCTTTTCAAAAACATCTTCAAAGCCGTTGTACTGATTGGGTAGCTGTACTGGATCATCTTTCTTGGATTCTTGAGCTGGTATGGCATAGATCATATATGTAGGTTCCTTCCTTACTGCATGTATGAAGGCTTTAGCTCCAACATATGTTGGGTTCTTCTGGATATCTCGACGGGTGATTTTATTCTTTTCCCAATTAATTTCTGGATTATGTTTCTTTAACCACGGCATTCCGATGATAACCATATTTGCTGGACTCGATATTACATTGAAACATATGTGTGAATCATGGTCACCAAGGTGTACTCTTAGTGGTATGGTTTCCATGGTTATATTCCCCGATGCTAGAGGCCGTCCATCTACTACTTCGGCTACTACTGGTCTGTTCTTTCGAAGTACTGGAATTCCATGTTTCTTAACGAGTCCTTCATCAATGAAACATGAGGACGCTCCTGAATCTACTAGAGCTATGAGGGAAAGGGTCTTCTTAGACAGGATTAACTTGACAGGGGCAAGACATGTTTCTACGGGTGTGGATGGAATTATGAGACCCTTTCGTATATCATGGTCCGGCTGTATGGTCTCTTTTACAACTGGACTTCCTCGTTTCCCTGCTCTACAAGGGTGGCTGCGACTTTGGAGTTTGTTCTCTTGTTGGGACAATTAACTGCAATGTGGCCAGGGTTTCCACAATATAGACATAATTTGTTATCCCTCCTTCTTTGTTTCTCTTGTGGTGTTAGAGGCTGGAACCTAGTTACATCTATCTGCATAGGTTCGGGCATAGTGTCATCTCTAGGAGTAGGCTGGAAAGGTTTCCATTGGCGAGGTCTTCCTTCTACTTGTTTTTCTTGTTTCCTTTCAAAAAGACGGTTATCACATTGAATGGCTTGGTTGATGTATTCATTCAATGTCTTCACCTCTGGCATCGTGAGTAGAAGGTCCTTCACGTCATCCCTTAAGCCCCATCTAAATTGGCTAATGAAATAATCTTCATGCCAAGTGAGGTCACATATCAATTGCCTAAATTCTGATGCATAGGTAGAGGCAGGGCGGTTACCTTGACGTAGCTTTCGAAGTTTTGTTTCTGCCACTCGACTCGTGTCTGCATCTCCAAATGTGGCGACAAGCTCTCCAAGAAATGCCTCATAATTATGAAGTACGGCCATATCCTTCTCCAAGATTGGGGCGAACCATGATAAAGCTTGACCATAGAGCAAGGTTCCAATAAAACCGACCTTGGATGCATCATCAGGGTATCTATCAGGCTGCATGCGAATGTACAATTTGACTTGTTGCAAGAATCCTCGAAACTTTGTACGATCACCATTGAACTTTTCTGGCATGCAAATCTTGGGTTCCTTCACAAATGATGTACTGGGCCGTTGGTTCACTTGAATACTCCCTTGATTCGCTTGAAGACTCTCGATTCGTTCTTGTAATTCTTGAAGGAGTGTACCTACATGCACTGGATGTCCCATCTCGACTTGTGTCTGTCGACGACTTAGGTCTTCGACTTGTTGTTGGAGACTCTGAAGTGATGCTACGATCTGTTCATAAGCGTTCTCCATGATGTCTGGTCTTGGATAGAAGATAGTCTTGCCAAAATGTCAGGGGAGCACTAGATTGTGCTCTCTGACTACACAAGACAAGATTTCGGAAACACAGTTCTGATTACAAGAATACCCACGAAGGGAAAATGCTACAAGAATATACGATCGATACAAGATGTCCCACAACCCGGGACCAATAGGTATGGAAAACTCGACTAGAGATGATACAGGAGATCCCACAACCCGGGATCGTAGGTAGGAAACAAGATATCTCGATTACAAGAAATCCCCTCAGGGATATGAACTGGATACAAGAAATAACTAGAAAGGATCTCGTACTACGAGATTACAATAGGACAAGAAAGGATGTCCACAATACAAGACTAGACAAGACTAGAACTAGAAACAAGACTAGAACTTGAACTGGAACTTGAATGTACTTACTTGGAGGTCACGACTCCTTGAGCTCCCAAGACTGGCATTGGCAAGACTGATTATGAATGTGGCCAACCCCTCCTTATATAGGTTTTCAAGGGCGGTTCCCAAGGCGGTTGCGAACTGATGATGTCATCATGATGTCATCGATTTGTAACAAGACCTCCCAATGTCAGAATTCAGCGAATAGACAGTCGATCTTGGGGTTTTGGCACATTCCGGACGCAATGGAAGCATTGGTTTCTCCTAATTCTGAACCAATCATGAGATACAGGGTTCACATGGAATCTTAGGTTCAGGATGGTTTCCTTCGTCCATGACACTTTCTGTGCCACTGGAGAAAGTACAACATCTGGCACAGTTGGGACCTTCTTTGTGACTGTCATAGCCACTATGGGAGATGATAGCGGGGATGGAGGATCTCCAAACTCAACCTCTTCATCACTTTGTTCCTGTGTAGGATTTATGACTATGGTGGCAGCGATCTTCTTTTTCTTAGGACAATCCTTGAACAAATGAGAGCCAAGACATCCATAGCATAACCCTTCTTTTAGTGCCTTTTCTTTCTGCTGAGGGGTAAGGATAGACTTATTATAAGCTCTCTCAGCCAAAGCACACACTTTTCTCTTACCTTCTGTAACTGTCTTGATCATATGCACTTGCTTAGCCTCTCGTGAAGGTTGTGCACTAATCGAGCCCGGAGATGGTGTGTAAAAGGATCGAATGACCTTAGGCCATGAGGACCTCTGACCCTGGAAGCTTGTGCCCCTATGTCCATCCTCATAGACTAAAGACATCTCCATGGCCTGTGCCAAAGATTAACATCGCTCCTTCCTCATGAAAGGTTTGATAGTTTCTTTAAGTCCCAAGATGAACTTGTGGACCTGAAGAAACTCTGGGATGGTATCAGGTACTTTAAGAAGCACCTCTCTATACCTATCAATGTACTCCTGAACGGTTTGATTTTTTTTACTAATGAAAAATCAGGTGTCTAATGCTCTAGACCTGTCATCAGGTGGTACAAAGTTATTGTAAAATAGGATTTTAAATTGATCCCAAGTCGCGGGCTCTTTTTGATCCTGTTCTATCTTATGCCACCACCTATGGGCAACGTCCATAAGATTATATGTAGCCTGCTGAATCTTATGCTTATCATCCACAAGATGACACAAACGAAAGCACTGCTCCCACTTGCTAAGCCATTGCTCAATAGCATCAGCAGTCCTAGCATTAGTCGAACCATGATACCGAGGTGACTTCAGATCGTTAAGCTGCCATCTGGCCTCTCTGACTAGAATGCTATCTCTAGGAATTTTTGGAGTTTGATGCTCATCTGGAACATCTACATCCATCCCTGGTAATTCTGGATTAGGCACCTCTTCCTCTTTCTTGGACCCACTGACGTGTGCCAAGATATCACGAAGAGTGCTTTCTAAACTGGAAGTCCGATTATTCCTGAGCTGCATGTTATCTACAGGATGCTCCTCCATAGGTGTATCTAGTCTAGCAAGGGATGATGGTGCTGTGTCCATTCTAGATTATAAATATATATTTTTTTGAAGTTTTAGAATAGAACGTTTTATGTAAACCTTAATAAATTAGTGGCAGCGGAAAAGAAACTAATCACAAGCCTTTGCTGACATAACAAGAAAATTTTAGTATGTTATGAATGCTACTAAATTTCTAAAAATTTCGGCAGCATAACAACGCAATTTTAAAAATAAAAAAAATTATACCAAGCAATTTCCGTCATAACAGTGCCGACAGGCACAATCTAACTACAAATAGACCGAAAGGGGATTACACACCCTGACAATTTTACATTTTTCTCCTCGCTAACCTGCAAGAAAATACTTACCTTTCCGTGCAAGAAGAATACATGCACCGCACAATACGTATCCACGTCACAACTACGTATCTAGTCTAAGTAATATGCGAAATTGCATGCCTATATGCAATATGATGCAAAAAGAGAGCAACAATGCATAGAAATTGACAAGAAACTTATTTGGAGGCTCAAGAATAATGTGCAGGTGTGCACAAGTGCAGAAGATGGTCCACCCTTCGTCGAATTAGCTTGTGAATACACCTCCAAGAATCGATGCTTCAAAATAAAACTCGAAAGTGAATTGTTGAAGAGGTATGGCAAACTCTACAATCCTGAAGATGGCAAGGAATGAATTCAAACTATGGCTTTTAGCCACTCATTGGAAAGGTCTCTGAAAGAGCTTTCTAGAGCAAGAAAAATCATGGCAATCAGATATATAATGACCACGTTATGGTCAAAATAGTGGAAGAGGATAATAAAAGTAGAAAGTGCTCTTAACTCAAAACTCCAACATGAATTCGAATTTTGCTACCGGAACTTCAGGGCACGTGCAGAAGGCGGATAGACATCCCATAAACAAGGTTATGTTATGTAGGATATATATAAGAATGCGCGCGGCCTCCTTCTTTCTTGAAATCAAATACCCAAGGTGCTGTGCTGTATACGTGCAGCACCGGTGTAATCAACCTTCAAATTAAAGTTAGCTCTTGCTTCTCCTCTGCGTGAGATCTTTTGCCTGTCTTCCTCCTCCTCTGTGTGAGATCCGCCTGTCGGATATGGGAATTACAGGCCGTTGAGCTCAGCAGATATTCGCACACATGGTTTAACAAAGGATGATTCTCGCGTGGAAAGCGCCGATCGGCCTCGTTAAGTGTGCAAGAGAGAGGGAACTATGGAATTCACGACCCTCCTTATATCACTTAGTACATCTGCCAAAAGCAAACGGATGACGACCCGATAACTTTCGTATAATGCAAACACTAACCATGTTCTTTCGCGATGACGAAGGTGCTGCCCGAAAAAAAAATGCCTCCAAAAAAATATGGCTCTGATACCAATTGTAAGAAATTGCTTGAATGATGTGTGTGACTCTCCTCTCATCCATATATACCCTCTTGTACTCTAAAAATAGCAACGATATACTCTATAAATAGTAATGATCTGGAATAGTCTAGAGTGAACATGTGGCCATCATGCAACACTTATTCCCATTACTACCAAAGCAGTTCCCAGTACTACCAAAGTACCTTAGGGTATCCCCCGAGCTTGGGACCTTGGCTAGCTGGCCCTTGTCCCTCACACACATAGATTGATCCCTATGGATCAATGTGAATTGATCCCTGTGGCCCAATGATCCTTGTGGATCAATGTCTGACACTACTAGCCCATTGCAGCACACCAACAACACACACACATACACAATCATTTCTTTCTTGTTTTTTTTCTTTTTCAATTTCAAAGTCTTGAGAATTAGGAGATAGAAAAAAGGCCCTTTTTCGAACCCAACCAATCAGAACACACACACATATATCCCCCGTGGACATCCCGATAAGACACATCTCCTCTCTACTGCTACTCAAGCCAAAATCCGACAACTAATGCCATGGTCAACTTTTCCTCTCGATACCCGCACACACTAACTACCTTGTCGACCTGAAAACCCCGAAAAATGCCACTTCAGTCCTAGGCGTACAACAGACTTGGTCCACCCGTCCTCACATCTCTGACTCGCAATCCACAAATCAAACCCTAATCAGACCTAAGCCACCCTACCGACATCCATCACCTCGTCTATTTCTTTTTCATCTCCAACCTCTGCCTCGCAGAGATTCCACCTGACTTGATAGATGACCTTGAAAACTACCATTAGTTGTTGTACCTCTTAGTGCCTCAAGCCTCGCCGCTCGGTCTCTTAATCCTTGTTTGTTGTGCTCAATATCACTTGATATTGGAACATGATACAGTCGATGATTCAGAACCGATTCCATATTTGCTCCATCTCTTCCTCTAAATCTCTCATCCTTTTTTCAGATCCGAGGGGAATATCCTCCCTCTTCTCAACTCGAACGATCAACTTCTTGACTTCCTCTTTAATCGATCTTTCCTCCCAAATCCTACTCATATTTTCTACATCTAGGTCCTCCACCTTCTTCGACAACTCATTCTTTGTCTCTTCTAACTATGCTCCGAACGCCCTCAACCTCTCCAACACCACTTTCAACTCTTCCTCCATTTTCCCCGCTCTAGGGTCCTCCACTTGCCCTCGCATCTCGTCGTCTTTCCTATTCATCCACTTACCGAGCTTAGTACGCAGCCTTGCATTCTCTTTCTCTACCCATCTCACTTTCTCATCACTCTCTGCTTGGGCACTTTGCATCCTTTCTAACTCCAGGTGGAACTCTTCTGCTACCTTACCTGCTTAGTCATCATAACTACCAGTCATCTCTCAAAATTTCTCGATTTCCTTTTCCATTCGATCGATTCTTTGTGCCAGGTCATCATCATATTTAGGGAAATCTTCCTCGATCGCAACGGTATGGCAATCGGCTATCATCAAACCAGTTCTTAGGTCTAAGACCACGTTTTCATGCTCAGACCTCGCAAGGCCTTACCTCAAGCTTTTGTTTACTTTCAACTCCTTGTTTCTATTCTCCAGAACTTGCAATTGTTCTACATATTTGCGAGGATATCTGCTAACCTTGCTTGACTTTCCTCAAGCTTTTCTACTTTGGAACTCTCATTTTCGCATTCCTCGCGAAGACATTCCAACTCACGTTGTAGGCTTGCCAAAGAGCTTTCGTTGTCTTTGGCTTTCACATAGAAAATTGCAACCTGCTGACCGACCTCTTTTGCCATGACGTCCTCAACGAGAACATCCTTTGCGTGACACACATGCTCGCATAGCTTCTTGTTTCCACATTCCACGCATCTAGTGGCAAAGTCCAACGGACTTAACACACGAGGGAAAAATTTTACGATGTGCCCCATCTTCTCGCAACACCAACACCGAATATAATTCAAGATTGGACCAACTCGACAACATTCATATGCACATCTTTGCATTGAGCGTCCAAACCCACTTCGCCTTCTAGTCCATTCAGAGTTCACAATCCTCAGGCCAAACTTTTGAAAGTCCTCGACTTGCGGACCTTGCGACATCTTTCTACCTAGACCAACACACTCAATTTGGGCCGACGGGCTGTGCCGCACAATTGGGGCACCGAGCGTACTCGTGGCACGACTCTTTGAGGAGTGCCAAGCCAGCTCCCCAGTAGGATCACCAAAATGTTGAGTCCTAACGCCCACGCGAAATATGATTATACAAGCCTTTATTTTACTCAAACCCCTTGGAATCGATCCACTTCGATTACCTAGAGCCCACAATTATCCCTCGAAGAATCCTTCCTTTGTATATGCACTAGTTCATATGCTTCCCGACAAACACACCAAAAAGTTGACTTCTTAAACCCAAGGAAGAAGATGCTTATATACGTTTATGGTTTGCTAAGATCACCCAAATTGATCAACTTGCATTGATTGGGCCACGATTGTACCTCCCATTCGCTACCTCGTTCACACTTGTATGTATGCTCTATTGCCCTCCAAGCCCTCTTACCCTCATGTACCCATCCACACACACATAGATCTGACCATTCTCTCCCATACTCTCTCTCTTTTTCACATTTTCCCCTTCTTTTCCTCTCTATCTTTCACTCCTCTTCTTTTCACTCACACCTCCACACTTCTTCACTTCTTCAAACTCTCTCTTTTTTACACACTTTCTTGATATTCAAGATACCCCTTTACCCTCAAAATGCATCCTACACAAACAGATCCCCACTAACTTTTACTATTACCCCCAAACTTCTCTTATCGTTCATTCTTTACCCTGAACTAATTCACAAGTTTCTCTGGGTATTACTTGCACAATGCACACTTTATCATTTACCTTACAATGACAAAGGACAAACCCTTTCACACATATTTGCATTAGCACAATTGAAAGCAAAAGTATAACACTAAAATCACAAGGCACAAGTTCACACAACTAAAAACTAGTGCATAATTTTGTGTTTTAAACATGGACTCTTGCGGTGATGATTCTTTTCACTAATGCACTTTAATTTTATGCTTATAAATTTGGCTTTAGACAACGGATTTTGACCTTGAAGAGACCAGTTCTCTGGTAATAGCACATATGCCGAGGAGTGCTCGCATTAGCACATATGCTGAAGGGTGCTTACCAGATTCACAACAAACGAAATTCTAAAGAAAAAAACATCTCCTCAAACAAACAGCGCCAGAGTTCCACTGTTTTATTGTCAATGCTATGACCTCTGGCTCAGTTGCCACCAAATATTCATTTATCTTAAGCATCCGACTCATGGAAGCATATTAGGTTGCAAATTAATTCGAGAAAAAAAGAACTTTGGTGCGCACTTCTAGTCTTCATAAGATCATGTATGTAGCAAGGATATTTTTCCATTTTTGAGACTTAATAACAAAAGGGAAACATTTTCAGCAAGGTGAGATTTACAGTGTAAGTTTTTTGCTTTCAACTTCAATGGTTTATTGACAGTACTAGAGACACTTTCCCTTTTTACCATTCAATTGTATTGTATTGCATGCATTGATTATATCTTCTTTGAACAACGCAGTCAATCAAATGACGCAAATGCATTGTAATACATACACATCTTATTTCAAAGGAGGCCACAACAGAAAGGAAAACTTACGAGCTGACAAAGAGTTAATATCCAATTCAGGTTTCATATAAACTTCAACAAGAAAGGAAAACCCTCGAGGAAAACAAACAACTTTGAAATGTTCGAATACAACACGCAAGTAATTTGCCAGTTCTGTTGCAAAATTTATAGAGTGTAGTATCAGTCATAACTTACTTTGTTGATTAACATCACCTCAGCATGTTGACATCAACGTTTGCCAGCATCCTCACTAACTCTTTAACAGCGAAGCATGAATCCTTTCACTCCTTTATTGTGTGGCTATTAAGCCAAAACACTATCGAAAAGCTAGCAGACTGTTTCAGCAGGTTGGTATCAATGATTCAGTCGACATACTAGAAGTTCCGCATCGAAGTTCATTCTGGGCAAGTGCTATTGGTCCTTTCTTGTTGTTCCTAAGGATGAACCTATCCGAGTTTGTTGTAACATATCAAAGGTCCATAAAAACTCAGAGATGAGCACCCAGTTGTTGTGAAGAATGACGCCTTGATTTACTCACATTGTCGCAATGGCAAACAAGAAATTGGCATACATGTGCAGAGGGACATGTGCCAGACAATAAGTTTGCATCATCCAGATCCTACTGCCACTGTTACGCTATCATTTTATGAAGTTCTCAGAGTGCATAACTCTGCCCATCTTTCATTCAGAACTGCGTGCCCCCTTCCTCTGAAGCGCCCGAACCTCTCTCTCCCTCAACATTTCCTCTATGTCTTTTTTCCTCCCAAAAGATATGGCTTAATAAACAGAGGATAGCGATGAACGCTGACACCAGTATCACTCTGTAAACGAAGAGAAAGCATGCTTAAGACTTCTGGCTGCTAGCCTTTGAAGGGCCGAAACATTGGAGCACATGACCTACGATTGTTTCTCTATATCCCGCTACTAGTCTCTACCAAGAACGATCAACACCCCTTTTACCTCATCTCTTCCCCTTTTTGAGCAAACAATAGCTCCCTCGAGTCCTTTGCCCGTCCATGCTTCTTGAATGGAATCAAAACTCGCGATGCCTGCATGCACAGAGAAAACGAGAAGAATAGAACCCTGCTACCCACGTATGTCTCCCCTGTTGCCAAGCAGAGTGAACCTCCTCTTTCCCCCCAAAGCCTCAGGTCATGCCCCCTTCCCTCTCTGTCTTCTCTGATATGTGTCCCCCAGCCCCCCGATAACAGCAGAAGCCTCCCCCGTGCGAATTGATGAAAGAAATTATCCTTCCCTCCTGTCATCTCTTGACAAAAGGCAGGAGTGACCAATACTCTCTGCCAAGAGGAATTAATCCCTTTTTACTCCACTTCCATATCCTTTAAGTCTCCTGCACATTCATAAAAACAAAATCCACAAGAATATTTGGTGAAACGCATATTTTTTCTTTGAAAAAAAACAAATCACACCAAGGT
This sequence comes from Ceratopteris richardii, assembly GCA_020310875.1. Taxonomy (NCBI): domain Eukaryota; kingdom Viridiplantae; phylum Streptophyta; class Polypodiopsida; order Polypodiales; family Pteridaceae; genus Ceratopteris; species Ceratopteris richardii. Next base: position 101,673,058 of record CM035438.1, on the reverse strand, counting down.
GATGTGACACATAAATCCAAGCAAGATCAGACGATTTCCAGGTCAACATATTCCCCTCTTCTGCTTGCGAAGTTGTCCCCGACGAGCCAATTTGGTACCAACTTTGTCCATTTTCTCGCATCTTCATCACCATGTTTGCCTGTCTACAAACTTCATCAAATCATGTTAGACCACTACTTTAATCAAACATATTGTCAGAATGGACAAAACACACACACATCACTCACATCACACATGCAAGCTCGCCCCACACAATATACATGTAAGCAAAAGACATGTCCACATTCCCTCTCGTCACTCTTCTCGACTATTCATTCCACACGTCACAAATCTCTTTTCCACATGAATACTCAAGACACTTTCCACACACACCATATATAATAAAAAACCATTCCCCACTCTAGCCCTAAGTGTTGGAACAAAGCAATCCCAAATTGATGATTATAAAGAATTTGAAGCAAGTCAAGAATCAAAATGAAGCCAAAGAAGTCATTTGAGAAAGTGAAGATATTTCAGAAATGTAGCTTGTATACATATGTACATTACAGATGAAAATTCTTGTACTATGAGTATAGATGATCATTAGAATGATAAGGAGTAATGCAATAGACACGGGATGAGTCTAGAATCATATGTATATGAGTTAGTAATGTAAAGAAATGAGAAATAGAGTCATTAGAAGTTGTGTCCATGAGATAGATGTGTAGGGAGTCATCTTCAGGAGTCTGCTTTAGACATTCCTCTCGAAGATATTTCTCATTTTTAGAAATATCAATGCTCTCACAATCATTTTGATACCAATCCTCAATAAAATTTGCCATGCCATCATCTTCATCATTGTCGCACAAATCTTGTACTTTATCTCATTTTGAATATAGATCTTTCAACATTGCATATTCCACAGGATCACTTTTGCATAGCCTCCTCATAGAAGCTTCTGATAAATGAGGTCTTACTAGCAATTGTGAATGGTGTGGAGGAATATCATCAACATCATACGTTGGAATCTACACATATAAATTAAATTCATTAGTATTCCATAAATGAATAAAAAGTAAACTTTAAACATAAAATTAAATATATAAGTTATTAAATATGGATAGAAAATTTTCATTCTCTCTAGCTAAAAGGTGCTCTTGGAGGTCTAAACCATCCATAATTCACTAATAGTTCATCACCAGCATGTAATGTAGTAATAGCATTGACAACTATGTATCTTGATACATCTCTACTCGTGTATGGTGATTCATGACTATTTTCACGCTCCTCAAATGTGCAATTAGTCCTTGAACTATTATGTAACCCTCAACTACTATTTATTAAACCTGCTATATTTCCATGCATGTAAGGTCTTCCATCAATATATAATCTTTCATTTTCTGCATGTAAAATCCTTCTACTAGTAAGGGATGCTGCATTCAAGCATATTCCATAAGTACTCATGCTTTGAACATAATGTGAAAGTCGATGCCAATCTCCCCATCCATATATAGGACCACAAAATGACATAAGAGTGACTTCAGAGTTCGGAGGCACATACAAATCCTCTACAATAAAGAGACCACGACCAACATTAGTAATAGTGGATGGAGAAATCATATAGCGATTACCCCAAAAGTTGATAACCTCTCCATCTAAAGGAAGTGATCCTCTATTCCATCCTCCATATCTTCTTCTATCATATGTTTGTACTAGAGAACGATCACGAGCTCGCAATGGATAATCTCCAGCCGTTTCAGTCTCTAAACCAGGAGGTAGAGGATTTCTAGAAACCTCTGCTTGTAATTGATGAACAACAAGTCCATGATGTGTACTAGCTACATTAACATTATGAGAAAAATTATAATAATCATCATCATCATCGAGCAACTATTCCTGTATATCAAGAGTAATTTGATTTTGTATATGGTTTTTAAATAAAATAATGACATTGATTTATATAAAAAATACATACCCAAGCATTATCACGTTGACCAGGTGATGGTGCATACTCAAAAGTACCATACTCTGCCTCATGTTCAATACATTCCAATCGTGGTCTTCAATACGTGCCATAACAAGAGTTACACCAACATATAATATGCTCTTGATAGTAAAATTCATCATAATTCCTATCGGAGGACACATGTGAAGTCGTTGCATGGGTAGGAGGTGGTGGAGTGCTCTCTGATTGATCAGAATCTGATTATAATAAGAAACAAAAAAAAAAAGTTATGTATCCATCAAATATATTTAAAATTAAATGTTTGATACTTACAGTATATAGTCGTTGTATATAGTCGTTGCACGATGAGGAGATGATGGTGGAGTTCCATCTGATTGATCAGAATCTACAAATAATGGTATTTGATATTAATAATCTGATTATTTACATACATAAACATTCACATATACATATTTACACATACACATATTCACATATACACATTTACACATACACACATATTCACATATACACAAATACACATTATTGTGGGATAAATGCATGTATTTTGTAAGAATGAGTGTATATGCATGCATGTGTGTGTACGTATATATGTGGATATGTATATGTGTATTTATGTTATATGTATGTATATGTGTATATGTATGCATATATGTATGCGTATATGTTTGCATGTATATGTGTATGTGTATGTGTGTGTAGATATGTGTATGTATTTTGATTTTTTTTTTCTGTTTGAGATTAAATTAACAGGAGATATTGTATGGTGGAAAAAAATAAGAGGCGAGCTAACATACCACCAGAGACGTGGCAGTTTTTTCGTAGACAGTTACATCTTCAGGAGTCATTTCCTCAGCAGAAGGTATACAGATTTAGAGTTTATATTTATAGTTTTCATATATTTTAGTAATTTTTTACATTTAATTTATGTATTTCTTTTTTCTTAAATAAACAGGCTACTGCAAAGAAGGAGTTGAGTCGGGCCACACATTGCACCTAGGCCAAATGGGCCATCATGGTTTTGTAGATGCATTTGTAAGTATGTGTTATTGTGAGTATATTTTTTATCTTAGTTAAAATGCAAGAAACTAATCTTTTTTATTTGTTTCAATGCAGCAAAAGGATTATGGCCGATATCCTACGAAACATGAGATCGAGTATGCTACACATTTTGGATATCAGCGTTTGAGTGAGTATATGCGAGATCATCTGGATGACTTTGTGAGTATTATTAAATTTTATATAATTATTTTATTTTTATGGATGTTTTAATTGTTTTACTTATTTATGTTTGTTATATCACTACAACAGATCAGGTATATCGAGGTTTTTACCAAGGGAAATGAACGTGCATATTTGGAGGTGTCGGTATGCGCGTCAGTATTAAAGCGCCAGTATGGGCGTCGGTATGAGCGTCGATATAAACCTCGGTATTTCTGATGCCCATACCGACGCCATACCGATGGCTCTGCTGGGTGTACCGTCGCATATACCGGCGCCCGTGGGGTGTACCAACGCTTACTCCGATGACATTACTGGGAGTACCGTCGCTTATACTGACGACCATATCTGCAAATTTTTTTTTGGGCAGAGTGTGTTGTCTTTTGCTATAGCAACATTACCGTGATGTTGCTTAGCAAAAGACAATACACTCTGCCCAAAAAACCGAGTACATATGATGTGTACTCTAATGTCAATTGAAATATGATTTCATAAAACATAATATTATTGGACACAAAAGAGATAATTAGAATGAACCATGAACCATGTACAAAAAGAGTTATATATTTCATAAATGAAGCATGTACAAGAGTGTGGCAGACCACTGTCATATATGATGCTTTTACAAAATGTGGCAAAGCAATGCATTGCCATATAAAAATCAAATACAAAATTTTGGTGTGCCACTGCCATACACATGCAAAGGACGTTCCATATCAATAGTCTTGCAACAAAGAACATTAATGAAATGAGATGAAGTCACATGAAATTTACAAACAACAAGTAAAAACCAAGTTTATAAATTAATCACCTCATCGCAAATGCTCCCATGAAACGACCGCACCGCATCCCTCCAAGTCCTCCAATAGTGCAGTCAATCCATGACGATATCCATAAGCCTCCTCTGTTCGTGTTGGAGGACGACCCATTGCCAGCTCTTGCAACAAATATACAAAACATTAGAGGAACATACATGAGAAAACAAAAAAATTCAATAAATCAAATGGTACTTACAAACTCGTGATGCATCGTGTCATATCCGCCGCTGCGCAAATGTGATGGTCCAGCGGTATCTAAACGTGTGGCTATGACATCTCGCTGCTCGCGATATCGGTCAGGAGTTTGCTGTTGCTCGTCGCAAATCATATCCCACTCCTCAACATTTAACCATACAGGCTTTGGTAAGCCTGCTCTGAAAACATCACGAGCCTCGGATCGTCGATGGGACATAACTTCACGTGCGGTGTGCAGAATCCACTCTAAAGTGAGAAGAGGCTGTCCATCGGCTGGTCAAAACTCCTGATAAATCATCTGTGTGATATAATTATTCCGATCTTTATCTTGTTCACTCCATTTCAACATGATAGAGTGTCCAAACTGTATGGAGAAAAGTTGTCATATACGTGCACGCATTGCTTTGCCAGCCACATCCATCACTGGAGCTCCATCTCGGATACTATACACCTTGGAGTCATCATGGTCATGAGCACCCCAAGGTGTATGTGGTGTTCCACATGGTGTACCCGCGTGGTGTACCTACATCTGAGGTACTCATCCTAGGAGTAAAAGCGGGTGACACAACGTCCATCGCACTGCCTCCACAACTACCTCCTCCAGACCTACTTGTAGATCCACTCCTAGAACCTCCTGCTCCAGAGCGTGACCTCGACCTATGAGATGGGCCAGAACCTGTATCGCATTGAGGTGTCGAACGCACATGTCTACTACTAGGCCGAGTAGGGGATGGCTGAAAAGATGGTCATGGTGGAGTCATAAAGCTAGAAGACATACCTCCTACGGGAGTAGCACCACCCGCAGGAGTGACATCAGTAAGAGTGACACCAGCGAGAGTGAGGCCGACAAGAGTGAGGCTAGCAGGAGTGAGGCCGGCAAGAGTGAGGCCGACAGGAGTGAGGCCGGCAGGAGTGAGGCCGCCAGGAGTGAGTCCGGGAGGAGTGCTACCATGAGCGATCCAATACTGTGATGCAGCGACCATATACGCGGGAGGTACCTGAGAGATGAACTCTAAAAATTGCTCCTCTATCATGGAATGTGGAGTGACTGGAGGACTGTCTCCTATCATGCTCTGTAACAAAAGAACTCAAATAATTAGCATGTGATAATAAAGGTAATATAGAGAAATGGTAGTGTACAAAAAAACCTAGCAAAAAAAAAACAAAAATTAGTACGTACAAGTGTTTGATTCAAAAATCCTCTAGTCTAGCATCCTCTTGGAGATCCGATGCATCGAGAATATCTATCTCTATATTGATGGCTTCTAAATCGCTTGCTATGTTGGTTTCTTCCTGATCATCGTCTATTGCTTCATCTTCTCGAACAATGAACTCTTCTTCAATGATCTCTTCTTCTCGAACAATGATCTCTTCCTCCTCGACTATCGAATGAATCTCTGAGTCCACTACACATGGACTTTCTTCTACATCTATGTTCTCACAAATTTGTCTACTACATGGGGCGACTTGTAAAACAAATAGCCACTCTAGTTCTTTTGAATCTGGTATAAAAACAACTTGCTCACAGTGTTCGGGAAGTACAAATATATCACTTTCATCCGTCCATAATTTTGTGGAGTCGAATTGAAGCAAACTGCTTTTATCCCGCCTCACTGTTGTGTTTCTTCCAGAGGTGACTACTTTGAACCATTTCCAATAAAAAACAAAGTAATCAAACTTCCTAAAAGATAGTTTCAAGATATCTTGAATCACACCACAATAATCTAGCTGGCCTTCTTGAGCATTATCATCTCTTGCACTTGCTCTACTTTTTTGCAAAAAGTTCACCATCACCCCACTATCAAAAGTAGACCTATTTTTATCGATTCGTGCGATCCGAAAGTGTCATCCATGAGACCATAATGCACCATATTTAGTATACTCCCAATCACATCCCTTTGCGAGTTCTTCTTCTTCTTCTTCTTCAGAGATATCTTCACCCGCTGCCTTTGCTTGTGAAACCATTGTATCTAGCCATCTACTCGTTGGAAAAGGTGGAAGAGGCAAAAATCAAGTGGAACGATTCCTTCGAAACTGAGTTCTTTCTTTTGCGTTGGTTTCCTTGGCAAGCTCATACTTTTCTAACCACTTCTGCATAGGCTCAGAGTTAACTATGCAAAACTTCATTGCCTTCTCTTTGAAAGCTGCATCCATTTTTCTTTGCAATCCTTTACCTTGTGGTTCATCGCCTACGAGACGAACATCTTCATCATCGCTCCATAAGCAAGGCATTTTGGGATCTGACATACGTAGAAACGCAGTTATGAATACAAGAGACTCTTGTACAAGCCATCCCTCTACCATGCTACCCTCTGTACGTGCTCTCTATCGAACAAACCCTTTTGATGTCTTCATAAAGCGCTCGACTATGGACAGTTCTTGCCATTGCAACTTCATCTACCACATGAACCAGTAAATGAAGTTGAATAGTGAGAATACTTGTGGGAAAGTATTTCTCTGGCATAGAAACAGCCTCATAGCATTGAGTTTTGCACCCTCTATGCTATCTTTATTTATCTCTTTAGAAGAGATCCACCGTACTAAAGAACTAATTTTATAAATGGTTCTTCGTACATCCTTTGAAAGACAATCTTTTAGGGCTACAAGGAGCACAAACTGTAAAAACTTGTGCCAATCATGAGGCTTGAGCCCTCCAAGATTTTCGTTTTGTGTGAAAGCAGTTTTTAGACACCTCATGCATCCAGTAGGTGTCTGAAACTCTGAAATTGTTTTCTTCACTTGTTGCTCTTCCATCCTGTGAAGCACCCAAGGAGCTCTTGGTAACGATACTATTTCGTTGGGCTTAGTAATTGCCCACAATACGACCTCACTCTTCTAAGTCCTCCCTTTGTGCTTTGCTTTCTTTCTTTCCAATCAAAGTCTTCCAAAGAATCTCTCCCACATCCTTAAACATATGCATCCGGTCTACCAAATGATTGATCAATAATTCACTCCAATAAGGGAGTTCATGAAAAATGGACAACCGTTTCATGCCAGCGGCTGGATTTTCTGAATCCCACAGTTGTTTCCAATCGCTAGCTTTCATTCGGCATTGCGCTTGTCAACCAATTTGTCCTTCATGTAAAACATGTCCATCAGGCAAATATCTATGGTGTCCTTCATAGACAGTTTTACGTAGTACTTTGGAATAGCGTGCTTCGAGTCGTGGTTCGCATAAGGGACAAGCATGGTAACCCGAAATCGATAAACCTGAATATTCACCATAACCAAGCCAATCATTGTGCTCCAAGCCTCAGAGTCAGCAGGCACTCGCATTTCACCATCTGTAGACCCGCTCTTTGTATGCCATGACATTAACTCAGCTATATATTTGCATCTAGACATTTTCTTAATTCATGGAATGATAAGAAAGTGGCGAAGAACCTTTACAGGGATTGCTTCGCCTACAAGATCTTCTCAAAATCTATTTGCTCCACACTTTGGACATACGTGGAGATGCACATACTCATTCCGAAAGAGGATGCAATCATTCGGACAAGCATGAATCTTAGTATAATCCATTCCAATGGATTGTAAAAGTTTTTTTGCATCTCCACGTGTTGAAGGCATGTCATTGCCCTCTGACAAAAATTGATCTTTAAGAAGCCTACAATAAGAAATTAAAACGATATTAGTAAATAAAGTTATTTTGATACAATAATGAAAGTTTATTTCAAATCCACTTACTTGAACAATTTAGTGACACTACTATCTGACCATCCATAAATGGATTGCAGATTGAGCATTGTGAGTGATGCACGTAGTACATATATCTTTGCTCCATTGTAAAGTGGTAAACGAGCTAGTCTTCGCATGTTTTTATATTCTTCATTGACTTCTGATCGTGGAATTCTGTTGTGTCCATGAAACTCTTGACATCTTCTCCACCATCATGATCTTTATCCATCTCATAAAATGCTTCGAACATCTCTTCCATATGTTCATTCCGTGTAATGTTATTAGTACTTGCTTGTACGTCTAAGTCCTTTTTTGTTCTCTTTTGTCTACGAGAGGTTATTGGTGCAATGTCGTTTGGGTCCATCTGCTCACTTGGGGGACCATGCAAATGGTAACGTAGGTTTTCTAGTCGACTTTTATCAAAGGATCCATACTCTCTAACATGTGCAATACAAATCCGTCGTTTTTGATAAATTTGATACTTGCAATGAGTGCAAGGACATGCCATTCTCTCCTCCGGATCCAAACTAGCCATCTGATACAATATGGACATTTTAGAACATTTGTTTTTTTTATTAAACCTAAAATTCATACTCCTAAATACTTAAACCTGAAATACTAAAACCTAAATACCTAAACACCTAAAAAAACCTAAAACCCTAATCCTAAAACCCTAATCTATATAATTATCCTATTTTATCTATATATTCAGATTTTTTCTTAATTAATCCTATTTTTATATATTTAATTATATATATTTAACTAAATTATTTAAAACACTAGTTCTTGTTATATTTATTTATCTATATAATTATCCTATTATATATATATATTTATTTATATATTTAGATTTTTTCCTTAATTTTTTTCTATATTTTCTCTTTATATAAATTTAATTGAGTTATATGTATGCCTAAACCTTAAAACCCTAATCTTAAAGATCTAGACCTAAAACATGTATATTTCTGTATGCATGTGTATATACATGTATATATGTATTATATGTGTATGTGTATGTGTGTATATATATTATGTAGGTGTTAAAACCCTAAAGCCCTAATCAGAAAGACCTAGACCTAAAACATGTATATATGTGTATGCATGTGTATATATATGTGTATGTGTATATATATGTGTATATAAATAGGTGTATAAGTATATGTGTGTATGTGTATGTATATTTACTCTGATTAAAATGATCAAAATTAAACCTATTTTTATATATTTAATCTTATATATTAAATTTATTTATTTAAAACACTATTTTTATCATATTTATTTATCTATATAATTATTCTATTATATATATATATATATTTATTTATTTATATATTTAGATTTTTTCTTAATTAATCCTATTTTTATATATTTAATTATATATATTTAATTAAATTATTTAAGATACTAGTTCTTTTTATATTTATTTATCTATATAATTATCCTATTTTATGTATACATTTATTTATATATTCAAAATTTTTTCCTTAATTTTTTTCTATATTTTCTCTTTATATAAATTTAATTGAGTTATATGAATGCCTAAACTCTAAAATCCTAATCTTAAAGATCTAGACCTAAAATATGTATATTTCTGTATGCATGTGTATATACATGTATATATGTATTATATGTGTATGTGTATGTGTGTATATATGTTATGTAGGTGTTAAAAACCTAAAACCCTAATCAGAAAGACTTAGACTTAAACCTGAAATACTACAACCTAAAGACTTCAACCTAAAATACTAAAACCTAAATACTTAAACACCTAAAAAACCTAAACCCCTAATCCTAAAACCCTAATCCTATTTTATATATATGTTTATTTATATATTCAAATTTTTTTCTATATTTTTTCTTAATATAAATGTAATTGAATTATATGTATGCCTAAACCCTAAAACCCTAATCTTAAATATCTAGACCTAAAATATGTATATTTCTGTATGCATGTGTATATACATGTATATATGTATTATATGTATATGTGTGCATATATGTTATGCATGTGTAAAAACCCTAAAACCCTAATCGGAAAGACCTAGACCTAAAACATGTGTGTATGTGTATGCATGTGTATATATATGTGTATGTGTATATATATGTGTATAAGTATGTGTGTATGTATGTGTAAATAGCCTAAAAACCCTAATCCTATTTTTATGTATTTGATGTAAAAAAAAACTTTAAAATCAAAATTTTATGTATTTAATTAAAACACTAGCTTATGTGTGTGTATATGTGTGCATGTGTGTATGTATGTGTGTGTGTGTGAAAGTATGCATGTGTGTATATGTGTATGTGTGTCTATGTATGCATGTGTGAGTATATGTGTATGTGTGTGTATGTATGCATGTGTGTGTATGCATTCATGTGTGTGTGTGCATGCATGTGTGTGTGTGCGTGTGAGTGTATGCATGCATGTGTGTATATGTGTGTGTATGTATGCATGCATGTGTGTATATGTGTGTATGTATGCATGTGTGTACATATGTGTGTGTATGTATGCATGTGTGTACATGTGTGTGTGTATGTATGCATGTGTGTATATGTGTATATGTGTGTATGTATGCATGCATGTGTGTATATGTGTATGTGTGTCTATGTATGCATGTGTGAGTATATGTGTATGTGTGTCTATGCATTCATGTGTGTGTGTGTGCATGCATGTGTGTATGTATGTGTGTGTGTGCGTGTGAGTGTATGCATGCATGTGTGTATATGTGTGTGTATGTATGCATGCATGTGTATATATGTGTGTATGTATGTGTGTGTATGTATGTGTGTATATGTGTGTGTATGTATGTGTGTATGCATGTTTGTGTGTATGTGTATGTGTATGTGTATGTAGGCATATGTGTATATATGTGTGTGTATGTATGTGTGTATGCATGTGTGTGTGTATGTATGCATGTGTGTATATTTGTATGTGTGTGTATGCATGCATGTGTGTATACGTGTGTGTATGTAAGCATGCATGTGTGTATATATGTGTGCGTATGTAAGCATGCATGTGTGTACATGTATGTGTGTACATGTATGTGTGTATGTATGCATGTGTAGATGTGTGTGTGTGTGTATGTGTATGTGTATGTATACTCTATTTTCCTATCTCTTTCTTCCTCTCTTTCATCTCTCTTTATCTCTCACTCTCTCTCTCTTTATCTCTCTCTCTCTCTCTTTTCTCTCTCTCTCTCTCTCTCTCTCTCTTTCTCTCTCTATCTCTCTCATCTCTCTCTCTCTCTCTCTCTCTCTCTCTCTCTCTCTCTCTCTTTCTCTCTCGATCAATTTTGAATAAAACAATCACTTACAAGTATGTCCCTCTTTTGGATCGTTGTCGTCAAAGCGTAATGTATGTCGTCTATCGTCGAATTCCAAACAATCGACGCCAAAGAACTTCTGCAGAATCAAAGAGAAGAGAAATTATAAGACCTAAAGCATAGAGAGAGACAAAGGCTAAGAGTACGCACACCACTTACCAAGATGTGAGATCTAAACCGAGAGAGAGTGTGTGTGTGTAGAGAGAGATCTCTGTGTGTGTGTGTGTGCACAAGACAATGGAGGTCGCAATTTGGTTCGCACGTGCAAATTCGACAGAAGATAATCAGTACTCAAACGCATGCAAAAATGTTCAGTTTTGCTCTCGGGTTCTCGATATGTTTAAAACATGGCCTCGGTATGGGCGTCGGTATGGGCATCGGTATGGGTGTCGGTAACTTCCCGTAAATTACCGACGCTCAAACCGACACCCATACTGACGATTATGGGACACACCGATGATCCGTTTTAAACGGTCATACCGACGGTCACTTGACCGTCGATATCTTTAAGTGGACTTTTCCAATGTTTATACCAACGTCAAGAGTGACCGTCGGTATAGGCAGCATCGGTATGCCCCTCATATGTTGTAGTCTATGTAATACAGGAGTATTATGGAGAGGTAGATATGGATGAGGTGGAGAGACAGACACAAGAGGGACGATCTCGATCGTCACAGGGTGATCATGATGATGAGGATGAGGATGATCACGATGATCATGATGCTGATGATGATGATTAGGATTCTTGATTATGACATTGGATTATATGTATTTACATTGATATATATATATATATATATATATATATATATATATATATATATATATATATATATGTATATATATATATTATCTATATATTTTTCATTTTAGTTATGTTTTGAATTGTGTGTATGGTACTAAGTAATGAAAAGTTTTGTTCTATTGATTGTTATTATTGTTTATATTAAGCATGTGTTTTAGTACTTTAATTATATAATTCATTCATATGTGTGTATGTATGTGCATGTATATGTGTGTAATATATGTGTGTATGTATGTGCATTTATATGTGTGTAATATGTGTGTGTATATGAATGTATGTACATATGTATATGTGTATATGCATGTGCATGTGTAGCTATATATGTGTATGTATGTGTATGTGCATGTGCATGTGTATGTATGTGTATATGTATGTATGTGCATGTGCATGTGCATGTGTAAGTGTATATGTGTGTATATGAGTATGTGCATGTGCATGTGTATGTGTGTGTATATGTATCTGCATGTATATCTATAAGTGTATGTGCATATGTGTGTATGTGCATGTATATGTGTATATGTATGTATGTATGTGCATGTGTATATGTGTGTGTACGTATGTGCATATATATGTGTATATATGTGTATGTGTGTGTATATATACATATGTGCATATGTATGTGTATGCATATAAACATATACAAATGTATGTATATGCATGTGTATATGTATGAAACATATTTTCAATGCAAACATAATCGATGATGTGCTGCTAAAAGAGCTGGATGCATTGTGATATCACTGTAAGCTATCCTTCATGCTGTAATCCGATCAAGAAGAGCTACACCATGTCCACTATTCTCTTTTATTCTTTGTGTTGTAATCCGATCAAGCAGAGCTACTCCATGTTCACATACTGGACTTGATTCAAGAAACATTCTTTCCACGTCGATGTAAGTTTGGTTTTTCTTTAGCTGTCTGTGAAGAATGCAGAGATTGACATTAAAGCTCAGCGAGATGTGATAACTTTTTGATTCGAGAAATGATTCTTTCCATGTCGCCATTTGCAGAGTTTTCCTATAACAACAATGTTCATACATCTACCAAGCAGACCACCTTCTTTGAAAATTATGGAAAACGCCCAACAATGGATGTACAAATGTCAAATCATGTCAAGGAACCAACTGCTAGAGACAAGGCCTACCACCTCATGTATATTCACGAAGAACTCAAACAAGAAATTCATACAGCTCAAAGAAAATATAAGTATTATGCAATTTAGCATCATGTTCATAATCCATCCTATCACATTGGGGATAAAGTGTGGTTTTTCAAAAATAATTTGCAGACCTAAAGCTAGACCATGAAAGCTAGACCATCAAAGATTTGGCCCTTTCACCATCTTGGCCGAGATTAATATTGCCACCTTCAAGCTCCAACTATTGAGTACCATGAGAATACAGCCACTTTTTCATGTATCCATGTTGGAACCATATTAGATTTCAACATTTAGGGGGGAGAAATCTAGTCCTTCACCACCTATGGAGATTGATGATCATGAAGAATATGAAGCTCAACATGTCATATATTTGAGAATATTTCAAGGGAGATTGGAGTACCTTGTTCATTGGAATGAGTATGACATTAGTGAACATACTTGAGAACCTATAGAAAAACTTCAGAGAGCACCACATAATGTTTGAGAATTCCATAAGAAGAATCCAATGAAGCTGAGACTAGAGACATGATCGCTCCTCGTGAAACTCGTCGGTTTGAGGACGAGATGATGTCACGGATACAAATAAAACCATTCTAAATCTCAAATTCCATGTGAGTTTCTATATCTCATGATTGGTTCAAAATTTGGAGAAACTAGTGCTTCCATTGTATCCAAAACGTGCCAAAACCCTAAGATTGATTGGCTACTTGCTTGATTTTGATATTTGGAGATCATCTTTTAAATTACTAACATCATCAATGATATCATCAACTTGTAACTGCCCTTGAACACCTATATATGGAGGGCTGGGCCACATACACCCTCAATCTTGCCAATGCCAATCTTGGGAGATCAAGAAGTGGTGATCTCCAAGTAAGTACTTTCCAAGTTCCAATTCGAGTTCTAGTCTTTTTCCTTGTTCTAGCTTTGCCTAGTCTAGTAATTTGGTCATCCCCTCTTGTCCTCTTGTAATATCATAGTACAAGATGTTGTCCAGCTATTTCTTCTATCTAGTTTATCTCCCTCAAGGGGATTCTTGTAATCTAGATATCTTGTTTCATACCTACCATTCCAGGTTGTGGGATCTCTTGTATCTCATCTAGTCTAGTTATCCATACCTATTAGTTTTAGGTTATGGGATTTCTTGTAGTATTTATATTATTATTATATATTTCTCTTGCCTGGATGATCTTGTAATCATAAGCAAATTTTTAAGGTCTACACAAATGGTTTATTGAAGGACTCAACCCCATGCTCAAGGAAAAGATTTGCCCTTATGCCTTAGATGGTACAAGAAAATTAGATAAGTTTATTGATGATATCAAACAACTTGAGTGGAATTTGAAGGTGGCCAATTCATTTTTGGAGTGACCTTTGGAGGTGGCAACATTAATGCCAATTCCACCTACTCGAGTAATTGGTTCTTTTAAACAACTTTATTGTAAAAACATGTATAAATGCAATATATATCATAATAAATTGTGATCTAAATCCAAGTATATTGTGTTGTTTGTAACGTAATGGATCATATTACAAAGCATTGCGTATATAATTATAAGAATAGAGCAATGGCAACTAATTAGGTACAACATGATAGGATACAGATTTAGTCCTTGGCACTCACAACCATATGTAAATAACATTCTTTCTACAAAAACTAGTAAGAATATAGGAATTAATGGATCTCCACATTCACCTACCTTTAGAAAATGCAAAAAAAAATTACCAAGGTTATAGATGAGGCTTAAGACCTTTTAACCATACTGAGTGAGAAGGTGGCAATAATCAAACTGATGTTAAAGGACCAAAGTGTTTGTTTTGTATGGAATACGGATGCTTGAGATCAAATTGTCTAGAAACACAAGAATATGATTGAAGGAAACAAGATGCTAAGCTAAAAGCACCAATGATAGTCATGGCCATAATTTCCTATGAAGAATGAGTGGCATCTAATCCCTTTAGGTCTTTGTAAGTCCACACAAAGACATCCCTATATTCTTGCCCTATGTTCTTGCAATAATTCTCCAATTGATGTTCTTCTTATGGTATGATATCTTTTCCAATAAAAGTATATCTACCTTTATCATTTTCTCTAGTTACCAATAATTTCTTGGTCTCTTCCTTGTTATCATGTGTTATTCCCTCCTAAGCCTCTCTCTTAGGCATTTGAATAGCTATTTTTTGCTCTTCTATTCCATATTTCTTAAAGTTTTCTAGAACCACTATTGCAATCTTCATAGCATTCTTCCTCATCTTTGTCTTCTTCCTTGATCATTACCATAAATAAGCTTAAGTCTTATCCTCCTTCATCCACACACACTCATGGTAATGACTTGTTCATTGACACACATATCTAAGGTGGCTAGTATTTCCATCTAGCCATGAGGCTCAAAATCTTCATCTAGAAATATTTGCGGCATGTATGTTGGATCCTCTATTGGTATTTACTCTTTTTTCCATGGTTTCTAACCTTGAGGTCTCTTCTCTTCTCTTTGAGCAACCTTACATATTCACAATTGTGTATCCTCATGTATCCAAGATTGATCACTCGATCCCCCACTATGGATATAAATGTCTTATTTCTCTTTATGGATGGAGTTCCATTGGAGAGGAGAAACATCCTTAAAGGCCTATTCAGGAAAAATGGGAACTACACACGATTTTGAGACAGTTCTATCTATCCCAATGTTTTACTTTTCGAATCATTCACACACTACAACATATTATTATCTCTTGATTGGGGTATATTAAATTCATACTTTATTATTAAGGATAGTTGTATTATAAATAAGTTATCAATTTTGGGCTCAAACTTAAGAATTTAAAATAGTAAGTAACATAAATGGGACTTGAATAAGTCCCAAATTTCTTGAATAGGCCTTCTTATATGAGAAGTTACGGAGATCTGTTTTTGTGGTGGTACCCTAGTTTTGAAGATATAATGAATCTCTACCCCAATCTTGTGCTACCTTCAACTAATGCATAAATGGTCTCTGCATAATCATTTCATAATTACTTGCCTTGCCAAATTGGCATATAGCTAAGTATGCTCAAACTCCACTCCACAAGTTGTTAAACTTACATTTTCCAATAACACTAGTGGGCATTCCACATGGCCATTTTCTAATTGCAGTTTCATCCTGGTTGGTCTTAGGGCAAGACTACTCCATTTTTCTCGAATTCACTTAGTGGAAATAGCTACTCGTGCACCTGTATGTAATATAGATTTGGTCATGTAGCCATTATATGTGAGTGGAAGACACGTGTTTCCTTCATCTCCTTCATTAAAATCTCTTACTTTATCTAATAGGATCTTCATAGTAGTAATTTATTCCTTAACCTTCTCCTTCTTCTTCATTGCATTCCGAATATTTAGTTGACGGGATAATATTCCCACAATTGAGGCTTGATTTGCAACAAATCTTTGTTGTTTTCTTGAATCTTTCATGGTTTTAGATACTTCCTCTGATGATCCATGGTTCTTATATCGTGAGGTGGGAGCATGAAAGTAGTTTGCTTTATGCTCATATTCTCTAATATAATTAGGAAGGCTTGATTTGAAATAACTCTTCTATTGTTAGAGAACAACTTACATTTGTTTTTCCTCACTCTTTCATGGTTTTAGACACTTCCTCCTATGATCCATGGTTCTTATATCTTAAGGTGGGAACATGAAAGTAGTTTCATTTATGCTCATATTCTCCAATGTAATTAGCTTCATCTACTTCAATGCCTAGATTGAAGAAATTCTCTATCTCCTCCTCCTTTTCTATCTTTTGTTGGTTATGTGAAGCATCCAATTCAATAACGAGAGGACATCCTTCTTCGTTCTAATTCCAATGAGTTTCTTGAACTTTGGCCTAAAGATATTATGGTCAAGAAGCTTCTACTTCTAGAATTAAAGAGTAAACTTTTCTGATTCTCCTTTTATTATTTTTGGTTCTTCTTGTGTTCTATGGTCCAACTCGTATGTCTTTAACCATCTTTGAAATTTTTCCTCTGAAATTTTGGTGTTCAAAATTGGGGGTAGTTGTTTTTCTAGCATAGTCTAAGCAACTCCAATTAGTTTCTTACATAATTCCAATCTCTCTTTCTCTATGTCTCATCTTGGGTAACATTTAACATGTTGCTCTAGACTAGGCCCTATCACTATTCTCACCAAATAGGCTTTTCGTATCATTTCTAAATCTCTAGGAATAGGATTAGCTAGAATTGACCCTACCTATTCTTGTGTGTAGTTCTCTTCTACCATATCTATTTTCTCATTTGTTTGCTTCTCTTCTAAGGGTTCCTTTGGCATGAAGGATTCTTGATTTTCTTTTGCTAGTTTCTTAATCCATTTATTTTTTTATTTTTATTCTTCTGATCTTCCATTTCTATGCTTTCCTCCTTTTGGAGCTCTCTGATAATTCTTCAAAATCTTCCACTATCATGGGTGAAGGTTCTTTTCCTTTTATATTCTTAGAATTATTAGAATGATTCTCAACAAGGCTTCCTTCCTTTTCCTTTGTCTGAGCTTGTGTAACCACTTTTAGTGGTATCATCATTCTTTATCACTTCTAGAGGATTCAATTAGCTTGATCACATTAACTTGAGTAGTTGAAGATGTTTTGGAAGTCTGCTTAGGGCAATCTCACTAAAGATGTTCCCTTTTGCATTCATTACAATATCCTTCCCAAGGCTTTTGGGCTGGTGGGTTGGGCATTGTACACTCTCTTATGAACTAGTCTCCTCCACATTGGTAACATGGTCCTCTTAGAGTAGGTGGTCTTATGGCTTGTCATGAATGAATTTTTGCTCTATGTGTATCATACATTACATCAGCATACTCGGTCCCATAAGATTCTCCATAACCATCGTACTTGTAGTACTGCTGTTTGTAGGTTGCTTCATACTCCACAAGATTCTTATCATAAGTGTAGTACTCTCCATAGTTTTGATCACAAACCAGAATGATGTTCTTAGTGCTCGTCAAATGGGTCACATGTACTAAAACTCTCTCTAGATTCTCTTCGGATGGGGTTCACTTCATCAACACTACATTTTGCAAGTGAGATGGATGTTGCCCCAATTCAAGTTGAGCTTGGAGATATCCTTGGAATTCATAGGGTCTTTGAGCCTTGTGGGGGTCCTTGATATTGAGAATATCTTGGAATCTCCCTAGATTTTCTCCCTTGGAGGATACTTGTATGGTCTATATGGTTTTGGTTGAGGTTTTCTAGTTTGTCTATTATAAGTGCAGTTGTATGTGGTATGATTGGTGTATTTTTTTCTCAATGTGACAATAATAACTCAGTCCTTGCATAGGAGGCCTTCCATAAGAATACTGGGGTGGGTTGACCAGTCCTTCTTGTGCACAAGCATGAGTTGAATGATCACCCCCACAATAAAAACATTGTCCAACATTGGCATTCTCATGGGTTGAGGTTGGTAGTGCTTAGGCTCGGACTAGTTTTGGACTCCTACTTTCGTAGCCACTAATTCAAACAATTCCTCTATGTTAGTAAAGTGAGTTGATGTACTACTTGAAGAATCTTTAGACTTTGATGAAGTTTGAGGGATTTTTTCTTCTAGGTCTATGAATTCTTTGAGACAAGCATCCAATGATTTCATTCATTTTGCATATACGAGAGTTCTTAATCCTCCATTAGACAAACCATCCAAAAAAATGATATCATCTTTGGTTGGGTTTGTCTTTCAGCTTCTAGGCATCGATCCACATATTGTTTGAATCTTCTTGCTACTAGCCTTACTAGTTCATTACCTACTTGTTCAAAGTTATGGATCAGAGAAGAGGTATTATGTCTAATTCCTCTCTTTGCAAATTCTCCTATGAAGATAATTGATCGATACGGGCAAATCCATTTGGATTCAAAGGTTGGAACCATGCCAAATTTGTTCCTAAAAAAGTGAGTCCAAAAGCTTCATATTGAATAAAGAACTCATCTACCTATTTTGCTCACAAAACCTCTTTAAATTAAGCTAGATGGTCATAAGGGTCTCTTGATCCATCATAATGGTTCTTCATACACTGGCTACTTGAGAGGGACTTAGCCTTCTACTGATATCGGGTGATCAATGAACTACCTAAACAATATGATGCATCCTTTGTCCTTGTCTTCGTGGAGGTCTTTGAGGAAAAAGTGGTCTATTCAATGCTTCTTCCCCTAGATTTGGATTGGTCATGACATTATTTACAAGAATAGATAATTGGACATGAGGTCGATGTTGTGTGTTTTGCCAATTGAACTTCCCTAAATTCAAGTTTTCTTGGCTCCTTTTATTATCATGGGGATTGCCAGATGATGCTACCTATTCCTTAAGAGAAACACTAGCAAATCCATTTATCTTAATTTAGTTTTTTCAGACTCTAGCACCTCCCTATATCTCCTCTTGTCTTGATCCATATTAGCTACTTTAGAGGAATCTTCAAGATCATGTAACTCATAAATGGTAGTCGGATTGACACTATTACCCATTAAAGGTGGAGCTAGCTGTAATACTTTCTTAGTTCCCTTGATCAATTATATATAGATTAAATCTCGTCTTGAGGAATTTGATTGCCTCTCAAAACATTCACGACAATAGATTTTCCTCTAGGAGTGGTTATCATTTCTTCAATTCCCATGTTGATTGGCTGATGATTATCTTCAATAACACCCATGTCCTTAGTTTTCATAGGTTGTTCAATGATAATATACAAACTCCCCTTTTTCTCCATGTACAATCCTCCTCAAATTTAATTGATGGCCTATGAATCACTTCAATCAGTCTAGAGTCTCATAATTTTTCCATTGGCCTATTGATTCCATCCAAGTATATAGGTACTCCTAGCAATTTTGTGGATACATACTACACGGAAGTTCGATATTCTCCTTCAATTGTAGACATAGCCTCAGGAGTGAAGATACGAGCATGCATACCTTTTGAAGCCACCATACTATCACAATTAGAAGCACTAGAAGATAGCGTATGTCAAATGTAGAATTTTATTTGTTACACTTCCTGTCAAGGAAATAACACTTTTTCAAATTCCTAGGACTCTTCAAGATCTTAGGTTCATTCAGATGTAGGTTCTTCCTTAATACAGTTCACTCACCTTTGATGCTAGACTTTGACTCTAAAGGTCACTATTTGTAATTTATTGAAATTTTGAGGTCCAAAAATTCATTTTCCTTCCACATACACTCTAATATCATTTTTTGGACATTTGTTTAACTTAATCAACATACCATACATAGGGTGAAAAATGATACATGAGAACTCAAAAATGAAAACATGATACAACACACAAAGACACATGATACACAATACTTGAGGTACGGGACAATACACAATATGTGATTACCAAACGATACACAATACTTGCAGTTAATCATGACACACAATACTTGGGATATGTGACATGATACATGATACACATAGGCAAGACTACATGCTACATGATACTAGTCATGACACCTGATACTCAGTTATATGATGATAGACAATAATTGGATTACAAAATAATACATGACACGATACATGATACTCATAAGTGACATGACACTCGTGATTAAAACAATACATGATACATGGAATATGCAATGATACATGACACAAGGGGTACAAAAATTCCACAATATGAAACACTAGTCATGACACATGATACATAGATGTATCGACAATACATGACCAATTAGGTGTCGGTGATACTTAGGAATCAGATGTCTATGACATCTGAATCAAATACGTGTCATGACACTTGGGATTTTTATACCTAAATTAAAACTTGACCTTTTGGGTGGGTTCCTTGTGCTCTCCTCTTGCCCTTACGTGTCTAGATCATAGAAAAGATATCCCAACCTATACAAACTCTCCTCATGATACCCAATATATGTGATTTCTCAGGATGTGGTTATGCATGACCAAAGAAAAGTATATAGATATGTAGGGCTTACCTCAATAAGCTCCTAGTTTCTAGCACTAGAAATGATCTATGTCACATGCAATCAAGGTTTGCAATTCTCATTATACCTATCATCAAAGCTGAGTCTCGTGATACCTATGTAAACAAGTGAGGTTTGAATGTGGTTTTGGACTTTTGACCCCTACTTGTGGTCAAAACAAAGAGAAAAAATGTATGTTCAAGTTCCACTCTCTTCTAGATTTAAACCCTAACTCTCCATGTCCCTACCTTTTCCTAGTTATAAAAACTTGCTCCAAACTCTCTGATGTGAATAATAAAGCAAGTGCAAGAGTTATGACCTTGCCATAGAATTCCACTTCCTCTTCATGTAGATTCACTCCACAATAGTGCTATAGCCATCATGTTGGCACCCTCACTTGGGCCTCCATCCCTGGCAATGGCACCAAAAAAGTGTATGTGTGTGTTAACTTGTGGCAAATGATTCTAGATAGACATCACACATCCTACGCAGATACTCAAGTGGTGGCTTGACTAACACATTATTTCAAATTGAGAGTTGACCTAGACAAGTGCATAGAAGCATGTGCTCAACTTAATGGTAAATGCATTTAGTGATCAAGAGAATACATACTAATAAGATATCTCCTCACACCATCACCTTTTACACTCATACATGCACCACGACACCTATTGCAATATCAGACACTAAATTAAGGTTTTCTCCTTGCTCCAAAGTCCAAACATAGCCAATAGAGGGTTCTTTTCAAAATCTTGATCTCGACAAGATGCATCTACTGGAAGTGTTTTGGAAGCCTTTTGAGTTTTTTGTGCAAATTTATGACCAAAAAACTAGGTGTTGGGAATTACCTATCTTCACTCTAAGACTCCTTACACTTTATATACACACAAAAATAGTGAAAGAGGATGGGGAAAGTGTAGATAACACATCCAAGCACGTGTTACAAGTCCTAAACATGCATACAAGCTCATAAAGAAGGAAATAGAAGGTCAAGAAGAAGAAGAAATTATGATCTCATCTTTCTCAAGTTAGTATCTATTCATCAAATGTCGAAAATTCTTTAGAAGAGTCAAAAATGACTTATGTACATGTTCCCTAAATTAGTTCCTTCCACACAAATGGACTGGCACTTCTAGAAATTACTCAAAAGCTACCATATCACAGAAGTATGGTACATTTTTGTGATTATGAAACTAGCACACTCCTTTATTGCAAATTACATGCTTGATATACATCCAAATGTTTAACAAGTAATGGAAAAGTCTTTTGAAAAAAACTTATATGCCTTTAAACTCCCTGTCTGCTTCTCTTAAGGCTTTCTTTCATTTCTTCTCTTTAGCTTCTTTGTCCGTGCAAGAGCAAGTACCTATGCTTACTTGTACATCAAGTATTTATCCGTGGTTCATGAAAGATCATATAGTGTCTACGGGTACTTAGGAGATGCATCTAAAATGCTAGCATTATACTCTCTACAAATGGAGAAGAATGAGAAAAGCTCCAAACAATGGGGCAAACTACTCATGAGCAATTGAAATCACAGATACAATAATTAGAAGATAGCCTAGTAATGAGAGCTGATTTTTTAAAAGATCAAGTTCATGCCATGGGATGAGCCATTTCTCCTTGGAAACAAGATTAGACGAAAGTGAAGATGAGCATCAAATGTTGTAAGGTCAACTATAGGAAGCAATTGAGCATATGCAATGCATGCTAACCAAAAATTCTATTTTAATGAAGGAAGTAAATAAATTATAGGAAGAACAAGGATCTATGAAAACTTGGGTACTCTCTCTCAAACATAATCTACAAGCAACAATTGCCAATTTAAATAGCCTAGCTGAATTAGGAAAACAATTGCATGATGCTAAACAAGTAATCAAACAATGGGTTGTAATTTTAGGGTAGAAGGAACTACAAATTAATGAAGAAATCCCAAAAAGTAGTTGAGCTACAAAAATAGGTGGGAACTAAAGATCTAGAACTTGTGTAGAGCATAAAGAAAAATAGAACAAGTTGTTGCAAAGCCAACTGGCAGAAGTTTTCAAAGCCAATCAGAACTTTGTTGATGGATTATGCGGCAACCAAGACAACTAGAAACAAATTCTAGATTATGGTGGAAACTGTTGCAACACAAAGTAAAACCATTTTTTACAAATTTTTCTATGATTTGGATTAGTTTATTCATCCTCCTTCGGAAGCAGATGAAGAATCATAGTTCTGTAGTGGGTTTATTCCACCATGTATGCGGATGCCACCAATACAAACATTTTGTAATATTCCTTGATATTTGGTAAAGCCTTGTATATTAGTGACTGTTGATGTTCTATTAGGAAAGTTATATAAGAGTCTAATTGTTTCATTTCCTACTAGATGATTAATTGTTCTTGCTTCCAACATTGATATACATAGAATGACGTAGGTTTGTAAGAAGGTAGCACTCTATCTCTGGTGCTGATCAATAAAATAGATGTACCTTATTATTCTTAATGAAATTGTTATGTTCCAATGCATATATTGTATCTTGTTTTTCCCATGTGTTTTCTTTAAGTGTGTTGTATTGAATGCTAATTAGAACTTAAGCTAGTGACTATGTAAGAGTATAGTTTTCTAGTAAATAGGGAGTAAAACCTTAAGCTATGCCTATTCGTGGTCAAGATTTCCCCATTCCCTAAACCTATAGTTTGCATCAAAGGTACATATATACTGCAAACAAGCCCTTTGATCATTTACATGTCAATGGATGGAACAAATTTATCAAAATTGTTCTGATGCCCCTTGCTTTCCCCTACTTGGAACTTAAGAATAATCAGTGACATTTGGATTTTTTTTTCTTTCATTTGGGTGAAAATTACACTTCAATTCATTTATGAAAACAAAGATTTTGTTATGTTCTTTCGTTTGACATCTATTCACATAAGAGGATAGGATTAAAAAATTTTCCTAGTATTTGTTGTATAACCCTTGGGTTAGACCCTTGGATAATGGCTTTAATTCTTGGGAAACCTTGGTTTATTTACTTTGCTTATACCTTTGAAGTTGGGTTATCAATTCTTGGTTTTAACCCTTGTAGGAAGTCTTGTCTATTTATTTAATTGGAGCCTCAATTGAATGGTTTTCTCCCTTAGGATTAATTATCCTAAGGTATGAGAACCTTAGGCTTGGGAGAAGCTTCTCCCAAGTGCCACCTTCATTTGTATGTGAAGGGAAGGCTTCAATTGAAATAGAAGACATGTGACAAGGTTGGTTGAGTGGATACGTACTCTCTCTGACTTGAGGTGGTCGTACTAGTTTCCTTAGGTAGATTATTGACATGGTAGGATATTTTAATTACAAAACATTGGTATCTAGAGCCATGTTAAGATATCTTGTTGATTTTTTCTGTAGCCAAATAACTCGCAAAAAGGGACCATATAATTCTTCCTAGAGATCTTGTGGAAACCCTCCGAATGGGCATAAGGCCCCCTCAAGACAACCTTACAAGTAGTCCAAGATGCATCAGCCCGAGCAGGCACACATGGAGCATGTGTGAGGTGAGGAGGATTTATCAAGCATGTTGTCTCCTTTTCTCTTGAGAGTGAATATATTTAACACCTGTTGTCTTCGGACACTATTATGTGGGATATATCCCACATGAGTAATGTACCTCACCAGTTGTCTTTGGACACTAGTATGTGGGATATATCCCACATGAACGAGAATCTCTTCGTGAGTTTTCATGCGGCTATCCTCAACAAAACGGTGGCCTTCAGCCAGATGTGCACTCCTCCTTTAGTCTAAAGCCCAAGAGAAACACCATGGAGAAACCGAAGAGCTTCCATCTTTCTATTCTTTAATTGAAATGAGCACACTCTACTTCTTATAGAGTAATTGCACATCAACTTATCTTGTATATAGGATTTATTGGTTCTCCTTCAACCATGTGATGGAAATTTGACTCCTTTCCTCTACTAATGCCAACTCAAGTGCACTTATTCCACTTGTTGGAGTTAGACGTCTGCGGAAGCATGTGAACAACACAAGGAAGAAGAAGAAGCTTGGAGCACAACACACAATACTGAATGTATTACCACTAGAATGTACAAAGATATGTAGCCTATTAGGGCAATATGCATATCTACAAGCTAGGGAAAAACCTCCTAAAGATGGAAAAAAGTGCCCCAACGGTCCTAGAGTGTTCACACACATCACGACCTAAATATATCAACAAATCCCCCCTAGGAGTGATGTGGTGAACAAGGAGCTTGCACTCATGTATAAGGAAGCACCAAGCTATGTGGAATCAATCCATAAAAGGAAGCAAGCCCAAAACTTTGTGGAAAGCTTCAAACTTCTCCCTAGGCAGAGCCTTCATAAAAAGGTCTACAATGTTCTCCTTCATGGCACATATGCCAAGCTGATCTCCCTAGCAGAGAACCTCTCCCTAACAAAATGATAATGCACCTCAAGGTGCTTAGTGCGAGCATGGAACACAAGGTTCCTTGCAACTACCAATGCACTCTGACTGTCCGTGAAGATGGTGGCAGAAGACTGACCAACACCCAAATCAACCATAAGGCATCTAAACCACACACACTCGATAGTCTCCGTGAAAGCTTCCCTATACTCAGCCTCACGATTGGAACTGGCCACAACAGGCTGCTTCTTGCTCAACCAAGATATACATGAGCTACCAAGCATGAAGCAAAAGCCACTAGTGGACACATGAGTGTCATATCAACCAGCCCAATCAGAGTTAGAAAAAGCATGCAAATCTGGTGGTAGTGATCCCCCCTTGGTATAAAACAATCTAAGTAGCTGGGTACCACTCAAGTAGTGAAAGATGCACTTAACCACCTGCCAATGCTTGACACCTAGGCAATGCATAAACCTGCTCATCTGTGAGATAGCAAACTGAATATCTGGCCAAGTAATGCATAAGTAAATCAAGCATCCAACAACCTGCTGATAGAGAACAACATCAAATGCATCTCCAACATCATGAAGACTCAATCGTAAACCTGTCTCCATAGGAGTGGCAATAGGCTTATAGTCTTCAAGGTCAAAATGCTACAATAATGTATCAATATATTTTGTTTGACACAAAGCCATTCCACCATCAACTTGCATAAACTAGATGCCCAAATAATGGTGCAAATGCCCCAAATCAGACATCTCAAATGAGGCAGGCAAATCAACCTTAAAATCAGCAATATGCATGTCATGAGAACCCGTGAGCAGCATGTCATCAACATACACAACAATGATCAGAAGCACATCATTAGCATGCTTAACATATAATGTGCTCTCAATTGGACTGTTCTCAAAACCATGTGCAATCAGATAGGCATGTATCTTTTCATACAAAGCATGTGGTGCTTGCTTTAAGCCATATAATGCCTTCTTTAACCTGCACACCTGGTTTTCATGCCCTTTCTGCACAAAGACACGGGGCTGAAAAACATACACTTCTTCATGCAAGTCACCATTAAGAAATGCTATTTTAATGTCCAACTGATGTACATTCCAACCATGATGAGCTGCAAGTGCACAGATGCTATGAACAGTTGTCATTCAACAAGTAGGTGCAAAGGTTTCATCAAAATCAATGCCTCTTTCCTCCGCATAACCCCTTGCAAAAAGCCTAGCCTTATATATGTCAACTATTCCATCAGGTTTATGCTTCAACTTGTATAGCCACTTAGTGCCAATGGCCTTATTGCTAAGAGGCAAGCCACATAAAGACTAGGTACAATTGTTCATGATAGCATCATATTCAGATTGCATTGCAGCCATCCAATGTTCAAAATTTTGTGCTTCATCAAACGAAACAGGCTCAATCTCATCACAGAGACTAGATGCAGCAATAGCATAGCAATTTGATGCAAAAGAGTCACTATGAGAGCTTGAAGGAGTACGATATGACAGAGGTGCATGTAATTTACTATCACGCAAAGTCTGTATCAGCCATTTTGGCATAGGTTTTGCCTGCTCAATATCAACTCTCTCATCAATAAGTGCATCATGTAAATCTGCATAAAAAATGGAATGATCTACATCATCACATGAAACCTGTAAAGGCAGAGAAGGTGGCTCATTAGGACCAGCACTAGACTGTCCACCTGTAAAAAGCGGCAGCAAAGTATCATACATGTCTTTGGAGCTAATAGATGTCTCCCTCGTACATGAAAGTAAGGGTTGAATAGCATCTTCCACAAAAACAATATCACAACTGACCAAAATGCATTTAGTCTGCGGATGATATAGATGATAGCCTTTACTTTCAGAACTGTACCCAACAAAAATACATTTTACAGCTTTATCATCCAATTTCCTATGATGTTGTTCAGGAACTAATGCATATGCAAGACAACCAAAAACACGCAGGTGAGCAATAGATGGCTTGTGACCATGCCAAGCCTCATATGGAGTGATAGACTACAGTGCTTTAGTGGGACACCTGTTAAGTACATATGCTGCACACATGATAGCCTCAAGCCAAAAACTCTTGATGATATGCCTCACCATCTCCATGAGTGACCTGTTCTTCTATTCAACAACTCCATTCTGTTGAGGTGTATATGGCACTGAACGCTGATGTTTTATCCCACGTTCAACCAAAAATGCATTAAAGTCAGAAGACATATATTCCTCCCTCTATCACAATGGAGGGTGCCCATTTTACATGCTAGTGGATTTTCAGCCAAAACCAAAATTTGTTTGAGGCACATGAACACTTCAGACTTTGCTTTGAGTGGATATACCCATGCATGTCTAGAAAAATCTTCAATGAAAGTCATGAAGTAAAGATAGTTTCCAAAAGAGGGTGTCTGCATAGGACCACAGACATCACTATGTACAAGGTGCAATTTCTGAGTAGCCCGAACTGAACCATCTTTTGGGAAGGATGAACGCTGCATTTTGCCCAAAACATAGCCTTCACAAACATGTTTATCGGGTGCCTCAAGTTTGGGCAAAGAGGACACCATTTCAGATTTTTGCAGGTGTAGCAAACTAGCAAAACCTAGATGACCAAAGTGTGCATTCCAAAGCTTTGCATCTGACATAGCTTGAGAATCATGTACTACACATGCTGAATCATTCATAGATCTTTCATAGTATATGATGTTATACAGCCCACGGCATAAAATGCCAGAAGCATTAATTACGTCGCCATTTGTCAGATCATGAACTGTACACCTGTCATCAACAAATTTCACAACCAAGCCAATCTTGGCTAAACCTGAAACTAATAACAGATTCTTCTTGATCCCTGGCACAAATAAAGCATCTGACAAAGTGAAAGAACTACCATCAACAGTAGTCAGAATGATCTTACCAACTCCCATGACAAGATAAGAGGAGTTGTTGGCACATGTGACAGTATTCCTTGTAGGGGCAGGCTCGAGTGAAGTGAAGAAATTGTGTTGCGAAGTAATATGTTTGGTTGCCCCACTATCAAAGTAGCAAACATCTGAGTCTACTACAGACATAAACTGCTCATGAGAAGATGGGTCAAAACTGCAAACAGTAGTAAACACCCATTTCATTGCCTCTTTAGCATCCGATTTTGGAAAACTCTTAATAACATGATCATTTGCTTTACAATATTTGCAAAACAATTTTTGCTTTTTTTATTTCTTCTCATCTTTGTCTTCCTTCTTCGAATGTGCAGCATTTGCAGATTTTTGCTTACTAGTAGAAGAGCTCCATTTACCTTTGCTGTTCTGACTAGCCAGTAAAGCTCGATCTGCAACACGCATAATAGACATGTTCTACCTAGACTGGTCTTCTTGCAACAAAATAGAAACTAACTCTTCAAATGTTAAGGCATTTGGGTTGCCTTCCATCATCAAATGAAGAGTAGAAGCAAAACTTTGATATGAGTTGGGAAGACCATTCAGAACAGTCTGCACAAGTGAACTGTCAGGAAGGACTTCATCAACAAAAAACATATGTTCCTTCAAATCCTTGATCTTTGTCAAAAAACTATCCATGGAATCACCTTCATTCATGTGCTCACTCTCCAATTATTTTCAAAGGTAAGCAACATGAGCCTCATTCCTAGCCTGGTACAATGTGGTAAGTATATCCCAAGCATCCTTAGGTATTCTGCAAGAGTGAATGTCAGGAATAATGGCATGTTTGATAGACAAAGCTGTCAATGCATGTGCATGCACATCTCTTCCATCCCAACAAATTTTCTCTATAGTAGGTGCAGCAGAAAAAGTAGCACGAACAAGAATCTATAGAATATCACCACCTTCGATACCATTTGCATCAGCTTCAGTACTTGTATTTGCAGTACCTATGTTCGCAGATATAATAGGACATTTTTCAACACCCTGGACAATATTCCACAGTCCTTTTGCGACCAATACATGATGCATCATATAAGCCCATAATGGATAATTGGTACCATCCAACTTATCCTCAACAAACAACATATGGAATACATCACTGCTTTCAGCCATGGCCGCTGACTAAAATACCTTGATGTAGAAAAATGATTGTATCTAAAAAAGTTGAATATAACTATCCAAACAAGTTTTGCTAAACCTATAGCAGACTTTGAGATGCTTATATTGGCGAACCAAAATTGGTATATATCTTTGGCACAAAAAGATGAAATAGCCTACACAAGCGCTACGATAGTGCGTTCGGAGGTTGAAACAACCTCAAGTTGTGTGCCAAATTTCATGCGATTCTGAGACTGTGACCGGAGGAAATGTCGACGATGCCCTAGATGAAGCGGCAACCTGCTTTGATACCAATTGTTGGAGTTAGACGTCTATAGAAGCACGTGAACAACACAAGGAAGAAGAAGAATCTTGGAGCACAACACACAATATTGAATGTATTACCACTAGAATGTACAAAGATAAGTAGCCCGTTAGGGCAATAGGCGTATATACAAGCCGGGGGGAAAAACCTCCTAAAGAGGGAAAAAAGTGCCCTAGCTCTCCTAGAGTGTTCACATACATCACTACCTAAATATATCAACACCAATGAATCCATCCAATTCGAGTTCTACTTTCTCATAGAAGAGCATTTAGCAGAACCTATTTTGAAGCTTCAACCATGAAGCATGGACTTAGAAGAAAAGCTTGGTTGAAGGAAGAGCATTGTTATACTTTATGGAATAATGGAATGTTATATGGACTTTAATGTCTTGAGGTTTTTAATCTGACTTGTGTTTTGATTTACCACATGAAGACTCATGAGGGTGTGAACATGCGTGGACTTATTCAAATATTTATGGAGATATTTAAAAGAATATTTAGAAGATATTATTTTAGTTATTTTTTGTAAAAATAATAGATCGCTTTAGAAAGCAATGTTTTTGTAAAAATAGTAGATCATGATTTTGTAAATAAAGCAGATTTTTATGAAAGCTGTTGATATATTTAGATAGTGATGTGTGTGAACAGACTAAGAACACCGGGACACTTTTTTCCCTTGTTTAGGAGGTTTTTCCCCTTGGCTTGTATATACGCCTATTGCCCTAATACGTTACTTATCTTTGTACATTCTTGTGGTAATACATTTAGTATTGTGTGTTGTGCTCCAAGCTTCTTCTTCTTCCTTGTGTTGTTCCTTTGCTTCAGTAGACCTCAAACTCCAACAATTGGTATTAAAGTAGGTCGTCGCTTCATCTAGGGCATCATCGACACCCCTCCGATCATAGTCTCAAAATCACATGAAATTTGGTGAGCATACTCAGGGTGATTAGGAGATTAAAATAGCTTCACTGTGTCGCGACAAAATCACGATTTGAGCTCGTTTCACCCTTTGAATGCACTATGACAATGTTTGTGCAGGTAATTTCATCTTTTTGTGCCAAAGATATATGCAGGTTTTGGTTCGCCAATATAAGCATCTCAAAGTCTACTATAGGTTTAACAGAACTTGATAGGGTAGTTTTGTTCAACTTTTTGAGATACAGTCAATTTTTTGCATCAGGGTGTTTTAGTCAGTGGCCATGGCTGAAAGCAGTGATGTATTTCCTATGTTGACTATTGAGGATAAGTTGGATGGTACCAATTACCCATTATGGGTTTATATGATGCGTCATGTATTGGTTGCAAAAGGAATGTGGAATATTGTGTAGGTGTTTGAAAAACATCCTATTACACTTGCAAACATAGTTGCTGAAGGTGATGCACACAATGTTGAAGATGATGATATTCTTCATGTTCCTGTTCGTGTTGCGGTTCCTAGTGCACCTATTGCAAAACAAATTTGTTGGGATGGCACAGATGCTCTGGCACATGCATTGATAGTCTTGTCTATTAAATGTTCCATTATTCCTCACATTCGCTCTTGCAGAACAACTAAGGATGCTTGGGATATGCTTATCACTTTATACCAGGCAAGGAATGAGGCTCATGTTGTTTATCTTCGAAAATAGTTGGAGAGTGAGCACATGAATGAAGGAGTTCCATGGACATTTTTTTGACAAAGATCAAAGACTTGAAAGAACAATTGATTGCGGTTGATGAAGGCTTACTTGACAATTCAGTTGTGTAGACTGTTTTGAATGGTCTTCCCGATTCATATAAGACTTTTGCTTATACTCTTTGTTTGATGATGAAAGGCAATCCAAATGCCTTAACATTTGAGGAGTTAGTCTCTCTGTTGCACGAAGATCAATCTAGGCAGAACAGGTCCATTGTGCGTATTGCAGATCAAGATTTCTTGGCTAGTCAGAAGGGCAAAGGTAAATGGAGCTCTTCTACTAGTAAGTAGAAATCTGCTAATTCTACACAATCAAAGAAGGACGACAGAGATGAGAAGAAAACAGAAAAGCAGAAATTGTTTTGCAAATAGTGTAAAGGAAATGATCAGGCCATAAAGAGTTGTCCAAAACTGGCTGCTAAAGAGGCAATGAAGAAAGAGATTGGAATGGTTGTTGTAGAGGCCTCTACACCCAAAACAGAGTCTGCTAATCTTGTGCAGAATGAAGAATGGGCATTTACCATTGCTTCCAGTTGTGACCCATCTTGTCATGAACAATGTATGTCTTCAATAGACTCAAATGTTTGGTACTTTGATAGTGGGGCAACCAAATATATTACCTTGTAGTGTAGTTCCTTCACTTCACTCGAGCCTACCCCTACAGGGAATACTATCACATGCACCAACAACTCCTCTTATCCTATAATGGGAGTTGGTAAGATCATTCTGACTACTACTGATGGTAGTTCCTTTACATTGTAAGATGCTTTATTTGTGCCAGGGATCAAGAAGAATCACTTATTAGTTTCAGCTTTAGCCACGATGATTGGTTGTGAAATTTGTTGATGACAGATGTACAATTCGTGATTTGTCAAATGGCAATGTAATTATTGCTTCTAGCATTTTATGTTGTGGGTTGTATAAGCTCACAGATCATGAAAAATCTATGAATGATTCAACATGTGTTGTACATGATTCTCATGCTATGTTAGATGCAAAGCTTTGGCATGCATGCTTAGGACATATGAATTTTGCTAGTTTGCTACACCTACAAAAATTTGAAATGGTGTCCTCTTTGCCCAAACTTGAGGCACTTGGTGAACATGTTTGTGAAGGCTATATTTTGGATGCAGCATTCCTCGTTCCCAAATGTTGGTTCAATTTGAGCTACTCAAAAATTGCAGCTTGTTCACAGTGATGTCTGTGGTCCTATGGAGACACCCTCTTTTGGAAACTATCTTTACTTCATGAATTTCATTGATGATTTTTCTAGGAATGCATGGGTATATCAATTGAAAGCAAGTTCCTAAGTGTTTATGTGCCTCAAACAGTTTCTGGTTTTGGCTGAAAATCCGTTAGCATGTAAAATGGGCACCCTCCATTCTAATCGAGAGGGGTAATATATGTCTTTTTTGACATTAATGCATTTCCATCTGAACGTGGGATAAAACATCAATGTACAATGCTGCCTCAACAAAATGGAGTTGTTGAACAAAAGAATAGGTCACTCATGGAGATGGCGAGGTGTATGATCAAAAGTCGGGCTTCACCACATAGTTTCTGGCTTAAGGCTATCATGTGTGCAACAAATCACAAGTTTACAGGATCTTCCAATAGATGAACTTTAACATACACACCTCAATACTAAAAAAGATGATGAGTGAGAGATAGAGAGAGAATAGACAATATTCCAAGTGTAACGGTAAGCTATGAGGCTCACATACACTAAATTATATATGAATGTCAAATTACAATGTGTGTATATGATACAAGCTGACAATATCTATATCTAGGTAGAAATAGGAACTAGATACAACAGATTGTGTGGCTAAGAGGTATGAAGGTGTTTGTGTGAGAATATGGAGAATAGGAATAGTTTAGAGGTGTTTTATAGCAAACCCAAATTCTGATCAACCTAAATGAGAAACGAGTGACCTAGCAAGTAAGAACGGAAATAGAATTGCTACTCACAGTAAATCAACAATAGATGTTGATGGTAATCTATTAGAATCTCCTCTAGATAATCACCACGATGTAGACCACAAATCCTCTATGATCATGAATTTAAACTCAAAAGCTATGAAATCAGTGCAACACATCATGAATAAATTTGCCATCGCTATTTTAGTTTTCAAAAACACTTTATCTATAAAACTAATTTGCACATTGTCGGCCACAGGGATCAAACCCAGACACACTGACTTTGCTTTTAGATTGTTTGAGCTAGACCAAGGCACCCTTGCACCATTGTTTAAGAAGAACCAAAAAAGATAAATTATATGCTATAAACTTTTGCATTGTTGGACCATTGTTGGACATTGATTCCAACAACCCCCCCCCCCCCCCCCCCCCCCTTCAATGTCTTAATAGTACAAGGTTTAATAACATGCAAAACTTCTTGTGACTTTTCCTTGACTTCTTTCCACTGAATCTTGAGCTGATTGTGTATGAACCTATATACTCGAGAAACTGTAAACTGAATGTCTGGTTGTGTATTACATAGATATATCAAGCAACTAACTGTTGGACTATATAATGTAGCATCAAGTGGTTCTGAATCTGATTCCAACTAACAAATTCACATCCATTGGTGCCTGTATAGGTTTGGAATTTGTCATCTCAAGCCTTTCCAATAATTTCTCAATATATTTTTCCTATGTCATGTAGATACACTCATATCTGTATATGAACTCAATATTGGGGATTGTGATAATCACATCACTTTGTAGTGTATCTTGAACACTAGCATCCTTAACTGAAGTAAGAGCTAAAATATTATGACTCTCAAAATGTGGCGCATAATTACTTGGTCTTCTTGTTGTCTCCTTGTCTGACTTATGGTTCTTCCAGTGTATTCCTTTATACCACTGTGCTTCTAGGTTTTATATAACCAATTTGGCATAAAGTGGTGGTATCTTTTCAGGTTCTTTAGTATCTCTTTCTTCTAGAACTCTGGAACCTTCTCCAACTTCATAAACCAGAACTTCAAGAGGTACTGATGATGGACTAGATACTGATGTAGGTAATGTAACTCTCTCTTTGCCTGCATCTCTTAGGTTTTGAGTAGGTTCATCACCCCCCTTGTATGGCTGAATATAAGAATCCGAATTCCTTCTAAAAAGTGCATAGTCATCTGCCTTAATGAATTCTAGAATCTCTTCCTTCTTGTCATAAATTTGACTTTCTGCAATATATGCATTGTGTGAGATTAGGATATTTCTTGTATCTGGAACATAGAATCTGTATCCTTGGCTTTCAATTGCATAACCAATAAATACAGCTTTAATGGCTTTTACATCAAGCTTACCATGATCCTCCTTTTCAATGTGAACATAATTTGGGCAACCAAAAACTTTGAAATAACTCACATTGGGCTTCTTCCCATAATAAGCTTCATAAGGTGTGATAAGCTTTAAACATTTTGTGGAAGACCTATTTAGAATGTGATAAGCTCTATGTACTGCATCAAACCACAACTTGGGAGAAAGCTTTTTGGATGACATCATACTACACATCATCTCAACAAGTATCCTATTCTTTCTCTCTGCAACACCATTCTCTTATGGGGTGTAAATGATAGTGAGTTGATGAGAGATACCTTTGTCTTCAAGAAAAGACTTAAAGTCTTTTGACATGTACTCTCCTCCTCTATCACTTCTCAAAATGTGGATCTTTGATTGACTTTCATTTTCAACCATAGCTAATAACTTCTTGAAAGTAAGAAAAACCTCTAACTTCACTTTAAGACCATAAATCCATGAATATCTTGAGAAATCATCAATGAACATAACAAAGTACTAGAAACCTTGAATAGAATTTGTTCTCATCGGACCATTCACATCTGAATGTATGATCTGCAACTTCCTTGTGGCCGTGATATATCCATGCTTCTTGAAATGTACTTTATGAAGTTTTCCTTCAAGACATCCTTCACATGATTCTGCATCATTTGGTAACACAAAAGGAGGCAAACTCTCCACCATACCTTGATCTTTGATATGTTTGAGAGCTGTGTAATTGATATGACCAAATCTAGCATGCCATAACTTCATGTTCTCCTTAGGTGTAGTAGATCTAGAAACATTAGCATGACTAATTTTGGATAACAAAAACATACCACTTTTGTTTTCACCTTGAAGTAGACAATGCTCCTCATCAGGTGAGAGGATCTGACATGAATCTTTCTTAAAAGTAACTTTATAACCCTCTGACAAGAAAGTAGAGATATAGAGTAAATTCTTCGTCATGTCTGGAACATGAAGAACATTTGAAATTGTGAAATTTCCACCTCCTCTTGACTTTAGGTTAACTCTCCAACACGTTCAACAACTAAATCATGACCATATGCAATGGTCACTCTTCTACCTGAAGAGTTAGATAGGGAAGAATATACCTTTCTGCATGCTGTCACATGCTTAGTAGCTCTAGAATAAAAAGTCCAAATGATTATCTAAGATTGTATTCAATGATTCCTTATCAAAAGTCACTTCAATAGTAGCACATGCATCTGAATCTACCTTTGAATATTTAGGTTTTGGATCATCTTCAACACTATTACTTAATGCTTTCTTCTTCTCATTAAAAATCCTTGCTTTGCATTTTGCTATGAAATGACCTGCTTTCTTACAGTAATGGCATACTCCTTTCTTTGAATCAAATGTATTTGAAGACTTTTCTTTGGGTGTAGAGGAAGCAATAGGGGTAGAATTGGAAGACTTCGGATTAGAAGACTTACTATCCTTCTTGGATTGTTGACTCTTCCACTCCTTTGTCTTCTTCTTCTTCTTTCCCTTTGACAATGATAACATGGATTCATCATTCTCTTCCATACCCTTTTGTTGTTCTTCATCTTGAAGTAACATGAACTGTAGTTAACAAAAGCACGATATGTAGATGGAAGTGAGTTTAGAAATGTGTTTACCATCTCTTCATCTAAAATGTTGAATCCAACATTGAGTAACCAATCTCATAAATCTTTGAGCTTCAAAATATGTGTCTGAAATGATTCACTAACTTTCATCTTTGTGTTGGCTAGTTGTCTCCTTAGATGAGCTTTCCTAGCAAGGTTTCTGCTATGATAGAGATTCTCTAACTCCAACCAAGCCTAACGAGAGGTTCTACAAGACGTGATTTGGGATATAATATGCCTCTTGACTCCCATAGCAATATATGAAAGTGCTAGTGCATCCCTTAAATCCCATCTAGATTGCTCTTGTGTAGGAAGTAATCTAATAGTAGTATGGACTCCTGATGATGAAGTCCTTCTTCGTCACTAACCTCTTGTTGAGCAGAAATAGGAACAACATATCTTCTAGAAGATGAAGCAACATATTCTTTGACTTGTCTTGGCCTTGGATCAGTGCCATTGACAATATTCCATAAGTCCTTTGATACCAACAGGTTCATCATCATAAAACTCCACATTGGATAATTAGACATGCCCTCAAGCTTGTCTTCATTCTCAAGTCCATAGTCACTCATCTTGTTAAGGGTGTATGTCAACTATGGTCTGATACCAAATGTTGGTATTCTAAGGTCTGAATACCATATGTTGGAAGTGGGAGTGGGTCACAATAATAAATCACAGGTTTATAGGATCTTCCAATAGATTCCAATAGATGAACCTTAACATACACACCTTAAGACTCAAAAAGATGATGAGTGAGAGGTAGAGAGACAATATAGAGGATTTCAAGTGTAATGGTAAGGTATGAGGCTCACCTACAATAACTTCTATATGAATGCCAAATTACAATGTTTATATATGATACAAACTGACAATATCTGTATCTAGGCAAAAATAGGAACTAGATACAAGAGATTGTGTGCCTAAGAGGTATGAAGAGTGTGTGTGTGAGAATATGGAGAATATTAACATTTTAAAACTGTTTTACAACAAACCTAAATTCTAATCAACCTAAATAAAAACGGGTGACCTAGCAAGTAAGAATGGAAATAGACTTGCTACTCACAGTAAATCAACAATAGATGTTGATGGTAAGTGTAGACCAAGTGTGAGCACCACCTCCTTTACTTGTCAATCCACAGAGAAGTGAGGAGGATATGAAGATCGTGAGCAAATCTGGGTGACAAGCACATACATGCATGCACACACAGACACATGCACAAAAGGCAAGGTCAAAGATTGGAACAATGGAAAGCTTCAATTGCACAAGAACCCTCTTACAAAAGCTTTAATCTCTACTAAAACAACTCTCTATCAAGCTACCCCCAAAAATGAGCTCTCTAGCTCTTTTTATAGTTTTTTTGACTAGTTTTGGCCCTATCCAGATCTAGTGGATGGCCTAGTTGAAAACTAGGTTCTAGGGCTTATTTGAGGGCTCAAACGGAGACTAAAAATTATGAAAATTGGTAGGTAGATGCTTCTAATACTCCTCAAGCTCAAGGACTCCTTAGCTTGAACAAAATGGAGTTACAAAAATATGAAATGATATTTATAATGGTTTTTAGTGATCAAAATCACTGTTTTTATAGGGATTTCTATTGAAAATTTATCATACACTTCTTGAAGCTCCCTATATGCTCCCTCTTCTTGTGTATCCACTTCTTTGACATGTTCTTGTGCCTTGTGCTTGACCTTGAGTATCAACACTCCCCCCCTCTTGAGTCTATCATCCTTGACATACCCTTGTTGGAGTAGGTTTTCCCTATAGTACTTTGAGAGGTAGTGTCCATCATGTATGAACAAGAGTGGTTTGTCTGCCAAATATAGTAGGGTCGATTGTCCTATTCTTCATTTTGTCACTACAAGCCTTTGCATGTTTTAGTCCCATTGTATGTAATTCTTTCTTGGATTCCATCATGATGGTGTATTTGTGAGCTTCCAAAAATGGCTAGTTGCCCAAAAGAGGTTGTCAATGTTGATTTTGAGCAGTTGTCAGTTGTGAATTGCCTCATAGGTATTGATGATATATATATATATATATATATATATATGTATATATATGTGCACGCATATAAATGTTTTAGGTCTAGGTCATTACGATTAGGGTTTTAGGGTTTTTACACATGCATAACATATATACACATATACACACATAATACGCATACACATACACATATATATACACATGCATACACACATATACATGTTTTAGATATAGATCGTTATGATTAGGGTTTTAGGGTTTTTACACATGCATAACATATATACACATATACACACATAATACAGATATACATATACATGTATATACATATGTATACACATATATACATGTTTTAGATCCACGTCTTTAGGATTAGGATTTTAGGTTTTTTATATATATACAATAAAAATAAATATATATAATTAAATATTAAAAAAATAGGTCTTTAGGATTTTTAGATTTTTTAGATATATATATATATAATCAAATATATAAAAGAATAGGATTTTAGGATTTTCTAATTCAATTAAATTTATATAAGAAAAAATCAAGAAAAAAGTTAAGGAAAAAAATTAGAATATATAAATAAGGATCATTGTATAGATAAATAAATATGAAAAGAGATAGTTTTTTAAATATATAAATTAAATATATAAGAATAGGATTTTAGGGTTTTTTATCAAATTAAATATATAAAAAATAGATTTTTGGTTTAATATTCACATATATAATCATATATTTATAAAAATTAGAAAAAAATATACATAATACATATACATATATATACACATGCATACATAATTAAATATATGAAAAATAGATCTTTAGGATTTTTAGTTTTTTTACATATATATAATCAAATATATATATATATATATAATAGGATTTTATGATTTTTAATTAAATTAAATATATATAAGAAAAAAAGTGAATGATAGAATAGAGGATTTTTGGAGCAAACACTTGTACGTACTAATTTGTGTTTATTTTTTTGCTATGTTCTTTTGTACACTATTTCTCTCTATATTACCATTATTATCATATGCTAATTTTTTGAGTTTTTTTGTTAGAGAGCACGCTGAGAGACAGTCCTCTGGTCACTCCATATTCCATGATAGAGGAGGAGCTCTTGGAGTTTATATCTCAGGTGCCTCCCGTGTATATGGCCCTCGCGTCACAATACTGGATCGCTCGTGGTAGCAGTCCTCCTGGCCTCACTCCTGCCAGCCTCACTCTTGTCGACCTCACTCCTGTTGGCCTCACTCTTACCGATATCACTCATGTTGGGAAAGATGGATGGATGATCCAAGAGATTGAGTAGGTACTACTAAAACTTGTTTTGTACCAGCCCTCTTTAGCTTCAGACTTTATTAGTAGACTCCCTTAGCTTTCCAATGACACCAAGAAATGGCCTATGTCCTTTGGAAATGAAGTGTGTAATGATTGAATCAAAACAAATAACTTTGGAAGTCACAAAGTCAAGAAAACCTTCTATTTTGGTCTTGACACCTGCTCAATGTTTTTCTCAGTGTGACCAGCACAGTAGCAATTGATAAAAATCCTTCTAGCGGTATTCAATTAGCTTAGTAAGCTAACATTTGCAAGTGGAATGATGTAAAATAATGAACTATGCTAAGAGAAATTAATTTAGCAAGATTTGGTATACCCCCGACTTTTTAGGACTGTAGCATAGATAGACCAGTGAGGACCTCGACGACGATTTCTCTGAATTGGTGGAATGAAATCACTTCAAACTTTGTCAGTATGTAGATGACTTTGAGCTGAATCCAACAAGCTTTGAATCACTGAATTTGGTGGAGTATTGACTGAGATATGCCCTTGACACGTTGACAGACTTTGGAGTAGACAAGCAGTGAACACAGAGATTAATGATGTAAATGTATCTATAGATTAACACTTGTGTACAATCCCATTGGCATGACAAGCATTGCCTAATGGTTTAGAGAGGTGTAGGCTATGATGTAGTCCTCACACACACTCAATGACAATAGAATGAAGCTCGGGAGTGATCTCTCTTCTCACAACTTTTCAAGTTCACCTTTTATATGAAATGTGTAAGAATTTGAATTCAAATTCAAATTCTTGGCTCCTTCTAATCAAGCTTCTAAAAACTTGGAGATATTCTCTCAATCAAGTGAACTAACTTTTCCACGAATCATTTGGGTAGGTGATTACAAAAGATTCTAAGTTAAATTGACTTTTATAATGAGGTAAAGTGGTAAGTAATCACTAGCATGTGTTCCTATGATTCTTCATGCATGTAGAGTCTTCATGATATCTTCCAAGCCAAATGTGTAGGCCTGTGATTTACACCAACAACTCATGCGGTGTCACTTTCATTGATGTCACTCCTACAGGTGGGGCTACTCTCATCGGAGATACGCCTCCTTGCTTTATGACTCCACCACGTTCACCTTCTCAGCCATCCTCTAGTGGCTCTCATAGTCGATGTATGCATTCAACACCTCAGTGCGATATGGATGTTGGTCCGTCTCGTATGTCAAGATCATGCTCTAGAGGAGGAGATCCCAGGAGTGGATCTACATATGGCTCTAGAGGAGGTAGATGTTGTGGAGCGAGTGTGATGGATGTTATGTCTCCCACTTCTACTCCTAGAGTGAGTACCTCAGATGTAGGTATGCCACATGGTACGCTACATAGTATACCACATGGTACACCATATACACCTTGGGATGCTCATTACTATGATGACTCCAAGGTGTATAGTATATGTGATGGAGCTCCAGTGATGGATACGATCGAAAAGGCCATGCATCAATGCATACGGCAGCTTTGGTCCATACAATTTGGACACTATGTCATGTTGAAATGGAGTGAACAGGATAAAGATTGTAAAAATTATATCACAAAGACGATCTATCAAGAGTTTTGATCAGCACATGGGCATCCTATTGTCAGCTCCGAGTGAATTCAACACATGGCATGTGAGGTTATGTCCCATCGAGGATCCAAGGCTTGTGATGCTTTTAGAGCAGGCTTATCGAAGCCTATATAGTTAGATGTTGAGGAGTGGGACATGATCCATGATGAGCAACAGCAGGCTCCTGACCGATATCACCAACATCGAGATATGGTGACCATATGTCTAGATATGATCGGCCCATCAAATTTGGATAGCGATGGATATAACACTATGTGTCATGAGTTTGGACGTATCATTTTGATTATTGAATTTGTTTGTGTTAAGCATATCATGTATGTTCATCTAACATTGCATATTTACTACAGGAGTTAGAAGTGGATCATCCTCCAACACAAACCGAGGAGGCTTATGAATATCGTCATAGATTGGTTGCCCTATTGGAGGACTTGTAGGGACGTGGTTTGGTCGTTTCATGGGAGCATCTACGATGAGGTGATGAGCTTATAAACTTGGTTTGGTATTTTTAGTTCTTCTTGGTAAATATCATGTCAATTTGTCTCATTTCATGAATGTTCTTTATTGTAGGACTACTGATATAGATGTTTTGATCCCTCTGGATATGTGTATGATAGTGGTGTACCACAATTTTATATTTGGCTCATATATGACAATGGTGCAACAGAATTTTATATTTGATTTCTATATGGCAGTGCTTTGCCACATTTTGTATTTGGCTCATATATGGAAGTAGTTTGCCACACTCTTGTACATGCTTCATTTATGGAATATAATATAACTCATTTGTACATGGTTCATGGTTCATTCTGCTCATCTCTTTTGTATCCGATAGTGTTTTGCTTTATCAAATCATGTTTTGGTTGCCATTAGAGTACATATCACATGTACTCGATTTTTTTTAGCAGAGTGTATTATCTTTTGCTACATAACATCATGGTAATGTTGCTGTAGCAAGAGATAACACACTCTGCCCAAAAAAAAAATTTGCGGATATGATCATTGGTATAAGCACCGGTATGCCCAGGTGCATACTGATCCTTTTGCTTAGGAGATTACCGATGCTTATACCGAGGCTTATATCGGTGCTTTTTTATCGATGTGTATGCCAAAGCTTACACTGACATCACGGCAAAATCACACCTGTGCATTTATCCCATTAAAAACCTTGGTATACACCTGATATGTTATAATGAGGAACTAATAACTATAAATCTATTCATGAATCTGCCTTAGCACTCCTCTCTATCCTCCTCTTTGCACTCACTTTGATAGCTTTCGTAACTTTGTGAACTTTCAATCGATCTTGGCCTCCGACTGAGTACATTTACCCAATAAAATTATGGTGTATCCCACTCTCACTTCGGTCTGCACCAAATCATTCGTCATTGTTTTCCATTGCAATCAGTTCTTGGTTTGATCCAATCGTGATCTCTACCGAAACAAATAGGCACAACACATGTGCACGTAGGCGTTCATGCACATGCGCTTTTACAAACACAGATTTAATCATGCACAAACCGAAACACTATATAATTATACAATGTTCACGCACAAACACGTAAATCCAGAGAGAAATGCAAAAACACAAATAAACATTTACTCATACGACTACAAGCAGCTAATTTTTTTTGTTGCACATAAGACTGATATTGTTCTCAGAGATAGTAGAAATTGAGATGTTGGAAACAACAGTCTGGGTTGAAACAAGTTCAGATCTCATAAAAGCCCATGCGGACTGCAAAGCATGAATTATAATTTAAAAGACACAATCTATAACAGCACGGGTAAAGAGAGAGCACATATTTCATATCTAAATTGAAGGGAAATTATTAATGAAGGGTCAGACCAAGGACGGCAATCTTGAAATCTGAAGATCTTTCCCATGTCATGAGACATAAGAGATGTAACAGACCAGAAATTGGATCACTCAGAACCTGGAGAAAGTATCAACAAAGAACTCTTAACTCTGAACCTGAGGGCTAAGTACCACTACATATGAGTGAATCATGTATCTGGTAACATGGAGAAAAAATCTCTAGCCAACACTATAGTAAAAAATGCCCATGTATAAGGAAAAAGTTCACATCAAAGCTACTCGAGGAACACATAAGTGTAACAAACCCCCCTGGAGCGAATGATGTGAACACATACAGGGAGTGACAGATCAGCCCCCACAAGGTAATAAGCCTAAAGCTTTGCGAAAAGCTTCAAACTTGAAGAGCTTTGGTGAATATGTCTACCATATTATCTTGTGTAGGCACATATACCAAATCAATATCTCTTGCATGAAGGCACTCTCTCACACAGTGATAATGCACCTCAATATGTTTGGTCCATGCATGAAACACTGGGTTTTGTGCAATATCTAATGCACTCTGCCTTATCACTAAGAATACGTGTAGCAGCATCAATCTCCATTCAAAGATCCATGAATCGGCGTCTCAGCCATATACACTCCATTGTAACTGTGAAAACTACCTTGAACCCAGCTTTACAACTCGAT
The DNA here is from genome assembly GCA_020310875.1 of Ceratopteris richardii. Lineage (NCBI taxonomy): Eukaryota > Viridiplantae > Streptophyta > Polypodiopsida > Polypodiales > Pteridaceae > Ceratopteris > Ceratopteris richardii. The sequence goes on along the minus strand of CM035438.1, from coordinate 101,629,240 downwards.
GTCGCCACTGTAGGTTGCTTCTTACTCAACCAAGATATGCATGAGTCTCCAAGGAAAAAGCAATTACCACTAGTGGACACGTGAGTATTAGAACAAACGGCCGAATCACTATCTGTAAAAGCATGCAAGCATTACTGAATATCTCTACCATAAAAGAATCCTAAGCTCAAAGTGCCTCTGAGATATCTAAACACACGTTTTACTGCTTGCCAATGCCTAGTGCCAAGGCTATGCATGAATCGACTCAACTGGGAATTTGCATATTGTATATCCGGCCTTGTGTTGCATGCATTATAAGACATGCCACAGCTTGTTGATAAAGAGAAGTGTCAAATGCATCACTGGAATCCTCAACTGAGAACCTAAATCTTATCATGGACAAAGGAAACCATCCTGAACCTTAGATTCCATGTGAATCCTATATCTCATGATTGGTGCAAAATTAAGAGAAACTAATGCTTCCAATGCATTTGAAATGTGTCAAAATCCTAAGATCGACTGTCTATTTGTTGAATTCTGATAACCAGAGATCCTGTTCAGTTTGCTGACATCATTGATGACATCATCAGTTCGCAACCGCCATTAAAATCCTATATAAGGAGGCTTGGGCCACATTCATTCTCAGTCTTGTCAATACCAGCCTTGGGAGCTCAAGGAGTTGTGACCGTCAAGTAAGTACTCTCCAAGTTCCAATTCTTGTTCCTTGTTCCAGTCCTGTCTAGTCTTGTATCCTAGACATCTAGTCTTGTCCTCTTGTAATCTCGTAGTACGAGATCTTGTCAAGTTCTTTCTTGTATCTAGTTCATCTCCTAGAAGGGATTTCTTATAATCCAGAGTTCTTATTCCATACTTACGATCTCGGGTTGTGGGATCTCCTGTATCATCTCTAGCTGAGTTATTTATACCTATAGTCCCGGGTTGTGAGACTTCTTGTATCAGCTACATATTCCTGTACTATTTTTCCTACGTGGGTATTCTTGTAATCAGAAGTATATTTTTGAAATCTTGTCTATTGTAGTCAGAGAGCACAATCTAGTGCTCCCCTGATATTTTGGCAAGACTAGCTTCTATCCAAGACCAATCATCATGGAAAATGCTTATGAACAGATTGTATCATCACTTCAGAGTCTCCAACAACAAGTCGAAGACCTAACTCATTGACAGACACAAGTCGAGATAGGACATCTACTGCATGTAGGTGCACTCCTCCAAGAATTACAAGAACGAATCGGGAGTCTTCAGACAAATCAAGGGAGTATGCAAGTAAATCAACAACCTAGTACATCCTTCATGAGGGAACCCAAGATCTACATGCCAGAAAAGTTCGATGGTGATCGCACAAAGTTTCGACGATTCTTGCAACAAGTCAAATTGTATATCCGTATGCAGCCTGATAGATACCCTGATAATGCATCCAAGGTGGGTTTTATTGGAACCTTGCTCTATGGTCAAGCATTATCATGGTTCGCCCCAATCTTGGAGAAGGATATGGTTGTACTTCATGACTATGAAGGGTTTCTTGGCGAGCTCATCGCCGCATTTGGAGATGCAGACATGAGTCGAGTGGCAGAAACAAAACTTTGGCAGCTACGTCAAGGTAACTGTCCTGCCTCTATCTATGCATCAAAATTTAGGCAGTTGATATGTGACCTCACTTGGCACGAAGATTATTTCATAAGCCAATTTAAATGGGGCTTAAGAGATAATGTGAAGGACCTTCTACTCACAATAACAGAGGTTAAGACATTGAATGAATACATCAACCAGGCTATTCAATGTGATAACCGCCTTTTTGAAAGGAAACAAGAAAAACAAGTAGAAGGAAGACCTCGCCAATGGAAACCCTTTCAGCCCACTCCTAGAGATGAGTCTATGCCCGAACCTATGCAAATAGATGTAACTAGGTTCCAGCCTCTAACACCACAAGAGAAACGAAGAAGGAGGGATAACAAGTTATGCTTGTATTGTGGAAACCCTGGCCATATTACAATTAATTATCCCAACAAGAGAACGAACTCCAAAGTCGCAACCACCCTTGTAGAGTAGGGAAAGGAGGAAGTACAATTGTAAAAGAGATCATACAGTCGGACCATGATATAAGAAAGGGTCTCATAATTCCAGTCACACCTGTAAAACATGTTGTTAGGTGGAGAATCACTAGAGAAGGGATGGTATGAACCATTCCTTACACATGAGTGCCAAGTGGCACTCATGTGAGATGCCACTTAGTGATTCAATGAAGAGGGAATTAAAAGAATGCTACACGGCTGGGTGGTAAGAAAAAGGCTTCATTCTCCGTGAAGAATCTCCAAAAATTCAGCCGACGATCATCTTCATCAAAGAACGTGCTGACGAACTCCAAAACTGGAGGGTGTCACCGGGAATTTAACAGCTGGTATCGGATCAGGTACGCACGCGAATCAAGGCATTAACTGCCCAAACAACTGCCCGCGACGGAGCTCAATATCTGTCGCTGCGCACGTCCCACAGAGGAGTTCAAGCGACCCACGAGTCACTCCCTCTACCGTCCCTCTAGGATGGTGAACAATGTGAAGTGTGCCCATCTTTTATATTGCAATTTTGGTGCTCCATTTCCTCTATATGGGATTAAAACATGTCGCCTGGCTGCTTCACATCGATACTCCATTTCAAAAGATTACTAAGAGGTACTATAGCAGTTGATTTTTGAATTTTTTTCTTAACTTTGGGGAGACATAAAGGACATTTTGGATCAAAATATTCGCAAAGAAATGAGGTATACATGTAATATGGGCTGTGGATATGGGGTATGGGCTTTGGGTTGTTTCAAAAAAGCTTTGGGTTGTTCCTCAATTTTGAGCTTCTCAAAGTTATCCATCCATGAAGATGAGTTCTTTCACTTCCTACTCTTGACCTACCCGGTTTCTCCGCACCATAGCTTCCACATACGATATCGGATTTCAAAAATCTTGGTCATGTTTCAAAGCCACACTTCTAAGCTTCGCTTACAAACCATAGGTGTTGGATTTGGATGAGATTTACCCCACCAAAATCTCTCTGCAGTGCTTCAATAGGAACTAGGCGGCCACTCCCGGGCCTAGTTTTTCGCCATCCGGTGTCCAAATTCACTTTTTTCACTTGGGATAGTCTCAAACTTTTGAGGTACAGGTGCTGGGCTACACTTCTTTGACTAGCGAGGATTGATAAATTTCAGAAGTTGCTCAGTTTTATTCAGTTTTCCTGGTTGGGGCTATTTCCACGTGGTTTTGGTATTGTTTTGGATGGTTTATGGTGTTTAGAACCTTCTTGGACCAACCAGACATTTCCAATTTCTGTTTGGGCCTGGCAAGGATTCAAAATCAGCGACCTGAAGCCTCAAGGACCACTTGGATTTTTCTTCCACAAGCTTTACTTTGTAACAAGGAAGTGCTTTTGTGATATATTTCTCTTCTTCTTGCATATCTGAACTTTACTTCCATTCATTTTCATATACTCTATAGAGTTAGCAAACGGGAGAAGGGAAGAAAAACATGGAATCTAAAGGGAAACAAGTAGTTCAACATACTTCTCCATCTAAAGAGAAACTAGAGGATCCTGATTCTAGAATGGAAGAAGCAGAACTAGGGCAAGAAGTAGAAGAGAACCTAGAAGAGAAAAAGCCTCAGCAAGAGGAATATACATATGAGGAACTGTTAGATGAGTTTGTCACTCGTGACCAATTCATAGACTTGAAAGAGCAAACCCTTAAATTAGAGAGATATCTTGGTAGCATCACATCTCTCATACAACAACTTAAGTCTCAAATGATCTCACTTGAGACTAGTGTCACCTCTTTCCTAGCTAGGAAGGAAAGAGAGACCCCTCTTATTCCTTTGGAACTCACTAGGAAAGATACTTCTCTTCCTAGTAAGCACAAAGGAGAGAGCTCTAGGGAAGCTCCCCTCTTGAAAGACTTGAAGCCACCTACCTTTACAGGGGATGACCGAGATAGGAATAAGGATGCAATCTACACGTTTTTACAAAAGTGGCATGATTTGCATCAATTGAAGGGCACCCCACCAGAGTACCGTGTGCTAGAGGTGAGTCTCTCCCTAGGTCCGCGTGCTTACAAGTGGTGGATGAGTCTTAAGGAGGCGAGCTCTATCCCTACTGACTGGACTCAGTTTGAGAATCTTTTTCTTAAAGAGTTTCTTCCTGAGAACGAGGAGGAGAGGAATTGGGATGAGTGGGATAGGATTACACAGAGAGGTAGGCCTCTTTTGGTCTACCTATCCCACTATAGAGAGATCATTTTGAAACTTAAGGGCTTAGATGATTTCCAGAAGACCAGAGGGTTTGTTAGGGGCTTAGATAAAGCCATAAAGAGGGAAGTCAAAAGGAATGTGCCTAAGACGTTTGAGGAGGTGATCAAATACGTACAGATCTATGAGGACCATAACCGTCCTCAGTATATTCCTATGGAGAGGGATCAACCCCTCAAGCCTCTTAGTACGACTAAGTTCAAAAGGAAGTTGCCTTTTGGGAAAAACAAAGTTTTTATTAAAAAGCAAAGATCACAAGGGCCTAAATTATCCACATACCAGTTTGAGAGGGCCAAAAGAGAGAACCTGTGCTTTAGGTGCCTATCTCCTAGCCATTCACAGTGGAACTATCCACTCAAGAAGGGGGAAGAAAAGAAGAAGGGACCAGAGTCTAGTACGGCCCCTGAAAAGGGCAAAAAGGTGGTCCACCTAATGCAGACCCTTCCTATTCATGGTAGCTCTAGTTGCAAGGGAGTGGAAGTGATGCATGAGAATATAGAGCACACCTATTTTTTGACTCAATCATTGTGGTCACAGTAGTTTGGACCACATGACCTAGTCAAATTGCATGGTAGTGTGTACGGGACCAGGGTGCGGGTCATGATAGATGACTCTGCCACTCATAATTTTATAAACTATGCTTTGGTCAAGAAATTGAAGATTCCTCATCTTTGTATCTATGATGCAAGGGCAAGATAAGAGGATATGGGATACTATGGTATCCAATCTGAAAGTCAAGATGCAGGACTATACAGATTATATGGACTTCCAAATTATGAATATGGAGAGAACAGATCTAGTCTTAGGAAGAGAATGGCTATGGGGGTTGGGAGACACACTTAAACACAGGTATCAAAACAACACACTTGAATTTGAAAATAATGGAAGTAAAGTTTGTATTCAAGGAGAGAGAGATGTACCTAGTGCACCTCTCATTTCATCACTAGAGTTGTATATTCTTTGTTATTCTCAGCATGTACATGACATGTTTTTATTGTATAGTGATGATATGGAGCATTGTACAGACAGCTCATCTGATGTATATTTTCATGCTAGGAATGTAAATATGAGTAGGACTTTCTACTATTCTTTTTTGCAAGAGTGTGTGGTTAAAAGTTTTAAGGATCTTATGTTTGAGTATAGAGATGTTTTTCCCACTGACTTACCTAGAGGGCTACCACCTGAGAGAGGGGACATTGACCATGCCATAGAGGTTGTTACTAACACTAACCCTATTTGCAGGCCACCTTATAGGCTTAGTGTTTCTCAGCATGAGGAGGTTGAGAAGCAATTGCAGGATTATTTAGATAAGGGCTTCATTAAACCTAGTAACTCACCATGGGCATCGCCAATGCTCCTAGTTAAAAAGAAATATCGCTCTATGAGACTATGTATAGACTATAGAGCACTTAATAAGGTAACTATCAAAAATAGGTTTCCAATGCCTAGGTTGGAAGATCTATTTGATCAGTTACATCAAGCTAGGTATTTTACCAAGCTTGACCTTAGATCAGGAATCAGAAAAGGAGCCTTGGATGATATTCTGATCTATAGTGCATCAAAAAAGGAGCACTTGGAACACTTGAGGAAGGTATTTCAAGTGCTAAGGGAAAATTCACTCTTTGCTAAGGAATCAAAGTGTGAATTTTTCAAGACAGAGGTTAGATACCTGGGGCATATAGTCTCCCAGGATGGAATCTAGATGGATCCTAAAAAAGTAAGGGCTATTATGGAATGGCCACATCCAAGGAACCTGGAAGAGTTGTAGATCTTCCTAGATTTATCAGGTTTCTATCAAAGATTCATTAAGAACTATGCCAAAATTGTTGTCCCGATGACGGAACAGCTTAAAGGGAAAGGGAAAGCCTTTCATTGGGGAGACGAACAGAAGCAAAGTATGGAGAAGTTGAAAGTAGCAATTGCTACTGCTCCACTTTTACATATAGCAAATCCCAACAAACCATTTGTGGTTGAGCCTGACGCGAGTGACTTTGCCATAGGAGCGGTTTTAGTACAAGATGGTCGACCAGTAGCTTTGGGAACAAGAAACTAGAACCGGCTCAAAAGAATTACTCCGTCTATGAGGAGTTGTATGCAATAGTCCATGCTTTGAAGAAGTGGCATCATTATTTATATGGTGCCAAAGTTATGATAGTGTTTGATCAAGAGAGCATTAAGTGGCAAAGGTCATAAGGCGTGATGGGCAGAGACCCTTCAGGAGTTTGATTATGAGCTTAGGTATAAGAAGGGAAAGTTTAATGTAGTGGCTAATTCACTTAGTCGCATGCCTATGCTCAATGGACTAAGTTTTACTCAGATCACTAGTGAGCTACTTGAGTCCATTAAAGGAAAATGTAGGCTTGATCCTGCATATTCCGAGATTCGGGAAGCCATAGAGCATGGGAATTGTGATATACGGGTTTCCAGGGAGGATGGAGTATCGACGGGTACTCAAGAAGGATTCAAGTGGAAGAATTACAGTGTCCATGATGGATATCTGTTATACAAAGGTAAGGTGTGTGTCCCTAGAGATACCGAGATGAGACGGCATATTTTATATGAGTGTCATGACACACTTAGTGTGGGACACCCAGGAGTTAACAAGACTTATGATCTTGTTAAGAGGCAGATTTATTGGCCTAGAATTCATAAGGACGTCCTAGAGTATGTGCTTAAGTGCAACAAATGCAAGGTCAACAAAGCTGAGAGATTGAGGATTGGAGAACTACTCCACCCATTGGATATTCCTAATGGGAAGTGGGAGAGTATCTCCATGGACTTTATAGTCGGATTACCTAAGACACAGAGAGGGCACGACTCGGTCTAGGTAATTGTGGATAGGTTAACCAAAATGGCTAGGTTTATTCCGACACGTACTACAGTGAAGACACCAGAGTTGGCTAGACTCTTTGTTGAGAACCTATACCGGTTATATGGTCTTCCTTTAGACATAGTTTTCGATCGGGATAGGAAGTTTACTAGCCACTTTTGGAGAGCGGTCTTCAAAAGGTTGGATATGAAACTTAGCATGAGTACGGCCGAGCATCCACAGTCGGATGGGCAAACAGAGAGGGTTAACCAAATCCTAGAGGATATGCTTCGAGCATATGTGAATGAAAGGCAAACTAATTGGGAAGAGTACTTACCTATAGTAGAGTTTGCATATAATAGTGCCAAGCACCCTTCCACTGGGCATAGTCCATTTATACTTTGGAAGAGATGAATGATATGCTTAGGCTTGCTAAGGACATCATTAGGAGAGCTCAGGATAGAGTTAGAGCCTATGCTGACCCTCAAAGGAGAGATATCAACTTTGAGGTAGGAGAGCAAGTCTATCTTAGAGTTCCATCTAGGTCTAAAACCATAAAGACGGGACCTTGTCCAAAACTATCTCCTAGGTATTGTGGACCACTCCAAATACTTAAGAGAATAGGAAAGATAGCTTACCAGCTCCAACTTCCAGAGAATAGTCAAATCCATCCAGCTTTTCATGTTAGCCGACTTAAGAAAAGGCTGGGTGAATCTGACAACCTCATTCCAGATAGTGAGGTAGTAGAGCCTATTTCTGTTCAATCTGTTCCACACGAGCTTGAGAGCATACTACGCACTCGAGAGAAACGGACAAGAAGTCACTTGTATAAAGAGTGTCCAGTAAAGTGGAAAGATAGTTCAGAAGATAGTGCCACATGGGATCGGGTTAGCACCCTTCAGAGACGGTTTCCCAACTTTAGATTACCTTCCCAAGAGTCTTCTTGAGGGGAAGGATATGGGGAAACAACACGGAGACAGGACCATGCATTTTTATGCATGGGGATTTAGTGGGAGTAGTCATTCTATTAATTCTCTCTTAACTAGACCTTCCAATACCATTTTTGAGGACAAAAATGGACTTAAGGGGAAGGAAATGTTAGGTGGAGAATCACTAGAGAAAGGATGGTGTGAACCATCCCTTAGATTCAATAAGAAGGGCATACACATGAGTGCCAAGTGGCACTCATGTGAGATGCCACTTAGTGATTCAATGAAGAGGGAATTAAAAGAAGGCTACACGACTGGGCGGTAAGAAAAAGGCTTCATTCTCCATGAAGAATCTCCAGGAATTCAGCCGGCGATCATCTTCATCGAAGAACGTGCTGACGAACTCCAAAACTAGAGGGTGTCAGCGGGAATTTGACACATGTCTCGCCCCTGTCAAGTTAATCATGTCTAAGAAGATCCTTTGCCTTATAGCTCTGGTAGATTCAGGAGCCTCCTCATGTTTCATTGATGAGGGACTCATTAAAAAACATGGAATTCTAGTACTTCGAAAGAACAAACCAGTAGTAGTTGAAGTAGTAGATGGATGGCCTCTAGCATCGGGGAATATAACCATGGAAACCATACCACTAAGAGTACACCTTGGTAAACATGATTCACACATATGTTTCAATGTAATATCAAGTCCAGTAAACATGGTTATCATCAGAATGCCATGGTTAAAGAAACATAATCCATAAATTAATTGGGAGAATAATAAAATCACCCATCGAGATATCCAGAAGAACCCGAAATATGTTGGAGCCAAAGCCTTCATACATGCACTAAGGAAGGAACCGACGTATATGATCTATGCCATACCAACTCAAGAGCCCAAGAAAGATGATTCAATGAAGCTACCTGACCAATACCAAGGGTTTGAAGATGTCTTTGAAAAAAAGAATGCAGATATGCTCCCAGAGCATAAACCTTATGATTGTGCCATAGAACTTCAAGAGGGAGCACAACCATCCTTCGGGCCAATCTATAGACTATCCCGAGAGGAACTTACAGAATTACGTAAGAATATTGATGAGAATCTAGCCAAGGGGTTTTTCAAACACTCAAAGTCTCCTGCAGGATCCCTATCCTATTTGTAAAGAAGAAGGAAGGAACTCTTCGAATATGTGTGGACTATCCTGGTTTGAATAAATTCACAATAAAGAATAAATATCCTCTACCACTTATATTAGAGCTCTTGGAACACCTCGAAAAAGTAAAGTTCTTTACTAAGATTGACCTTCGAGGAGTATACAATCTTCTCAGGGTCAGAGAAGGAGATGAATGGAAGACAACATTCTGAACAAGGTATGGACACTTTGAATATGTAGTTATGCCATTTGGTCTCACAAATGCTCCGGTAGTCTTTCAGCATATGATGAATGATATCTTTCGAGAGTATTTAGATGATTTTGTGGTAATATATCTTGATGATATCTTGATATTCTCCAAAAATCTAGAGGATCATGAATGTCATGTAAAGATAGTCCCAAAGAAACTAAGAGAAAAAGGGTTATATGCAAAATTGGAGAAGTGTTATTTCCGTCAGACAGAAGAAGAGTTTTTAGGGTACATTGTATCAGAGGAAACTAGCTTGCAATCCTCAAAGTCGAAATCCTGAAGTAGTTTTTCAACATATTTTGATTGATGCATAATGATTCCCCCCTCAACGAATACAAACTAGATGCCAAGATAGTAGCACAAAAGACCAAGATCAGTGACATCAAAAGTATACTGCAAATCAACCATAATGTCAAGTTTTCCATCACATGATCCACTCAAGAGTATGTCATCGACATAAAGAACAAGCACTATAAGATCAGCCCCATCTTTGCGTACATAGAGCATGCTTTCAATTGGACTAGATGTGAAGCCAAGAGCAATCAAGTGCTTATGGATTTTGTCATAGCATGCACATGGAGCTTGCTTGAGACCATGCAAGGCTTTATGCAAGCGACAAACCATGTGCTCTTTCCCTTTCATGGAAAATCCAGGAGATTGCTTCACATAGAACTCTTATTGCAAATCTCCATTCAAGAAGGCTGTTTTTATGTTCAGTTGATGCCCTTTCCAACCTGTAGTCATGCGTGATGTAGGGGCAAAATTTTCCTCATGGTCAATGCCATATTGTTGCACTTATCCTTTGACAACCATTCTAGCTTTGTAGCGATCAATGCTACCATCAAACTTTCTCTTAATCTTGCAAACCCACTTTGTACCAATGGCATTTTTTTCCTTTTAGCAATTCACATAACTCCCAAGTACCATTCCTATGTATGGAATCCATTTCTGATTACATAGCACTCATCCATTGTGGATCGTCACATGCATCTTCAAAAGTAAGTGGCTCTTCATTACATGTTGTTGCAATAAGAGAATAATCCACAAAATTACTTGATGCATGGTGAGAGCTTGATCTTGTTCTACCAAGTAAAGGTGCACTCAATTTGTTATCTTGTAAAGTTTGTTTCAGCCACTTTGGCATAGTTTGTGCACTCTTGATAGACATGCGTTCATTATGTAATACATCATCAACATGTACATCATGCGTGGGATGAATTTCATGCTCATTTTCAGCCATATTTTGATGCAAATGTTCAGCCATATGTGGCTGGAAATTTCTAGTAGTTCCGATAATTTTTGGCCAAGAACTTCCAACCATGTTTGGCTGGAAATTCTCTGCATTTTTAGCTCTATTTTGCTAGAATTTGTCAGCCCTTTGAGCCTTAGTTTCCTGGTCTACATGGCCATAGTCAAGCGCACCATTTTGGAACAAAGGCATGAGTGTATTGAACACATCTTGTGAGCTAACTGTTGGCTATTTTTTGCATTCAAGTAGAGGGAAAACTTAATTTTCAGCAAATACATCTTGACTCACAATAATTGTGTTTATCAATGGATGGTACAAGCGATATCCCTTACTTTCAGCACTATAACCAACAAATATACATTTCTTTGCCTTGTCATCAAATTTGTGAAGTTGTTGTGATGGCACAAGAGCATATGCCAAACAACCAAACACATGCATATGACTAACCATAGGGTTATGTCCACTCCAAGCTTCATACAAAGTGATGACTCTCAATGATTTTGTAGGGCAGCGATTCAACACATAGTTTGCACACATGATCGCTTCCATCCAAAACTTGGTAGGAAGGTGCTTTCCTTTAACCATAGACCATGCCATTTCAAGTAGATTTCTATTTTTACACTCCACAACAACATTTTGTTGAAGTGTATATGGCACTGTACATTGGTGTGAAATACCTCTTTCACCAAGAAAAGCATTAAACTCATGTGACATGTATTCACCATCATGATCCATACAGAGTCCAAAGCTTTTTTGAAGAAAAATTTTCAGCCATAGCTAGAAATGCTTTAAAGCAAGAAAATAATTGATTCTTTGCTTTCATAGGATACACCCATGTATGAAGAGTAGCATCATCAATGAAGGTAATGAAATATACATGCTTCCCAAAAGATGGAGTCTGGACGGGACCACATACATCACTATGAACAAGCTGTAATTTTCTTATAGTGTGCATATGACTATCTTTTGGAAAAGAAGCATGATGCATTTTTCCAAGAATGCAACCTTCACATGCATGCTTTTCAATGGACTCAAGTGTTGGAAAACCAATAACCATGTCCTTCTTTTGCAAGTAAAGCAAACTATTGAAGTACAAGTGACCAAAACGAGCATGCCAAAGCTCCATTTCAGGCATGGAAGAAGTATGAGCAACTAAGGCATTTGAGGTAGCCCTCTTGTATGTATCCATGTGATACAAAACATTACATAATGTATCGGACATCATGATAATATCACCATTGCTGAAATCATGAACCATACACTTATCATCAACAAAGTGTACATGACGTCCAGCTTTGGCAATCAATGGAACTGAAATTAAGTTCTTCTTGATACTAGGTACATACAATGCATTTTTCAAGAGAATCACACCTCCATTTGCAGATGTAAGCTCAATTTCTCCTACTCCAATGATAGCATAAGAGGCAATGTTTGTAGACACCACATGTCCTCCTTTGGTGCATCTTTCAAAGATACAAAAAACCTTTTGCATGAAGTTATGTGCTTTGAAGAACCACTATCAAAGAACCAATCCGAATCAGCCTCACTCACAACCATACATTTAGAATGCAAAGATGCATCATAATGACATCTAACAACACATGCCCAAAAATCTTGAGCCATGTTAGCTGCATCATTCTTTGCATTTGCTGAATTTTCAGTAGTAGACATGCCGGATTCCTTTTTCTTTTCATTGCGTTTAGCAATCTTTCTACACTCATCAATGTTGGAGCAAACCAATCACAAATTGGTGATTATACAGATCTTGGAGAATGCTTATGGTCAGAATGAAGCAAAGGAAGACATTTGCAAAATGAAGAAGAAGTCAGAATGTTGTCTTGTACACATATGTACATTAGCATAGTCATAGATGACTTAGATCTTTTGTTCAGTAAGAATTATGTACAAATTATCTATAAATACCTTGAGAAAAGTCGGGGCATGGAGGAGAGCACATGAGAGCATATGTGACAATAGTCATATGTCAAGATTGAGAGAGATAGAAGCTATGAGATAGTGGAAAGTGAATGTGTGTTTGCTCTCATCACTCAGTTGTAATTTTCTGAGTTAATGAAGAAATATTGCGCCCGATCTTTTCGTGTCTGCTCCTTCTGTGTTAGATCATTTGTGAAATCCTTTTGAGGATATCTAAGTTGTTAGTTAATGAGCCTGTGACCTGAATTTCAGAGTCCAATTGTGAACAGGCTAGGAGAATTATGAGTAGGAACATTCATATGTGTTGAATGTCTACAGTTCTCTGAAACAGGCGCAAAATTCGTGTTTGATCTTTTGGTCAGTGCTCACTCCATAGTTTAAAGTTTTGTGCAAGCAAGCACTTAATCTTTAAGTTGGAAGGTGATCTACTCGTGGCTAAAAGCATTTGGCAAAACGGGTTAGATACTGTGAGAATCAAAGTTAAGAAGTTAGGGGTGTCTGAATCGACTTCTCAGAAGTACAGTTTCTGACATAGGTAACTTGAGAAGTTGATTTCTCAAGCTACACTTAATCTTTTGGAGTAATTCAACTTGGAATAGTTGCGCAATCTCTAAGAGATGATTCGTACAAAGTTTCATCAAAAACTTTACACATTTGATAAGTCAATGTAAGGAAATAGTGCAGCAGACTTTTCTGTGTATCACCTTCTTCACAGATTTGTTCATCTTTTGATAATTAGAAGTTGATCCTCTAAATGTGTGAAAGGTTTTGACTTATTCTTGGTATAGAAGTGCTCTAATCACAAGAATAAGTTGTTCTTTTGGAGATTAACATTCTCCATCAGTGGTATCAGAGCAGGAGACATCAATTTGAAGAAAAGGAGGATCCCGACTGCTGCAGATTCAAGAAATTCAACATTTGAAGTATCAAGAAGTGAAAGCTTGGAGTCAAAGCTCGAGGAGAAGACAAATTGACATCAAGAAAGGCAAAAGGAGTTCAATTCGAAGTAAAGGTACATACATTGTTTGTAAAGCTTGAAGATTTCAATACACAGGTGAATACAAGATGGGAGAAAGCTTGCAGATTGATAAGCTAGATAGAGAGAACTATCCAGCATGGTCCATGAGGATGGAAGCACACCTCATGAGCAAAGATCTTATATCATTTATTACAGGAGATGAAGAAAAACCAGAATTTGCAGATCCAAGTATTCCTACTAGGGAAGAACTTGCAATGTTGAAGACTTGGATGAGAAAGGATGCTCAAGCAAGGAGTATCATCTACATGGCTGTAAATGATTACCTTCTACCTCACATCAGAGGTTTAGAAAGTGCTACAGATGTTTGGAATGCCTTGGAAGAGCATTTCCAAAATACAACTAAGTCAAGGAAGTCCTCACTATGGGCTGAGTTCACAACTTTCAAGAAGAAGAGCTCACAATCAATTTCAGATTATGTGGCAAGGATGAAAGATATTGCAGATAGCTTGGGAGCAGTGGATGAAGATATTGAAGAGGAAAAGCTGGTAAGACAAATACTTACAGGTCTAAGAGGTGATGAGAAGTGGAAGCCTTTTATCTTGTCCATAGAATTGTCACTTGATCACTTTACTCCTGACCTTAATCAATTGCTAGGACACATGCTAACCTTTGAGCAGGATCTTAAAGGAGACAATGATAGAAGTACAAGTCAAGCTATGTACTCCAAAGATAAGAAAAAGAATGGCAAGGGAAAGCAATCAAATGAAGATGAAGGAAACTCAAATCAAGCCAACTTCACAAAAGGGAAGACAAATTTCAGAGGTAAAGGAAGAGGAGGTAAGAACAAAGATAATGCTAAAGCTTGTTGGATTTGTGGCAGAACAAATCATTTGGCAAATGATTGTTGGTATAACAATCAAAGTGGAGGATACAACAATCAGAATTATAGTCAAAGAGGTAGAGGAGGCAGAAACCAAAGAGGCAATTTCAGAGGAAGAGGTGGTAGGACATCATATGGTAGAGGAGGTGGAAGAAACTTCCAATCTCAGTCCTACAACAATAATTATTACAATTATGCATCAGATCAGAAGGATGATATGACTCTTATCCTAAATGCAACTCATGAATCAATGGGAGAAGATCAAAGAGTGTTTTATATTGACTCAGGGTGCAGTAACCATCTGAGTGGGAACCTATCCTTGATGACTGATATGGAAGCAAGGGTGAATGGACATACAGTTCAAACAGGTGACAATACCAAACATAAAGTGGAGAGCATTGGATCAGTGAAGACAAAGAGTGGAAGTACACTTCTGAGTAAGGTACTTTATGTCCCTACTATTCCTAAAAATTTGATAAGTGTAGGGCAAATTGTGGAGAAAGGATATGAGGTAAGATTTACAAATGATGGTGTCTATGTACAAGATCCAAATCAGGGATATAGAACCATAATTGCAGGTAAAAAGGAAGGAAGATTGTTTACTCTCAAAGTCCAAGGTAATGTAGGACATGCATTGTTTACCTATGGAGGTCAAAAGGTATCTGAATTGGACCTATGGCATAAGAGGCTAGGTCATTTCAATGAAAGAGCTATAAAGGAGATGTCAAAGAATCAGGTGGTGCTTGGATTGCCAAACATTGAAGGGCAACATATGGTGTACAAGTGTGAAGCTTGTCAATTAGGTAAAGCACATAAAAGTTCTTATAACAAATCAGGATACAAGTATTCAAACATGCTTGAATTGGTTCATACAGATGTTTGGGGTCCCTCAAGGGACTATAGCATAAATGGATCCAGATATTATGTGTTGTTTGTTGATGATGCAACCAGGTGGATTACTTTGTATGTAATCAAGGACAAATCAGAAGTCTTTAAGACATTCAAACATTTCCATGCTTATGCAGAAAGGATCACAGGACAAAAGCTAAAGAGGTTAAGATCAGATGGAGGGGGAGAGTATTTCTCAAAAGAGTTTGATGATTATTTGTGGAATGCAGGTATCAAAAGAGAAGTAACTTGCAGGTACTCCCCTCAACAAAATGGAGTAGCAGAAAGGAGGAATAGGACTCTTGTAGAGTTTGCAAGAGTCATGATGAAGGAAAAGAATTGTCCAAATTACTTATGGGCAGAGGCCATTAACACTGCAACATACCTTGTGAATAGGTTGCCTTGCAAAGCCTTGAATGGAGGAACCCCTTATGAAGCATGGTGGGGTAAGAAACCTAGTCTTGATCATTGTAAAGTATTTGGATGTATTGCATATGCTTATGTTCCTTCACAATTAAGACATAAGCTAGAACCAAAAGCAGAGAAGTATGTGTTTATTGGATATGATGATAGACAGATGGGTTACAGGTTGTGGAGTCCATCCACAAAGCAATTTCTTGTTACTAAAGATGTAACATTTGATGAGCAAAACATGTGGTATACAGGATCACCAAATGAGTATGCAGGTGTTGAAGAAATTCAAAGGAAAGGAAAGGCAAAGGTAAAGGTATGTGAAGAAATTGTTGATGAAGTTGACTCTAGATGTAGAGTGCAGGATCATGTAGAAGAAGGGCCAAGATTTGATCCCGAATCAAATGAGGCTGAAACTTCAAGAAGTGCAGAAATCAGAAGATCTACAAGAGAAAGGAAAGAGCCTATAAGGTATAGCTATGATACATCTGTCCTAACAACAAGAGATTATGCTTACATTGTGAAAACAGAAGAAGATCCAACCACTTATGAAGAAGCCAAAGGTAAACAGAATTGGGAGAAGGCAATGCAAGAAGAGTATGATGCTCTACTTGAAAATGAAACTTGGGAATTAGTACCAAGACCAAAGAATCAGAAAGTCATTGGATGCAAGTGGGTATACAAAACAAAGAGGTTTGCAGATGGTAAGGTGTCTAGATATAAGGCTAGACTTGTGGTTAAAGGTTATGCCCAAACTTATGGGGTAGATTATGATGAAACCTTTAGTCCTGTTGCTAAGATGTCTACAATTAGGACATTGATTGCTATTGCTGCTTGCAAAGGATGGAAATTATCACAATTGGATGTGAAGAATGCATTTCTTAATGGTTACATTGCAGATGAAGTATATATGGAGCAACCAGAAGGTTTCATGGAGTCAATTGGATCAGATTATGTGTGTAAGCTCAAGAGAGCTTTATATGGGTTGAAGCAAGCCCCAAGAGCTTGGAATTACAGATTAGTCAAGTTCTTGAATGAATGTGGATTTCAAGCATCAAAGGCAGATAGTAGCTTGCTAGTGAAGGCAAGTGAAAATGGATATATTTACATGTGCATTTATGTTGATGATATTATTGTTACAGGAACAGATGCTCAAGGAATCAATGAACTCAAGAAGCAAATAGAGAAGGAGTTTAAGATAAGTGATTTGGGAAACTTATCTTATTTTCTAGGAATGCAGATTGTGTATACTCAACATGGAGTATATGTTTCACAAGAGAGATACTTGAAGAATCTTTTGATCAAGTTTAACATGGAAGATTGCAAGACCTCAACCACTCCATTGGAGGTAAATCATAAATTAAGCAGGTATGGAGGTGAAGAGTTTAATGACATGAAGAAATATCAGAGTTTGGTAGGTAGTCTAATCTATGCTACTTTGACAAGGCCAGACCTATCATATGCAGTAGGTGTGTTGTCACAATTTATGCATTGTCCAAAGAAGACTCATTGGATTGCAGCCCAAAGGGTACTCAGATATATCAAGGGAACCTTAAGTGAAGGTTTGTACTATGGTTTCACTTCTGACACAAGAATCAAAGTGTTTAGTGATGCAGATTGGGCAGGTGACTCAGATGATAGAAGGTCTACTCATGGATATCTATGTTATGTTGGAGACAAGTTAGTGTCTTGGTGTTCAAAGAAGCAACACACAGTTGCTTTATCATCCACAGAGGCTGAGTATAAGGGAATGGTTGAAGCTGCAAAAGAAGTCATATGGTTGAAGACCTTGATGAAAAGTTTTGAGATTGATCATAGTACTCCAATAATTTTTGGAGACAATATGAGTTCTTTGTATTTGGCAGCTAACCCTGTTTTCCATGCCAGGACTAAGCATATAGAGATACAGTATCATTTCTTGAGGGAAAAGGTACTAGATAAAGAGATTGAAGTGATGTACACTCCAACAAAAGAACAAGTGGCAGATATGATGACAAAAAGCTTGGATGGACCTAAGCTACAGAGATTCAAGGAGATGGCAGGAGTGAAGAAGAATGGAATAATCACAATTAGTGATTGAGGGGGAGCTGTTGGAGCAAACCAATCACAAATTGGTGATTATACAGATCTTGGAGAATGCTTATGGTCAGAATGAAGCAAAGGAAGACATTTGCAAAATGAAGAAGAAGTCAGAATGTTGTCTTGTACACATATGTACATTAGCATAGTCATAGATGACTTAGATCTTTTCTTCAGTAAGAATTATGTACAAATTATCTATAAATACCTTGAGAAAAGTCGGGGCATGGAGGAGAGCACATGAGAGCATATGTGACAATAGTCATATGTCAAGATTGAGAGAGATAGAAGCTATGAGATAGTGGAAAGTGAATGTGTGTTTGCTCTCATCACTCAGTTGTAATTTTCTGAGTTAATGAAGAAATATTGCGCCCGATCTTTTCGTGTCTGCTCCTTCTGTGTTAGATCATTTGTGAAATCCTTTTGAGGATATCTAAGTTGTTAGTTAATGAGCCTATGACCTGAATTTCAGAGTCCAATTGTGAACAGGCTAGGAGAATTATGAGTAGGAACATTCATATGTGTTGAATGTCTACAGTTCTCTGAAACAGGCGCAAAATTCGTGTTTGATCTTTTGGTCAGTGCTCACTCCATAGTTTAAAGTTTTGTGCAAGCAAGCACTTAATCTTTAAGTTGGAAGGTGATCTACTCGTGGCTAAAAGCATTTGGCAAAACGGGTTAGATACTGTGAGAATCAAAGTTAAGAAGTTAGGGGTGTCTGAATCGACTTCTCAGAAGTACAGTTTCTGACATAGGTAACTTGAGAAGTTGATTTCTCAAGCTACACTTAATCTTTTGGAGTAATTCAACTTGGAATAGTTGCGCAATCTCTAAGAGATGATTCCTACAAAGTTTCATCAAAAACTTTACACATTTGATAAGTCAATGTAAGGAAATAGTGCAGCAGACTTTTCTGTGTATCACCTTCTTCACAGATTTGTTCATCTTTTGATAATTAGAAGTTGATCCTCTAAATGTGTGAAAGGTTTTGACTTATTCTTGGTATAGAAGTGCTCTAATCACAAGAATAAGTTGTTCTTTTGGAGATTAACATTCTCCATCAATCAATAGTATGACAAGCCTTCTGGCAATATTTGCATCTCTTCTTCTTTTGCAAATCACCATCATTAGAGGGATGAGTGGAAGAGGAAGGTTGACGCTTTGGTTTTGATGAACCCAAAGCTGAACCATACATGTTTTTCCCCTTTTGTGAGATAGCAAGTGCTTGCGTTGCCTTAATCAAACCACTCTTATTCACTCTAGAT
>CM035438.1:101472638-101605138 GCA_020310875.1 Ceratopteris richardii | reverse complement strand
TTACTCTAGTTTTCCTCCTCTTCCACAATCCAATTACTCAACCGAACTTGTTGCTTCATCTCTCCAACCTACCAAACTATCTACCCTACAAACTTCAGCAGTGGATGCCCAACAGAAGCAACCATGCATCACCTGTTGGAATTGCGATAAAGCTGGACATACAAAAAAGAAGTGTTGATTGTGACCTCTTCACATGAAACCAATTGCAGTCCAACTGCATAACATGGAGGCCCATAATGAAGAAATTCCTCCTGTTTGGATAGAGGAAGCATTGGAGGACTTAAGTACCTTGGGTAACGATATCTCAATTCATTCTTTACTTTGCATGTAGGGTACTATCAATAACAAACTGGTTAATAATTTACATGATGATGGTAGTTCACATGATTTCATTTTACATTTATTAGTACAAGAACTTAAATTAAAAACATTTCCTTCCTTGTATAAAGTGAAAAATGCATTTCAAGGTAGTCGTTATAATGTAACATGAGAAGTGCAAGATGTTATCATTAGCATAGGCCTTTTCATCGTCATTATAACCCACACATTAACTACCATATAGATACCTTTAACTTTAAGTTTAAAGGTCAAATCAATACTTTGTCAGCACAACATGATTTCTATCCATTTCCATTGATTAGTTGTACTCAAATAAAACGTGCATTTAGGAAAGGATTCGATTCATGCATTGTTTTTGTCAATGTCATAAATGATTATACTCATACACTTCCCAATGCACATAAACCTTTCATGACTACTTATAAGGATTGTTTTATGTCTGATTATCCCTCTAAATTACTACCATCGCAAGGATCCTTTGAGCATAGCATAGACTTAATTCTTGGTATTTGTCCTCCTCATAAAGCACCTTATAGGCATGGCCCACTACACCAAAAGGAAATAGAAAACCAAGTGAAAGACCTACTCCACAAAGGACTTATAAGGCCTAGTTCTTCCCCATTTGGAGCACCAGTTCTCTTAGTATAGAAGAAAAATAAAACTTATCAAATGTGCATTGATTATAGAGCCCTTAACAAGATCACAATAAAGAATAGATACCCTATTCCTCGAATAGATGATCGTTTAGATAAATTACAAGGAGGTTATGTCTTTAGTAAATTGATCTAAAATCGCGTTACCATCAGATTCCTATGACACAAAGTGATATTTTTAAGACTACATTTAGAACTCAAACCGGCCATTATGAATTTATGGTAATGCCCTTTGGATTTACTAATGCCCCTGCTACATTTGCATGAATGAAGAACAACATTTTTCCTAATTACCAAGCTTTTGTTCTTGTATTCTTTGATGATATACTTGTTTATATTAAGAATGCTATTGAGCATGAGAAGCATCATAAAACAATTTTTCGTTTGCTACGAGAGAACATACTTTATGCTAACCCTGAAAAGATTTACTTCTTTCAACATAAGCTAGAATATCTAGGACATATTATTTCAAGTGAAGGCATGCATGTGGCTCCAAAAAATGTTGAAGCTATAGTAGAATGTCCTACACCACAATCAGTCAATGATGTTCATTCTTTTTCTTGGGTTGGCTAGTTTCTATAGGAAGTTTTTTCGAAATTTTTCTTATTTAGCATTGCCCGTTAATATGTTATTGAAAAAGAAAATAGAATTTTCCTGGGGACTTACCCAACAAGAATCCTTTGAAAAACTCAAACATGCACTTTCACATGCACCTGTTTAATAGTTACCTGATTTTTCACAGCCATTTCATGTTGTTACTGATGCTAGTGGTTCAGGAATAGGTGTTGTTTTAATGCAAAATGATCATCCTATTGCATTTTAGAGTAGGAAGCTTAAGCCCTTAGAAAGGAACTATAGTACATATGATAAAGAATTGTTAGCAGTTGTGCATGCTTTGCGAATTTGGAACACTATCTTATGGGATTTGAGGTCTTAATAAAAAATGATCAACAAGGTATTAAGAATTTATTAAATCAGCCCTTAATCTCCAATCGACATCTTAAATGGGCTTCACTCATTCAAAATTTCGAGCCCATGATCCAATATCAACCTGGTAAAGCTAATGTTCATTCCTTTCAAGAAATGATTTCCACTTATGCATATGATTTGTATTTCTCACATGCATGGCACGAATTCAACATTCATGCACCTTTATCTGATGAACATTATACATTTCATCATGGTTTACTTTATTTTCAACATAGATTCTGCATAACCCAAGCTTTTAAAGATTTTTTCATCAAAGAAATGCATGAACCATCTTACATGGGTCATCAAGGCATACAGAGCACCATTTTTGCTTGCAAAGATTTCTTCTTTTGGCAACACATGGAAAACGATATTCCACATTATGTTTCTCAATGCATTGTATGTTAGCATGTAAAATGTCATCATGGTTTCTAAAATAGATTTTAGCTCTGCATTTCATCCCAAAAGTAATGGACAAAGTGAGGCTACAAATAATACTATTCTTGATTTATTGCATTCTTATTCAATAGATAATCCCACTAACTGGGATGAAAAGTTGCCATTGCTTCAATTTGCTTATAATAACACCACACACCACTATTGGATGTGCACCTCTTGAAATTGTTTATGGTAAAAAGCTTCCCACTCCCATGTCACTCACCCAAACTGATATTCTGATGGTTGATTCTATTGCTCAAGAACATTTCTATACTTTGCGATGTCACAATCACATTAGGAAAAGTCAAGAATGCTATACATATAATATCAATACACAATGATTAGCCAAGGAATTTAAGGAGAATGATATTGTATGGTTACGTATTATTAAAAGATGTTTGAAAAAATATTTTGTAGCATCCTAAAATTAAACTTGCACCATGCTATTATGGACGGTTTTGCATTATACAAAAAATTAATGATAATTCATTCAGATTAGATATACCATATCATTGGAATATACATAACTCTTTTCATATTAGTTTACTTAAACCATTTAAAGGAACTTTACCACTCACTCCACTTCTTAATGGCCCTCCTTTAATTGAAGAACAATCTAAAATCTTAGTTCCTAAGAAAATAGTCGATCATGATGTCACCACTATATGCATAGGTAGTCGATATCAATGATATTTAGTTAACTACACAAATCACTCTATTGAAGAATGTCAATGGATACATAAAACACAATTAACATCCCATTATGACCACTTAATTTTTGCATATCATACAAACACATTAATGTAACTCCTCCATGAACATTTCCATGCATGTCTTTTTACATGGAACATGCTTATTTTCGTTCAGTGATGGAACATGTGATTGGCCATCCATGTTTATTTTTCTTTTATCAATTGAGGTCAGTTGCTTTTTCAACTGAGGGGCATGTTATGAATTATGGAATGTGTTGAACACCGAATTGTTGGAGTGTTAATTTATTAATGTATTAATGTGTTTTGGTGTTTTTGATATAGCAGTAGAAGGTTCGTGAGGGTGTGAAAGGTGTGAAAGGACAGACATCAATAATCTGATTAATTTATATAGTTTGTAAATAAACCCGTGTAGAGGGTTCTATTTTTAGAAATAGATACTAAAGTAGTGGTTAGAATAAGGGTCGTTGTAGATTGTGATTTTTTATAATAGAAGCAAAGGCTTTCTACAAAAGTTACCAACTTTTACTTTCACGCATGCTTTTTGAAGCCACTCTCATGTAACCACTATTTCGACATAATAAAAAATTCCTATAAATACATGCACTGTGTGGAATGTCAAAACAAAGTGCATGGGGGGAGATTGCACCCTATACTGTGTTTTGTATCATCTCCTTGCATACTCTGTGTTTTTCGCATTCATAACCTCTGTGTGCACGTGAGTTAAGATCTTGATAATAGACTATATGAGCAATATTGTGATACCAATATATATTGACGATATGGGCAATATCATGATACCATGAGTATTGAGGATATGAGAAAAATTGATATATCAAGAGTATCAATGATTTGAGCAATATCGTGATATCAATGATATCAATTATATTGATGACATCAACCTAATACCATTGATACTCGAGAGTGTGGTACCAAAATCAACCAAGTATCGCAACAGTTGGGCTTAACACATACATTTTTGAGCCCAGAGTCATCTAAAGGGTTCCCTACACTCTTCCCTTCCTCCTATGAGCTTGTGCCTCCCAAGAAATGATTAAAATACCCCTAAAACCCCTCACGATATTCGGTTGATATTGTTTCTCCTATCCTATTATTGTTTTGCAAAAACTAACATCATAGGCTTGTATAGCATACCTCAAAGTTCTAACAACTCAATTTTCAAATGAAGATATATTGGATATCGTCTACACAAGCCTCAAGAAGGTTTTTCAATATCTATCAAATGAGCTCTTGCTCTCTCTATGACTTCACTTGCAACAAATGAGCTCCTCTATGTGATCTAGTTCTTATGATCCCTTGGGTTTAGTCACTCAATGAGAAAATAAATTCCAACATTTAGTAGACTTGATCTAAGAATTCCACTTACCCTAACTCCATTTTTCCCTTCCTAGTGGATATACCTAATGCCTAATGTTCTAACTATCATACTACACTAACTTGCTTTACACTCACTAGCAGTGGGATGTGATGCAAGTGTTGAAATGATGATCTTGCCCTTCAAATCAATTTTCTCTTCAACTCAACTTGCTCTTCACACACAGCCACTCGAAAATGATACTATAAGCATCACATAGGCACCCTGACATAGGCCTTCATCCTTGGAAATGGCACCAAAAATGCTAGAACATCAAGCTTTTACCATGCTTAAGAGAAGGATTTATCATAGTCCAAGTATATTCATGAAGTAAACCTTAGTTGTTTATGATGAGTCATGTAATTCTCTATCCTTGTAAAATTCCATAATTATTTTTAAATTAGGGATCATTAACCTCATCAAAAGATGAAGCTAGAAGTCCTAAAAGCCACAATTTATAAGGTTGATATTCAACGAACTACCAAATAAATTTTGAGCTTGATTCTTTAAATCCTAGATTATAGGAAAAGAGAAGGAATCTCATCAAACTCATCCGGCTTGAGATTTTAATTCAAATATGGCTCCTAAACTCATGGAAAATCACAAGGAGAACTCCAAGGAGTGGATATAACCACTCCGTGTATTTGTATTTCATAACAGATGAATATACAATCATTTGTTATCATCATCTTGCTTGTTGCCTCTTTCTCTCCATCACCTTCTTCAAATAAGCACCATTGTGGAGGTTGGTCCTAAGAGCTCAGAAGTCCATTTTTCTTATGTAAAGGATCCTTAGAGATATATTAATCTCTATTTGATTTCTTCAAAGTTTCATAGCATTTGAATTATCATATTATGTGCTAGAGCAAATTCATTGCTTGAGAGTCTATGTCTGCTACTTCCTAAAAAGTTAGGGTGACCCCCTGATCGTGTTAAGCTTCTAATTAGAAAATATCTTATTTATAATTTCAAATCTTATTCATGATAGAATAATCACACAATTAGACATCTTCCTCTAAGAGGAATTAGATCAATTGTAACTAGGGTGAGAACATTGAGCATTTGAAGTTTACCTTCTCTTCCAAAAATAGAAGGTTGTTCATGGTCACACTTCAAGTTGATAGCTTTTTTTTTTGCATCACCTATTTCTTTTTTATGATTTAAAGCACATATGATATTTTATTGCACTACATACAAGCATATAAGGTGAAAAAAAAAATCCAAGTGATAAAAGGCTGATTCTGTACTAGTTGATGATCCATTACTCTGAGCTACACCTTGTCTACATCCTTATCCTCTCAAGCACTTTCAGTGGTATTAGAGCAATCTTCTTCATGATGGATGATGGATTTGCTTCCATAATAGAGAAGCTTGATAGGAACAACTATGTTGCTTGGAAAATAAGGATGGAAGTTTATCTTCAAGGAAGAAACTTGTTTGGAGTAGTGAAGGGCAATGAAGTCTACCTATATCAAGATCTAAAGGAGGACCTACACAAGAGGAGACTGAGAAGCTCACATTATGGTGTGCAAGAGATGCTCAAGCCAGGTCTAATATTTTAAACTCAATCTCTGATTTCTTTCTTTCACACATTAGAATTTTCAAAACATCACAAGACACCTGTGATGCACTTGTAACATTTTTTCTCTTCTAGCACCAAGGCTAGGAAGAATCACTTGTGGAGTGAGTTCAACCAAATGAAGAATACACCCAAGCAAACAATCACACAGTTTTTTACCAAAGTCAAGGAGGTTGTAGACTAGTTATCTTCGATTGGAGAGCTAATTGAAGATGAAGCTATTATGAGACAAATGTTGAATGGCATTAAGAATGATAGGTAATGGCAATCATTCACTATTTCTTACTATCTCATCATGGATATTAGACACATGACTTCAATATATTTCTTGGATAATTTTTCAACCAAGAAGCCAAAAAATATAAAGGAAGTTAACTCTTTCCAAGGTAACTCTACTACTACTCTTTATATAGATAAGAAGGACAAGAAGAACAAAGGTAAAAAGAAGAAGGATGATGATGAAGAAATCTGGCAAGACAACTATGTAGACAAAAGCAAGTGGAAGGGAAAGAAGAAAGGAGCAAATCAAGATAAGTCCAAAGGAAAAGAAGGTCATCCTTATGCCATCTGTAACAAGACCAATCACACTACTAAAAAATGTTGCTTCAATGGAAGAATAGAGAAAAGAGGAGATAGAAGTGGATTTGGCAATACAAGAGACAACGATAGTACCACTCAAGTAGCAAAAGATGCGCTTAATCATCTGCCAATGCTTGATACCTAGGCATCTCTAGCATCATGAAGACTCAATCGTAAACCTGTCTCCATAGTAGTGGCAATAGGTTTACAGTCTTCAAGGCCAAAACATTGCAATAATTTGTCAATATATTTTGTTTGACACAAAGCCATTCCACCATCAACGTGCATAAACTGAATGCCCAAATAATGATGCAAATGCCCCAAATCAAACATTACAAATAATGCATGCAAATCAGGCTTAAAATCAGCAAGATGCTTCTCATGAGAAACAGTGAGAAGCATGTCATCAACATACACAACAATGATCAGAAGTACATCAATAGCATGCTTAACATATAAGGTGATTTTAGTTGGACTGTTCTCAAAACCATGTGCAATCAGATAGGCATGTATCTTTTCATACCAAGCACGTGGTGCTTGCTTTAAACCATATAATGCCTTCTTTAACTTGCACATCTAGTTTTCATGCCCTTTTTACACAAAGCCATGGGGTTGAAAACATACACTTCTTCATGCAAGTCATCATTCAAAAATGTTGTTTTGACGTCCAACTAATGTACATTCCAACTAGGATGAGCTGCAAGTGCACAGATGCTATGAATAGTAGTAATTCGGCAAGTAGGAACAAAGGTCTCATCAAAGTCAATGCCTCTTTCCTGAGCATAACCCTTTGAAACAAGCCTAGCCTTATACGTATCAACTGTTCCATCATGCTTACACTTAGGCTTGTATATGCACTAAGTGCCAATGGCCTTCTTGCCAGGAGGCAAGTCGCATAAAGACGAGGCACCATTTTTCATGATAGCATCATATTCAGATTGCATTGCAGCCATCCAATGTTCAAAATTTTGTGCTTCATCAAATGAAATAGGCCCAGCCTCATCAGAGAGTAGAGGTAGCCATAGCATAGCAATCTGATGCAAAAGAGGCACTATGAGAGCTTGAACAAGTACGGTATGATAGAGGTGCATCTAATTTGTTGTCATGCAAAGTCTATACTAGACATTTTGGCATAGTTTTTGCCTCCTCAATATCATCTCTCTCATCAACAAGTGCATCATGCAAATCTGCATCAGAAATGGAATGATTTGCATCATCACATGAAACCTGTAATGGTTGAGAAGTTGCCTCATTAGGACTAACAATAGACTATCCACGTGTAAAAAGAGGCAGCAAAGTATCATACATGCCTATGGAGCAAACATATGTCTTCTTCATACATGAAAGTAAAGGTTGACACAAAAACAACGTCATGGCTAACCAAAATGCGTTTAGTCTGTTGATGATATAGATGATAGCCTTTGCTTTCAGAATTTACCCAACAAAAATACATTTTACTGCTTTATCATCCAATTTCCTGCGATGTTGCTCAGGCACTAATGCATATGCCAAACAACCATAAACACGCAGATGAGCAACAGATGGCTTGCAACCATGACAAACCTCATATGGAGTGATAGATTGCAGTGCTTTAGTGGGATACCTGTTAAGTACATATGTTGCACACATGATAGCCTCAAGCAAGAAACTATGTGGTAAAGCCTAACTCTTGACCATACACCTCGCCATCTCCATGAGTGACATGTTCTTGTGTTCAGCAACTCCATTCTATTGAGGTGTATATGGCACTATACACTGATGTTTTATCCCACATTTAGCCAGAAATGCATTAAATTCAGAAGACACATATTCCCCCCCGATCAAAATGAAGGGTGCCCATTTTACATGCTAATAGATTTTCAGCCAAAAGCAAAAACTATTTGAAGCACATGAACACTTCGGACTTTGTTATACCCATGCATGCCTAGAAAAATCATCAATGAAAGTCACGAAGTAAAGATAGTTCCCCAAAGAGGGTGTCTGCATAGGACCACAAATATCAATGTGAACAAACTACAATTTCTAAGTATCTCCAACTGAACCATCTTTTGGAAACGGGGAGCGTTGCATTTTGCCCACAATACAACATTCACAGACATATTTTCTAGGTGCCTCAAATTTGGGCAAAGAGGACACCATTTCAGATTTCTGTAGGCATAGCAAACTAGCAAAATTCAGATGACCAAAGTGTGCATGCCAAATATTTGCATCTGACATAGCCTGAGAATCATGTACTGCACATGCTGAATAATTCATAGATTTTTCATAGTCTATGAGCTTATACAACCCACGACATAAAATTCTAGAAGCAATAATCATGTCGCCATTTGATAGATCATGAACTGTAAATCTGTCATCAACAAATTTCACAACCAAGCCAATCTTGGCTAATGCAAAAACTGGTAAGAGATTTTTCTTGATCCCTAGCACAAAAAAAGAATCTAACAAAGTGAAAGAACTACCATCAGGATTAGTCAGAATGATCTTACCAACTCCCATGATAGGATAAGAGGAGTTGTTGGTGCATGTAACAGTATTCCCTGTAGGGGCAGGCGCAAGTGAAGTGAAGAAATTGTGTTGCGAGGTAGTATGTTTGGTTGCCCCACTATCAAAATACTGGGCAAACATTTGAGTCTACTACAGACATACAATGCTCATGAGAAGATGGGTCAAAACTGCAAACAGTAGTAAACACCCATTCTTCATTCTGCACAAGATTTGCAGACTCTATTTTCGATGTAGAGACCTCTACAACAACCATTCCATCCTCTTTTTTCTTTGCCTCTTTTGCAGCCAGTTTTGGATAGTTCTTTATGATATGATCATTTCCTTTACAGTATTGTTGGGGGATTCTTGTGCAGAAAGGGATTTGAGTGTTTGTAGGAGAAGGGGGAAAGATAAGAAGAAAGATACAGACACTAGAAGCTTCTGTAGATTGATTATAAGGAGAATAGTACAATGGTGATGGATAATACAATCCAAATGCTCTCTGTGCAAAATCCCAAAGTGTGCACAATCAACAAAGTTACAAAATACCCAAGGTTCTTGCTGCGCCAACCTTCTTTGCACCAGACCTCTGCCTTCTCCAAGCTTGCACTTGTGCACACCTTGCACTCAAGCTTCCAATAGGGGGAGGGATGGACACCTTCTGCGGACGTGCGCACAACTTCAATGGGACCTTGTGACCTTTGGTTGCATGGCTTAGCACTTCTCTTCACACTTCTAAGTCACTCTTCTTGCACACCTTGCACTTCACTTCTCTGCATCGCACACTCCTGTATGTCTCTTACTCCTCTCTTAGTGTAGACTATACTCACCTTCTTTAGTCTAACCAAGAATAATGCCTTGCCTTGATTTGAGTGTCGGTTCATGTACGCTCCTAACTGCTAGAGTATCCTGGTGCTCACTTTGATATCCCAAGATTGTCTCCAAAAGTGAGCAGCCAATGAATCCTTGTTTTGTCCTACAGTGACTAAAACAAAAAAAAATTAATTGGGGGGCCATACTCTCACTTTTGCATGTGATGCCACTTCACATACCTTCACATTTTGCCTTTAAATTCTTCAAATGGGCACCTAAGAGAGGGTTCACTTGAACCTTCCAAACACTTTAAAACCACTTTGAACCTTAGAGATATTACGAAAAGACACTCTGCAACCTGCAACCTGCATCCAACTTTGTGCAAATATAACCTTTGTGGACAATTAATTGTGCACTACATGTGCACCTTGACACCTAAACTTTGAATGCTTTGACTTCACCCATGTTGACTATCACCTTGAACATGTTGACTTTGACCACTTTGACTTTGACCAATGTGACTTTTATGGGCTCAACAATTGCCCACCACCTAATGGGCTCTCCGTCCCGGAGAGCTACGGCCAAAACCCTGAGCAGAGAAGACACCATGATTCCTTTACTGCAAAATCTTTAAAAGTTTGAGTAGCTACCAAGTCCACCAGGAGCAATAGAGAACAAACACCGGAGAAGAACCAAAAGTGGAAATTTTGCACGGAAAAGCAAAGGATGGTGATTGGAGGGTAGGAGGGAGACGGAAGGGAGGCTAAAGGGGCTGAGATGGATAGGGTATGGAGGGGTAAGGATGCGGCTTGTGAGAAAGCTAAAGGGAGGTCAGGGAGTAGGGTTGCGGACTCTGGAGAGGGTCAAAATGAGAAAACATAAAGTTACAGAGGGTGCATATTGAAAAATGTGAAACATATGGTAAAATAAAGTGAGAATAGACCATGTGGACCATGTGCATAAAGAAAAACACATGATAAATGTGCACAAAATATGTGGTTTTGGACCAAAAGTCAGAGAAAAGTTGGGGTTTTGGAAAAACTAAGTCAAGAAATGAGTCTAGAGGTGCCAAAATACATAACAATGACCCCAAGTTTAAAAAATTGCCATCCGAGGTGCAATCTAGAGCCAAAAGCATTGGACCATGAAAAAAAAAGTGGGTGGGCAGATGGGTGGGCGAGGGGGAGGGTTGGTGGGTAGGCGGGTGGGCGGGGGGGTGGGTGGCCAAGCGGATGGGTGGGTAGGTGGGGGATGGGCGGGGGAGGGGGGTGGTGGTGGGCGGGCTAGTGGGTGGGTGGGCGAGGGGGGGAGGGGTGGGGGGGTGGTGGGCGGGGATGGGGGGGGGCGGGTGGTGGGCGGGCGGGCCGGTGGGTGGGCGGGGGCGAGGGAGGGTGGGTGGGGGGGTGGTGGATGGATGGGTGGGTAGGGGGGTCGTGGTGGGCGGGCGGGTGGTGGTGGGCGGGCCGGTGGGCATGTGGGTGGGCAGGTGGGCAGGGGGGGGGGAGAGAGAGAGATAGAGAGAGAGAGAGAGAGAGAGAGAGATTTTTACTTTTTTTTTTAAATAAAATTAGCCGCCAAGGGGCTTTTTTTTTAATACCCTAAAAAACTATAAAAAATACTAATAAAATCCAAAAAAATTCAAAAAATTTACAAAAAATCAAGAAAATTTCTCAGAAAATTTCTCAAAAAATTTCTCGATATTTCTAGGCCATTTTCTCACTCAAAACCACAAAGAGATTCCTTTATTCTTCCATTTTATCAAGAAAATGGCATCAAAAAAGATAAAAAATTGCTAGAAGAAATTCTAAAAATACCTTAAAAATTCCCAAAAAATTTTGAAAACTTTTCCTTATGCAAAGGTTGTGAAATAGCTTCTAATTTGCATAAAGAGCAAGGAATAAGCATGAAAATGGATTAAAAACTACTAAAACTTGAGCAAAATGAAATGAGAAGGTTATGTACAACCTGGACAGATTTTGCAAGTTCTAGGTGATCCAGAAAGCTTCAGTAATGTTGATGATAGGCCTTGAGCCTTGATATATTGATAAGTGGTAGTACCTCTTCTTCCAGAGTCTCTAACTTCACTACACCCCAATTCAGCATCGTCTTAATTCAATAAGGTCCTTCCTAGTGTGGAAGCCATTTTCCTCTTACTTGTGTGTGGATTTGAGGTCTATGGAGAAGAACTAACATGCCTATTTGTAAGTTATTGTTCCACAGATTTCGATCATGTGCCTCCTTCCTCTTCATTTGAGTCTCTATCAATTGTTTTGCAGCATCTAGACGTATCTCTTCCAATTTGTGTAGTGCTCCAAGCCTCTGATAGGCACCACAATCTTTCTTTCCCTGCATGAATGCTAGTTTTGGTGACCCATGTAGAAATAAAAAGGGTCCAATAGGCAACATCCCATAAACCAATTGGAATGGAGAGTATCTAGTTGCTTCTTTGTAAGCTAATCTATACGCCCATAGAGTACCTTGATAAGCTATGCCCCAAGAAGTGGGTTGTAACATACATTCCTTCCTTAACATGGAAACTAATACCTTATTGGTGGATTCTGCCTGTCCATTAGCTCTTGGATAATAGGCACAAGAGGTGCTATGTAGAATTTTGTACCTGTTAAAAATTTCATGTAGGACCTTGTTCACAAAATGAGTACCTTGGTCTCTACAAATTTCAAGGGGGCATCCAAATCATGTTACTATAAATGAAATCAGCAACAGTTTGAGTGGTGCAATCAGGGGAGGCAATAGCTTCATCCCACTTTGTTGCATAGTCAGTGGTGATCAATAGATACTTTTCTCTCTTTGAAACCGACGCGGGGTAGATGGGCCCTACAAAATCTAGCCCCCAGTTCTCAAATGGTTGCCAAGAAGTGGAAATAATCAAGGTGTTGTGTCTCTGCTTTGTTGGCTTGGGTCCACACCTTTGATAGACATCACATGCTTTTCCCCATTCCTCTGCGTCTTTGAATAATGTAGGCCACCATAAGCTAGCATCAAGCATTCTCTAGCTCATAATATGTCTTGAAAGGTGCCTATCACCTATTCCTTCATGTGCAAATTTAAGGACTTCCCTCACTTCTTCTTCTTCCATGCACTTTCTAAACCTTTTATCTTTTCCTTGTCTATATAATTTTCCCTCAATGAAGGTAAAAGGTCTACTTTTGATTAGCAGTCTCTTTCTTTGCACAACACTTGCCTTCTCTGGATACAATCCAGATTTAATAAAATTCTTGATGTCATCATACCAACCTTGAGCTTGCACTGCAAACAGATTAGCGTATGGAAAATCATCATTTACTCCAATTGCTTGATCCATCATGTTGATGCTGGACAGGTGGTTTGCCATGAAATTTTCTTTACTTGGTCTATGGACTACAAAAAAATCAAATTCTTGGAACAAAAATAGTCACCTCCATATCCTCCAAGTCGCTTGTGGCTTGTTCAATAAACACCTGAGTGGTTGATGATCAGTGATGATAACAAATTTCACTCGTAGCAAATAATGACAAAACTTTTGTACAACGAAAACCATTGCTAGGGCCTCCCTTTTTGTGGTGCTATAATTTTTTTCAGCCTTAGTCAAAATTCGACTATCATACTGAATAGGTCTGTCAAGTTTGCATTCTTCACTGTGTTGAGTCAAAACTGCACCCACTACATATGCACTGGCATCTACATGTACATGAAAGTTATTTGGCCAATCTGGTGTGATAAGAATCAATGCAGCCACTAATTTAGACCTTAATGTCTGATAAGCATTTTTTTCTTCTTCTTCCCATTTAAAGGGTACTTCTTTACCTGTATGTCTAGCTAGTGGCCTAGCTATCTCTGCATACATTTTGATAAATCTTATGTGATACCCAGTATGCCCCAAGAAGCTTTGAATCTCTTTAGGAGATATGGGTTTAGGTAACTTTAGTATAGAAATAATTTTATCAGGGTCCAGAGGCATACCTTTAGCAGATACCACATGTCCCAAGAGGGTTCCTTCTGTCACAAGGAAATGACATTTATTTGGGTTCAACTTTAGTTTAGTCTCCCTACATCTTTTAGAAACATTCTGCAGCTATCTCAAGTGATGATCCAAGCAATCCAAAGGTGTCTCTTTGTGATATCTTGAAAATGAAGAAAAGTCGTCCATGAAAATTCTAAGTGTTTCTAGCAATAAGGGTCCAAAAATGAGGTTGACAGTCCTGTTAAAGGTGGCTAGAGCATTTCTGAGTCCAAATGGCATTTTTACATAACATATGTGCCCCAGGGTGTAATAAAAGCAGTCTTTTGACGATCCTCTAGGTGGATGGATATTTGGTTATAACCACTAAATCCATCCATAAAGCTATATCATGTGTGTCCCACCACTTCTTCAATGACTTGCTCTGCAAAAGGCATGGGGAATCCATCTGGAATGGTTACCTTGTTGAGTGCTCTAAAGTCAACACAAATCCTGATTTTGTTGGTATTCTTCTTTGGTACTATAACCATTGGTGAAAGCCATTCTGAGTGTTCCACAGGAATGATGATTCCTGCATCCTCCATCTTCTATATTTCCAAATAAACAACTTCAGCATATTTTGGGTTAAGTCTATAACTCTTTCCTCTTATTGATTTGGATACATCGACAAGAGGGATTCTGTGCTCTCCATAATTGGTAGGCACTCCTTCTAAGTCTTTATAATGCGCTAAACCTAGGGACTGGAAAGGAAGAATATGATTTGGTTGAATCTTTGATTGATATAGGAGTAGCTCTAAGTAGTGCACGTGCTTCTTTAATTGAAAATTTGAAGTTGCCACTCACCCATACAAAAGCTCACATGATAGGGATTGGAGGTAATATCATTGACTGCCTACGAGACGTAACCCTATCATTACACCTAGGAAACAACACCATGCAACAAAGATTCTTGGTTTGTAAAGATTGTGATCTTTTGGAAGAGCTGGTCCTAGGACAAGATTGAATATGTGAGTTTGAGGCTACAATACATCTAGCCTGGGGATACATATCCGCCAAGGTAGGAAATAGGGAAGTCTTTAGCCTACCAGATGAAAAACCATTGAAGAAGATGGACATGAGAAGCCTAATGGACCAAATCAAGGTATGCATGAGTTAGAATCCCAACCAAACTCCATACCTCAGGATTTCATGCTTCAAGCCACCATGTCTATCCAACAAGATTCTTGTTCTACCACATGTGATCGACCAAATCCTCCTTCTCAAGAAATTATCTATGAGAGTCCTAGTGAGGTCATTCATCCTAGGGAGGAAAGTGGAGAGTTATCTATATGCCCAAGGTCAAACGGAACTCGACAAACATCATGCAAGAGATTCAAACAAATATGGATTTGCAAAGATCAGGTTCAAGAGCACCAATACAAGGAGGCACAAGCACCACCGACAAAACCGAGAAGAAGAAGACATTTCAACGAAAGAAGAGCACAACAAGTCAGCCTAAGGGTAATTCAAGTATGGCTACCCAAATGATTCATGGAAGCTCAAAAACAAAAAAAACAAGTATGGATTCCAAAAAAGACATTGACGAAAGCCAAGGAAAAAATTTAAGTATTGGCCCGATTGATCAACATCCAAGCAAAGACTATGAGAGCTTCACAAGGAAATAGATGACGATGAAGGCAAAAGAAACCAAGAGAACTCTAGAAGCAAAGCACATACAAATGGTAGATCAATTTTACGCTTTTGTGTTCCTCGAGTAGCTTTGATGTGAACCTTTTCCCTATACATGGGGACTTTTTACTCTAGTGCTGGCTAGACATTTTTTTCCCATGTTACCACATACATGATTCACTCATATGTGGTGGTACTTTGTACTTAGGGATATTATTTAGCTCTTACTTCAATTTAGTTCATCGTCAATAGAGAGAGCTATTCCAACCATCCATCTTCTCCATGTGTCTTGCTGCATTTGTGCTCCTTGTGTGTGCTTCTTGTGTGTCTCTCAAACCTCTACACACATCCAACAGTGGTATTAGAGCAAGTTCAGCTCCTTCTTAAGTTTTGGTTTTTCGCATCATGAAATGGATTCACTTTTATGAGTGCAAATCCACTTGGGAGCGTACAACAATGAATTTCAGAAGCAAAGAAACATTTTTACCATTTTCAAGCCATTCGTGCAGTCAAAATCACCATCAGAATGAGGGTTTGTGAGTTGATATTTTAGCATTCATTTCAGATTTTGTCAAGGTAAAGATTTTGTCGCATTCTTGTTCTTTAGTGAAATGGAGGGCAGCAACGACTTGCTTGGCATGCTTCAAACTAAAGATAAACTTGATGGGATCAACTATCCAATGTGTTCCTACATGATGAACCATGTTGTTGTTGCTAAACATCTTTGGAACATAGTGGCAATTTTAGATCGAAGATCAGCAGGTTCTTCTACTTCACAGTCTACTATCACAGATGGAGCTTCTTCTTCAAGCACAGTGGTTACTCCTTCTCCACCTACACAAGATCAACTTATATGGGATGGAAAAGATGTTCAAGCTCATGCATTGATTGTGCTTTTTGTGAAGTGTCATATAGTTCCACACATTCGATCATGTTCTACATCAAGGCATGCATGGGACACTCTTGCTTCTTTGTATGTCGTGCATAATGAAGCATGTGTTGCATACTTAAGGAAGCAACTTGAGGATGTATGTATGGTTTAAAATGATTCTCTCAATGTGTATGTGGCACACATCAAGGACTTGAAAGAGCAACTGGCAAACCTAGATGAGATTATTTTGGATGCATCACTCATCTCTACATTGTTGAAATGATTACTAGGATCTTTTCAAAGCTTTGCTACTACACTCCATTTGGTTGCAAAAGGGAATCCTGATATGTATGCATTTGATGAGGTTGCATCTCTTCTTTTGCAAGAAGAGAAATCTAGAGTGAATAGGAGTGCTTTGATTGACGGAATGCAAGCACTTGCTATCTCACAAAAGGGGAAAAGCAAGTATGGTTCATCTTTGGGTCCATCAAAGCCAAAGCCTCAACCTTCCTCTTCCACTCATTCCTTTAATGATGCTGATTTTGAAAAAGAAGAAGAGATGCAAATATTGCCAAAAGATTGGTATAATATTGATGAGTGTAGAAAGCTATTGGTTTTCCAACACTTGAGTCCATTGAAAAGCATGCATGTCAAGGTTGCATTCTTGGAAAGATGCATCGTGCTTCTTTTCCAAAAGATAGTCATACACACACTACAAGAAATTTATAGCTTGTTCATAGTGATGTATGTGGTCCCATCAAGGCTCCATCTTTTGGGAAGCATGTATATTTTGTTACCTTCATTGATGATGCTACTCGCCATACATAGGTGTATCCTATGAAAGCAAAGAATGAGGTACTTTCTTGCTTCAAAGCATTTTCGGTTATGGCTGAAAATTTTTCTTCAAATAAGCTTGTGACTCTATGCACGGATCGTGGTGGTGAATACATGTCACCTGAGTTTAATGCTTTTCTTCATGAAAGAGGTATTTCACACAAATGTGCGATGCCATACACCTCAAAATGGTGTTGTTGAGCATAAGAATAGAACTCTTCTTGAAATGGCACGATGTATGGTTAAAGGAAAGCACATTCTTGATAAGTTTTGAATGGAACCGGTCATGTGTGCAAACTATGTGTTGAATCACTACTCTACAAAAGCATTGAGAGTCATCACTCCTTATGAGGCTTGGAATGGAAATAAACCTATGGTTATCCATATGTGTGTGTTTGGTTGTTTGGCATATGCTCTTGTGCCATCACAACAACGTCACAAACTTGATGAAAAGGCAAAGAAATGTATATTTGTTGATTATAGTGTTGAAAGTAAGGGATATTGTTTGTACCATCCATTGACGAACACAATTATTGTGAGTTGAGATGTGGCATTTACTGAAAATTTAGTTTTCCCTCTACTTGAATGCAAAAAATAGCCAATAGTTAGCTCACAAGATGTGTTCGATACACTCATGCCTTGTTCCAAAATGGGCGCTTGACTATGACCATGTAGAACAACCAACTGAGTCTCAAAGGGCTAAAAAATTTAAGCAAAATAGAGCTGAAAATGCAGAGAATTTCTAGCCAAACATGGCTGAAAATTTTCAACCAAAAATTGTTGGAACTGTTGGAAATTTCCAGCCACATGTGGCTGAACATTTGCATCAAAATATAGCTGAAAATGAGCATGAAATTCAGCCCATGCATGATGTACATGTTGATGATGTATTACATAATGAATGCATTTCTATCAAGAGTGCACAAACTATGACAAAGTGGTTGAAAACAAACTTTGCAAGAAAACAAATTGAGTGCACCTTTACTTGGTAGAACAAGATCAAGATCTCCCCATGCATCAAGTAATTTTGTGGATTATTCTCTTATTGCAACAACATGTAATCAAGATCCACTTACTTTTGAAGATGCATGTGAAGATCCACAATGGATGAGTGCTATGCAATCAGTAATGGATTCCATACAAAGGAATGGTACTTGGGAGTTATGTGAATCGCCAAAAGGAAAAAATTCCATTGGTACAAAGTGGGTTTACAAGATTAGGAGAAAGTCTGATGGTAGCATTGATCGCTATAAAGATAGATTGGCTGCCAAAGGATATGGGCAACAATATGGCATTGACTATGATGAAACTTTTGCACCTACTTCATGCATGACTACCATTTGTACCATGCTTGCATTGGCTGCCCATCAAGGTTGGAAAATACATCAATTCGACATAAAAATGGCTTTCTTGAATGGTGATTTGCAAGAAGAGGTGTATGTGAAGCAAGCTCTTAGATTTGCCATGAAAGGGAAAGAGGATATGGTTTGCTGATTGCATAAAGCCTTGTATGGTCTCAAGCAAGCTCCACGTGCATGGTATGAAAAAATCCATAAGCACTTGATTGCTATTGGCTTCACATGTAGTCCAATTGAAAGCACAATCTATGTATGCAAAGATGGGGCTAATCTTACAATGCTTGTTGTTTACGTCGATGAAATACTCTTGACTCGGTCATGTGATGCAAAACTTGAGATTCTTATGGCTAATTTGCAACATACTTTTGACGTCACTTATCTTGGTCTTTTGAGCTACTATCTTGGCATCTAGTTTGAATCCGTTGAGGTGGGAATTGTTATGCATCAAGCAAAGTATGTTGAAAAACTATTTCAGCATTTTGACTTTGAGGATTGCAAGCCAGTTTCCACACCAATTGAGATAGGATTTAGGTTCTCAGTTGAGGATTCCAGTGATGCATTTGACACTTCTCTTTATTAGCAAGTTGTGGGATGTCTTATATATGCATGCAACACAAGGCTGGATATATAGTATGCAGTTTCCCAATTGAGTCGATTCATGCATAGCCTTGGCACTAAGCATTGGCAAGGAGTGAAATGTGTGTTCAGATATCTCAATGGCACTTTGAGATTATGTCTCTTTTATGAAAGAGATATTTAGCCATGCTTGCATGCTTTTACAGATAGTGATTGGGCTGGTCGTTATGATGCTCGCATGTCGACTAGTGGTAGTTTCTTTTCCCTTGGAGACGAATGCATATCTTGGTCGAGTAAGAGGCAACCTATAGTGGTGACATCTTGTTGTGAAGCTGAGTACAGGGCAGTTTTCACAGCTACAATGGAGTGTATATGGCTGAGATGCCTATTGATGGATCTTTGCATGGAGATTGATGTTGCTATGCATATTCTCTTTGATAGTCAGAGTGCATTGGCTATTGCACAAAACTCACTATTTCATGCATGGACCAAACATATTGACGTGCATTATCACTATGTGAGAGAGTTCCTTCATGGAGGAGATATTGATTTGGTATATGTGCCTACATAAGATGATGTGGCAGACATATTCACCAAAGCTCTTCCATTGGAAACATTTGAAGCTTTTCGCAAAGATTTAGGCTTACTAGCTTGTGGGGCTTGATCTGTCACTCCTTGTATGTGTTCACATCATTCACTCTAGGGATGTTTGTTACACTTATGTGTTCATCAAATAGCTTTGATGTGAACCTTTTCCCTATACATAGGCACTTTTTACTCTAGTGCTAGCTAGAGGGTTTTTCCCCATGTTACCACATACATGATTCACTCATATGTGGTGGTACTTTGTACTTAAGGATATTATTCAACTCTTATTTCAGTTCAATTCATTGTCAATAGAGAGAGCTATTCCAGCCATCCGTCTTCTCTGTGTGTCTTGCTGCGTTTGTGCTCCTTGTGTATGCTTCTCATGTGTCTCGCACACTCCTACACACAACCAACAATCAAGACAAAGGAAGTGACACCAGAAGTGACTCAAACATCCTTAATGAAGGCTCGACATCAAACAACAAAGACACATAAAATATGGAGACCAAAGAGTGTACCAACAAAGAAAATTCACGAGTAGTAGTATCAGAACTGCACTCATGATGAGCTGAACACACCTAAAGTATGCACAAGAGGCCCACACTACAAGGCCTCGCAGTCGGCACATGACTTCTTAAACTAGCAATGAGAGGGTCTAAAAGAAGGATGGACTTTGAAGAAGCGTCAACCACTCTGTCAACAAAAAGAATGCATATGGTTCCCAATTCAACTTTGGTTCAACCACCACCCATCACAAAAGCTGATTTCGAAGAAGCCCTTGAGGCTCTACACACCTACATGGAAGGGCAAGTGAACCTCACAATTCAAGGTCATCATTATAGGCAATTGAGTGAGGCCAAAGGAAAGCAACAAATGGGAAAAAGACTTTCCAAAATCAATTGTTATAAGGAGTTGGGCCTATAGAACTCAATTTCGTGCTCGGGATCAGATGGAAAAGATGATCAATCAACTTTGAATGCTGATCTTAATACTGATGTTAATGATGATGGATGTTGGGACAAAGTCGGTCAATTGGTGGATCAACAAGAAGTGACCAGTGAGTCCCAAAGAATGAGAGAAATTGCAAAAGAAGAAGAAGAAGAAGGTGTAAGGAATCATAGGCTGCCCAACAATCATATGATTCAAATCAATGATTCAACAAAGTTACAAATTTGAGAAATCATCTCAAAAGAAACAAGAACCTTTATTCATCCCAAACAAGAAGTTCAACAAGAGATCAAAATAAGGACCAAAGAGCCTATCTAGCTAATTGGGGTTAATGCAAAGCCATCACCCTTAGATGTGTACCATGAAGGAAGAAGCTCCAAGGAGGTTCGAGGAAAAGAGGCTAAGCTGACGATTCAATTACAAATTCGGAAGCCATTCAAAGAGACCATACACAAGATCAAAGGAAAATATGTTCTTACAAGGGAGACTCCAATCATATCCCAAATGTGGCTAAATGTGGATGCAACACAACTGAAACTGGTAGTCAAACACATGATTCAAAGTGCCATGGACACCCAATGGCGACTAGTGGAAGCGGATAAAGAATATGAGCAAGCACATACACGAAGTATTTCGTTGGAGATGCACCACATTGCACTCTCCTTGTTGAGAGTTGTTGACAGTCAAGGTCACACACAAGCAGTGAAGCGCATCAATGAAGTGGACACACAAGAAGAAGGAGCATGTAGGGAGCTCCAAGAAGCACATGTCAAATTTTCATAAGAAATCCCTATAAAACTAGTGATTTTTATCACTAAAAACCATTGTAAATACAATTTTATATTTTTACAACTCCATTTTTTCCAAGCTGAGGAGTCCTCGAGCTTGAGGAGTATTAGAAGTATCAACCTACCAATTTTCATAATTTTTAGATTCTGTTTGAGTCCCCAAATAAGCCTTGGAACCTAATTTTTAACTAGGCCGGACACTAGGTCTGGACAGGGCCAAAACCACTCAAAAAACTATAAAAAGGGCTGGAGAGCTCATTTGAGGGGAGAGCTTGTTGTAGATTTCAGCTTTGTAAGAGAGTTCTTTTATAATCGAAGTCCTTCCATTGTTCCACTCTTTGCTCTTACTTTGTGCGCGTGTGTGTATGTGTGTGCATGTTTGTATGCTTTCACTCACGCACTTGTGCACTTCACTTGCTCTTGGTCTTCATACTGGTCCTCACGTCTCCGCGGATTGACATTTATGAGGTGAACCTCCTCACGTTGGTACTCACCATTGTGCTAGAGTGACACCAAATTTGGCACCGTTGCCGAGGAGAGAGCTTGGAGGACGAGTGTGTGATGGTAAGACGTAGAGTAGCGACATTGGAAGGTAAAAAAATCACCATTTTTCAGTTCAGTTTCTGAGTCTTGCTTCATCTTCATCATCATCATCACCTCCATCTTCTCCCAACTTCATCTTCTCTATTTTTTTCATTTTTCGACAGTAGATTCACTCGTTCTTTACTCGTGGCTGCGAGAAAGAAGCGCAGGAGGACTTGAGAACCAAAAATGCTTAAGAAAAACACTTGAAATACTCTCAAAAACACCAAAATCTAGGCGACAGTATCACAGAGTGACAAGAACAGCATCTGGTATCATGTGGGTGGTATCGCCAGTTTGGAGATAGATTTTGCATCTTCAGGCTGATAGGAGTGACGAGGACACAAGGTACACATATCTACAAAAAATTTTGAATTTGGGCTTAAAAATCTCCAAGTATCGTGTCTAGTTGAGTTTTGGTATCGCGGTACCAAAATTCCCGAGTATCACGATACTTGTCGAGGTATCGTGTTGTGCACACCCACTTGAGGTATCGCAATACCATTCTAGTATCGTATCTTCAAGTGCTAGTATTGCGATCGCGGTCGCCCCGGTGGTATCGTATTGTGCACCTTATGGTATCGTATCGTCGACCGAGCAGTATCGTATCACGTGTGACAGTGGTATCGTATCGCCAACTCGGTATCGTATCGCCTCTTGTTTTGTTATCGTATCGTGCACACCCACTTGAGGTATCACGATACCATTCTGGTATCGTATCGTCAAGTGTTGGTATCACGATCTTGGTCATCCCGGTGGTATCGTATCGTGGTCCACCTGGTATTGTATCATTGATCGAGCAGTATCGTATCGTGCCTATTCTAGTATCGTATCGTGTAAATTTTTGGTATCCTATCATCCCTTACTCTGGTTTCGTATCATGAGCAATCTGGTATCGTATCGTCGAATGCAGAGGTATCGTATCGTGAGCAATCTGGTATCGTATCGTCCACAAACTTGGTATCGTATCCTCGAATGCAGAGGTATCGTATCGTGTGATTTCTGGTATCGTATCGTGAGGTTGGTATCGTATCGTGAGGTTGGTATTGTATCATGGACTTGGTGGTATCATCTAGGGAGTGGTATCGTATCGTCTAAGGTAGTATCGTCCATAGTGGTATCGCGTGGAAAATCTGGTATCATATCGCCTGTCCTGAGGTACTCCCAAAGGGATCCTATTTCCCTGTTTTAACCCCTAGAACCTTGAACTGGCATAACTTTCTCATGCGAAATCTATTCGGGCTGATCTTTGGTTCATTTGAAAGCTCGTGGGGAGTACTACCAAAACTTCCATTGGTTATGGTAAAATTAAGACGCGGATTATTAGATAGGGTATTTTGAAGTTGACCCTCAGGTTGGACTAGGAAGCAAGGGGTTCCACAAGATTTTGAGCAATTCAAAGGACAATTTTGGACTTGTAGACAAGGCTTATGAACCTACGATCAAGTAGACACTGAGCAAGAGATAGATAAAGTATCAAATCATCTAAGGCTAGTGTCAACCAAACAACCAAGTCGTGGGCTCACAACTCACTGGTTAGCACTACATGTTGAGTT
Source organism: Ceratopteris richardii (assembly GCA_020310875.1). Taxonomy (NCBI): domain Eukaryota; kingdom Viridiplantae; phylum Streptophyta; class Polypodiopsida; order Polypodiales; family Pteridaceae; genus Ceratopteris; species Ceratopteris richardii. The sequence continues at coordinate 101,581,469 of CM035438.1, read as the reverse complement.
CAGAGACGAGTGAGTCACAAATGTCATTTAACTGGGAGAGACTCTTGGCTTCTGAAGACATGCATAGTTTAGTACTTAAGGAAGATTTGATGTCTATAGTGGAAGGGGAATATCGGATATCTCTTCAATACATATCCACTAACTTGCAAGGAATACCCATCTACCTTGACGATCTACACAGGTCAGTAGCAAGAATGATAAACACGATGGAAACTGAAATAGTTCCAAGACCGGTTGTCAAGTATGAAGGTGGAGTTTATATGGACAAGATGGCTCAGATATATGTAGTAATCAAAAACCCTGATCAGATTAATGAAAGAGGAGAGTTAGCTCGAGATCAGGCAACTACCTCACAAACCCATTCGAGACCCAACAAAGAATGGAAAATTCAATGTCAGGACAAACAAGCCAATGTAGTTTGCCCAATAGACCTCAGGCACAATCCACCATGCCAAGAATTAACTCCCACAACCAAACTAGTCAGAGAATGGGAAATATGAATAGACCTACTTTTAGGGCAGAACCACCCCAAGGTGTAGGAGCTAGAATACACCCTGTAAAACCCGCTTTTCCCATCATAAGTCGATCCCCAGAGCCAGGCAGAAGACTAAGACCAATCCAATTGGCCAAATGTATGCGAGTTTGTTACGATGGCACAAGAGAGCCATATGACCACATTGCAAAACTCAAGCAGGTGTTGCGAGCGGAGCAAGTGGATGACTTTTTCATGCAATATGAATCCTTTGGGCTAACCCTCACGGGAGTAGCCTTAACTTGGTTTTAATCCTTGGATCCAAATCCCTTTGGCAATATTGAACAATTCTTCCAAGAATTTATTTGGGAATTCACTAAGTGAGGGATTAAGCACAATTCGTCATCCTTAATACATAATTTCAAACAAGCTCCTAATGAGACAGTGAAGAATGCAGCACGAAGATTTAAGCAATACGTAACCCGATGCCCTATGATAGAGAGACCTTCTCAGCAAAAAATGATATCCCTATTTTTAGAAGGTCTAACGAATGGAACATTGAGAATGTTAGTATATGTAAAACGGATGCAAACTTTGAGTGAGTGTCTTCAAGAGTGCATAGATTTGGAAGACAACTTAGCTGAGGATCTCAAAATCACACAAGATCCTACTAAAACAAAGGATACAAAGAGCAATGAGACTGCTAGTTTGAGTTATGTGGACGAAGTGACAGAGTTAGTGGCCAAGAAATTAGGGGTACAAGGACAAAGGAACTACCAGAACTCTCCCTTGAGATTGCCAATGTTAGGAAGTTGCACACTTGGGGGTGGAGATCATCCATTTTATGTCTGCACCAGAGAAGGATTAGGGTTCCCACAACCTTACCCTTACAATAGACAGCCAACTCAGGAGCCTAACATGTACTCTTATAGTGAGCAGAAGTACCCCAACTACAACACTGAGAACTATCCAATGAATAGACAGCCACTACCGTTTGTACCACCCCAATGTAGACCATATGGGTACCCTCCTAGAGAACAAGGCAGAGAAGTTCCTAGGTATAACCCATGTCCAGGACCACGAGGAGTAGCTAGACTGAATGAACATAGAGGATATAGCCAACCTCAACCTATACCAGGACAACAACCACCCCACCCACCAACTCCGACACAAGGGCAGAACATCACAATACAAGTTGTTTGTCTGGAGTGTGGCAAAGAACAACTCCTAAGAGATTGTCCCCGACATCCCTCTAGTGCACCAAAGGTGACACCCGTTAATCTAGTAGGCTTATTAGGGGATTCAAGTTCCAATAGCGATAATGTGGCTCCTATACACGGAGTTACTAGGGCACAAGCCTTACAACAAGCTAAACCAGCTGAGCAATCAGAGCCAAGTGATTCTTGAGAGCTTAGTAAGAGAAAAACAAGAACATGGAAGGATACTAGAGAGAAAGACAATTGTAAGTGGACCAAAAAGTTACCTGAACTAGAAGAAAGCTTGAAGGATGCAAAAGCAAAAATAGAAGATATCACCTCTCAAAGCCGCTCGCATGTCAAAACTCCATCCACATCATCTCATCCCCACTCACCAACCACTGTAAATAAACCACAACCAAGGTCTGTTCTTGCAAATCCAACCCTAGAAGGCTTGGACATTGTAATAAAGTAAGTCTATGATCTAGGGATCCGATGGCTTCAGACAGATCTGAAATCGGATACCATTTGGTCACTCGTCTGTAGGACCAAAGATCTCAAGAATAGACTCAAGAATAAGTCATGTGCTCTCATATTCAAGTAATCTACTTAGCCTAGAGGTTAAGTCTCATGGTTGTGAAGGAAGAGGTCTTGGGTTCAACTCCCATGGGGAGCATGGGAAGAGAGTTTTGCCCAAAGAGCTCTAGAGCCTTCTAACTCAAGTTAACGTGAGTTAACTTGAGTCCAGTGGACTTAACTCAAGAGGTGAGTACAACAACCACTAGTGGACTCTAGTGGAAGGTACTAAAGTAGTGGTCGAGATCACTCCAGCCACTAATAGACTCTAGTGGTGGATATGAAAGGAGTGGAGGAGATTGCACATGCACTTGTGGACTCTAGTTACATTTGTGGTCCTCATTAGTTCAAGCAGCTATATATACAGGCATAAGGTTGGGAGGAGAGTCATCTCTCAAGCATGTGGTGGTCGTAATTCTTAGGATGTTGCATTGGTATCAGAGCCCTAGGCAAACTTCCATGGTGACCTTGCTAGGCTCATCATCTTCTTCATTAGAATGTGCTTAATAGTCTTATCATTCTCTCCATAGCTTCTTGCTCGTCAAACTCCACTCGCGGCTGACCAGAAATGCGTGCCGAATTTTGTCATGGCGGACATAGCTCAAGGAGGAAATCATAAAAAGGACCCACTTGCTATGAGGAGTAGAGGACTCGAACCCGCGTCCTCATGATGAGAAGTCTACAGCCTATCCACAAAGATCACGGGCGGACGTGAACTACATTCTGTCGCAGTTCATAATGGTCTCTCTTTCGGGCTAAAAAAGGACGCATCCAGGAGCAAAATCACAAAAGGACACCACCTCTGCCGATAGTTGTCACGGAAATCGAACTCAAAACCTTTGGTTTGGAGCGTATTCACCTATCCATAAGGCCACAGCCGTTCGCGAGAATAGTTTTGAGAATCTATATTTATGGCGCAGAAGCAGACTTCTTGGAGCGGCCAAAAAACTGAAGTTCCATCGTAGGACATAACGAGAGCGCCTGGGATTCGATCCCTCAACCTCTCAGAGAGGAGTATAGTCGCCCAACCATAAGGTCAAATAGCCATCCACAACTCTTGGTCCGCCGGCGTGTACCTTTGATTTGATCTCCACGCAGAAGAAAATTTTGTCAAGGGAAACAAAAAGGAGTTGGTTACAGTGACTTATCCACTGAAGATCCGGAGGCCTTTGGTGATCCAAGTCAAACCAACTTTGAATTCGGACCAAAGTCTTGAGAGAATCACTCTTCCAAAGGATCAAGGGAAGGACGTAGCTCTATGTGGAGCTAAGTATTTTCCAGTTTCTACTTGGCCTTAATGCTTGAATATCTTGTTTTCATTATTCTACACTTAATCCTAGATACACATTGAAATAGCCAAGATTTCAATTGATTAAGTCTAGATTAGAATAATGAATTAATCTATTTCTCATTCCAAGCATTAGTTTGCATTAAGGAAAGACTTGATTTCAAAAAGATCCTTGTGCATCAAAGAATGTATTTTGGTAGTTTAAATACATATTTCCTTTCCATTGAGTAAGTTTTCTATTGCACCTCAAGGGTATGTTTTTATATCATAGTGCATTAGGACAAAGGAAAGGATATACATGCATCAGGATTGCATGATATACATTCTTAGTACAAGAAAAAATCATGCATCAAGCTCATGCATGATTGTTGTATTATTTTTTGGGCATGCAAAGAACATGCATGCATACGCATGTGAGCATATGCTTTTGCATGTAGATACATGCATTTGCATGATAGAATGGAATGTTGTTTGCAAGTAGATATAAGAATGTACTCTCTTAGTATTTAGCTTACTCTATAAAGCTCGCAGTTTGACATTAGGGAAGACCAAGGACTAGTTAGTTGCAAAGATATACTAGTTTTAGTTTGCAACTCAAGTAATTAGTCGATTTCTTCCCAAGTAGATACTCCGCTATCAAAGACAAATACTTAATGATAATTAAGTATGATAGATGTCTTGCTAGGTATAAGTAAGCACTAGGAGAAAGTTAAGTAATAAATTTTCTTGATAACCAAGAAAATTTAATTACTTGCAAACTCTTTTATGATGTATGATGACACTAAGTCCTGGATGTACTTAGAAAGTCATGCGGATAAAGCTTTAGTTGATTAGTTATACATTTGATGTAACTTCTCAAGCATCCCAAGGTTGGATGAGAACGTCAACTATATTTCCAAGTTCCTTGAGTACTCTTCTATTTAGAAGATTTCGAAAGTTTAAAGAAGTTTCTTTGTGGTTTCAAGATTTGTATCTCATGTTGAAACCTCGATAAGTGACTTTTTTGGAATTGAGATATGAAATAGTCAAGCCTTCTATTTCACGTGAGATCATTCTCCTACCATGTTCAAGATGAATTTATTTTTGGGAAGGCAGATGTTCCAAGTAGAGGATCTTAATTGATTCATGAACTCTTCCCAAAATACACATAAATTCATATTATACGATAGGTCCAAGGAATGATGAAGGCAAAACCTCTTTAGGATATAAATGTTTTGCCAAAATATAAAGGTACCAAGCTTTTATAAATTTTTCATTTGATTTCATCCCAAGGGGTGATGATGGAAATCAAAGGTTAAACCTCAACATCAATTGATCCTTGACGTCAATAAAAGGATGTTTGGTTCTATAGTTGCATCTCTAGTAAATGATGCAACTAGCTAAGCAGTCTTTAGGAAATAATATAAGTCCCTAAGGACTTGAAGCAAGTGTGAACTTTTCATTTAGGAATAGAAAGTTCCAAGAAATGGATTTTCAATCCATGAACTTCTCCTAAACAAGTTATAAAGTTCAAAGTTGTGTTCACAGTAACATTACTATTGGATCAATCATCAATAGATGCTTGGACTTTAAACATAATTTTGATTGGTGAAATATGTTTAAAGGACTCTAGTAACATCTGAAGATTGACCAATAATAATGAGTTTTGTATCAAACTCAAGAATAGAAGTCGATATCACATAAATGAAAGTTCAACTTAAACTTTCATAGTGGCATGGGAAACCATATCCAAAATGTGATATTTCGTCTCTAGTTTGATACTCAGGAAATGAATACAATTGAATCAGTAAATTTTTTGGATATTATTTGAAAGAATTTCTTTCAAATGTTCTTTTTGCAAAAGATTCCAAGATGAATCATTTGCTCAAGTTATTTGATTCCCTAGAAGGAATCTCAAGTCTTTGAAGAAATGGCATTCTTTCAAGTATTGAGAATTAAATTCTTCATACTCTTTAAACAATAAGTAAGTAGTTCCCGGACATCCCAAACCACTAGAAGTGGTATTTCAAGTCCTATTTGTGATATAACCTAAAGGTATATCAAAGATTCTTAGCTTTAAAATCTGAGAGGCATAAGTGTATGCTTGGACTTGAGAAAGATCTCTAAAAATCCTGCAGGTAAGCAAAGAAGCTTTAGATAGTTTAAGAGATCTTAAAAGATAAAGACTAAGTCTTTATTTTTGTCACAAGTATCAACCAGACTTGATCAAATTTGGCCATGATTGTCCAAAGAATGTGCGATTAGAACTACTTTATAGATTGCCCAAGTATTGGCAATAAAATTCCTTTTGGGAATTATTCACTCAGGTTCCATTTATTCGATGGAAAACTGTGAAAAAGAGTAAGTTGTTCCAAGTCTGAACAGAGTAAAGAAAATTCCAAGAATGTAGTCTGCAACCGTGAAGACGGTAATTAAGTCTATGGAAGGTAAAACTTAATGTTTGCATATCCTTAAAGGGATCTTGGTACAAATCCAGAAAGCATGAGCGGATGCTTAAGACTTAAGCAGTAAAGAGATTCCTAAATAAAGTCCCCGGGGTAGGTACCTAAAGCAACAGTAAACAAAGGAATCTAAAGACAAGAAGTCAAAAGCTCTTGTCACTACAAAATTGGTCAAGAATAATCCAATTGAACTTGAATCTATGAAAATTCAAGTACTTGGAATTTTGATTGGTTTTCATTTGAAAACCCTAGCAAAGAAGAATTTCTGTTAAGAGGTTTTCAAGTTCCCAAGGTAAAGCACATGATTGTGAGACGATCATGTGAAGGAATCAAAACCTAGAAAATCTAGTTAGAGGTAATACCTGGAACTTCTAAATTCTCGTAAAAGAATTGAAGAGATAAGATACTCTATCAAGAGATGTTTAGACTTTAGGATAAGAATCACCCACACATTAATGTGAATATAAAATAGGGTGGTATGGGACACCAGATTTTATACTCAGATTGATGTAGGAAAGATGGTATGGGACATCGGACCGTGGGATGATAATTATCTTTTAGTCCTAGTTTGGATTTTTGAAGTTAGGTTTCATCCTCAAGGGAATTAAGACTTCAAGGAAAGTTTAATTCGTAAAGAATGAAAGTAGTATCTTATGATACTTCAAGGTAACTTCAAGATCAAGAAAACTGAAGATATGAAGTAAGTAACTTCCAAGATCTTCTTAAAACACTTCAAGCTTAAGTGTTATTGATCAGAAATATTTGATAAATTTCTGAAAGAAGTTGGACTTTGACTTTGAGTTGCTCTTTTCAACCAAGGATTTGATTGACTAAGTCAAGCATCAAGTTTCTAGTATAACTTGGTAAATTCACTCTTTTGACTCAAAGAAACGCACAAGAATTGCATTTCCAGTAAGGAGTCAAAAGATTGAATGTGACCTCAACTTAGTCTCAAGTGAAGCATTATTTGAAAACTAAAACTCATCGTTAGAACCTCAGTGGGTCGACACACTGATGTTGGTTACCACACTAGTATCTTGTGGTTGGATGATGTTTTTGATTTTCTTAGAATCTTTTTGAGAATCCAACTTATTTCTCTTAAAGATAAAGACAATGCTTCAATATCCTGTTGAAATAGATCTTTGAAAAGTTGAAGTCCTGAGTCATCTAGTCTTTGACTCATAACAATTTTATGTTTGAATTGGTTGTACAGAGTCTTAGTTATTTCTTTTCGCTTTCCAAATCTTTTGAAATTGACTCAGATATAGTATCTGATTCCTTTTGCAAAAGACCAGGGTTAGCCGGTTAGAATAAAATAACTAACTTGAACATCCTAGATAGATGTTATGTACAAGAACCTTTTCAATCTTCAAAAGGTGATAAGTCTAAGTGGACTTATTCATTTGAGTTTGCTTCAAGTTATAGCATAAATGATTTCCTGGAGTCCAGTATACTCTAGAATAGGGAAGTTAGGAATTGCTCATCAGATTGACAATTCCCAAGAACTTTCAGTTAAAAGTCTTTGAGAAAAGTGTCCTAAGTTGGACAATTTTCATTTTGAATTTGAATTGGTGAAGTTAGTATGGTTGATTCCACCGAAATGGTAAACTTTCTCTTACAGTTTACATAGGATTTTTTCAACTCATAAGGACAAAGTAGTCCTCTAGTCGAGTGAAAAAATCAAGTAACTGTTAGATCAAAGTAAACCATTGTATAAACATCTATAGTTAGATGTATGGGACAATCAAACTTCAAGTTCTCCAAAACAAATTCAAGTGACTCAAGAGTTCTCAAAGTCTTGCGAGGGATAAGAATCCCACCTTCATTACTAAGCCCATGCACCAGTTATGCCTAGAAATGGACTAGTAATTTGAATCCACCTAGTTCACATGTTTGTGCCTAGATTGCACATCCAGAAACTGTGAATTAGCCAGGGATGTCATTAGATCCACCCTCATTATTCTTCACTAGTTTGTACTTTGTCCCGTTCATCAAAGTACAAAACCAGATAGTGTTTTGAATCATTTGGGCAAGGATGCCACCACAGAGATGAGACATGTTCTTCTAGTTCTAGAACATGACCATGTTCTTCCAGTTTTAGAACATGAGGCTCGGGGGTTGCCTACAGTTATATATATATAGCTTTATTTTCGAGGACGAAACTCTTTCCCAAGGGGGGAAGAATGTAATAAAGTAAGTCTATGATCTAGGGATCCGATGGCTTCAGGCAGATCTGAAATCGGATACCATTTGGTCACTCGTCTGTAGGACCAAAGATCTCAAGAATAGACTCAAGAATAAGTCATGTGCTCTCATATTCAAGTAATCTACTTAGCCTAGAGGTTAAGTCTCATGGTTGTGAAGGAAGAGGTCTTGGGTTCAACTCCCATGGGGAGCATGGGAAGAGAGTTTTGCCCAAAGAGCTCTAGAGCCTTCTAACTCAAGTTAACGTGAGTTAACTTGAGTCCAGTGGACTTAACTCAAGAGGTGAGTACAACAACCACTAGTGGACTCTAGTGGAAGGTACTAAAGTAGTGGTCGAGATCACTCCAGCCACTAATAGACTCTAGTGGTGGATATGAAAGGAGTGGAGGAGATTGCACATGCACTTGTGGACTCTAGTTACATTTGTGGTCCTCATTAGTTCAAGCAGCTATATATACAGGCATAAGGTTGGGAGGAGAGTCATCTCTCAAGCATGTGGTGGTCGTAATTCTTAGGATGTTGCAGACATGATGTTCAAGGCATACTACGCTCGACTTCAAGAAGGGCCAACACCTGCAAACCTAGAAAAGAGCTACCCTAGAGTGGATTTAGAAATTGAACGGACCAAAATGTGCATAAAAATGTCGGAATTAGCTCAAGCTATGTTCGAGGCCAATCAATCGTTCAATCAGACAAATGCTATCACTCTGGGTTTGCACTTTTAGGGCTTACTAGATAGATTAGAGCAGTTGGTAAATAATCCACAAGTTTCTTTACCTCCACAGGCTCAACCGACTATTGAAAAAGGAAGCTCATCACCAAAGGAAGTCTATGTTCCAGATTCCAGAGACAATGGAGAACCTCTTTCAATTCAACAACACTCTCAAAAGTTCTTGCGGGAAATACAAGAAGAGAAATGGGCCAAGGAGAAGGATAATCTCCCTCCTATTCTTGAGATTGATGACCTTCATGATCAATTTCCACAAGACATCCCATCTATATATGGAGACCAAGTAGAGCAACAAGAGGAAAAAAGTTCAGGATTTGAATCCAATACTTTACAAGAGTTGTCACAGTTCACAGACCCATGGGAATCTGAATCTCTCAAGATTAGAGCTCCCACAATATTGATCAGAAATGAAGACTCAGTGGTTCCTAGAAACACAGATGTCATGAAGAACACTAAGGTTCAGTGTCATCTCACTGTAGAAGAGTTGCTCAAAGCAAAACCGGAGCTATGGAATCATGTGAAGGATCAGGTTCCAAAACTTGATTCCAATATGCCAAAAGCAGGCTCTAAAGAGAAAGTTCCAGAGATACCTATAGACAAAATAGGTGACATGAGCGAAGGTGAAGAAGGTAATACTTATCTTCCAATCACCTACCAAGGTTACACAACCAAAGCGATCATAGATTCAGGTGTTGGGGTTGCTATTGCAACCACCTCCTTGTGGAAGCAATGGGGTAAACCTGCATTAAGACCAACTAGAATGAAGCTTCAGATGGCTGACGGCCATGTGGAAAGACCTCTAGGATTGCTAGAAGGGATAACTCTAACCACTTGTGGTGTAGAGTTTGAGCACACCTTTGCTATATGTGACTTTGGTAAAACTAGTACCTACAAAATGATCCTAGGAAGACCCTTCCTACGACAACTGCAAGTTGTATAGGATTTGGGAACCAATTCCTTGTACTTGCAGTGCTTAGGGGTCACAACCAAGGTCGATTTGAAGGATTACACCTTTAGAGATGTACCAACCCTACAATGGAATCCTATCCACAAGGAGCAAGAAGATTCAATCTCTGTGCATTCTAAAAGTTCATCTGATACATCCTGGATGCATGAAGATACTCATTTGTGGATGTGCAACGTTGCAAAGGAAGAGGAAAAACGCTTAAAGGCCAGAGAAATAGGAACTTCTCCAGGAGATAGACCAGTTAAAGACCCAGCCTATACATCGATGATCTTTCCAGATGAGGAATTTGAGCCTCATGGTTGGGCAGAAATCTTAGCTACCATGGACATTGCAGTCAATGAAGAACAATGGACACCTCATTGTGATGAGGAGGGTTATGATATTTTAGTGTTCATGTGTCAGCCCCTGCTAGAAGAATGTGACCCTAGTGACTTCATAGAAAAAGAAGAGAATGATGACGATCTAGAGTCCATTGTGATGGATAGTTGCTTTATTTCAAAGGAGCACTATCTGGAAGACATAGGAGTATTTACACAAAAAGAAGAAGAACCTCTCACAAGCAGATTCAACATGGTAAATTCAAAGGATGGAAGTGAGGGAGGTCACAAGAAAAAGAAAAGACAAGGAGTGAAACAAGAAGAGAAGGAATCATTGTTTGAGGTACCAGAAAATTTCAAGAAATATGAAGTAGAGGACCGAAAAATTTTGGTACGAATGCCTAAGAGAGAGGCCACAACAGGAGAAGCATATGATAAAAAAGAAAAGACCAAAAAAATCGTAGTCACCATTGAAGAGAATGAAGAGAGATGTACATACATAGGAGATGACCTAAGTAAAGAAGAGGAAGCAGAGTTGGTAGCCTTGTTAAGGGAATATAGGGACGTGTTTGCATGGCACTATAGAGACTTGAAGGGAGTAGATCCGAAGGTTTGTTCTCATACGATCCCCATGATAGGAGATGCCAAGCCCACCAAACAAAAGCCCTACACATATAATGACACCTATGCAGCCAAAATAAAAGAAGAAATTGACAGATTGATTGAAGCCGGAATCATCTATGAAATTGAGCATATTGAATGGGTGTCCCCCGTTGTAGTGGTGCCCATGAAGAACGGGAAGTTAAGTGTGTGTATTAACCTTAAAAAAGTTAATGCCGCCACGATAAGAGATAGTTATCCGCTTCCAATCACTGATCATTTATTGGAGTGTGTTGCGGGCAAGGAAGTTTATAGCTTCCTAGATAGATTTTTAGGTAATTACAATCAAGTAGCCATTGCCACTGAAGATCAACACAAAACGGCATTTGCCACAGAGTGGGGAGTCTTTGCATTTCCTGTGATGCCATTTGGACTCACTAATGCACCTGCAACATTCCAAAGGCTCATGTGTCATGTCTTCAAAGAGTTCTTGCGAAAGAGCTTAGAAGTATATGTGGGCGATTTATGTGCTCATTCCCAAGAAAGGAGATGTCACATCCCTGAGCTCAGACAGATCTTCAACAAGTGTAGAGACTACTGAGTGTGTCTGAACCCAGAAAAGTGTGTGTTCATGGTACTTCAAGGTAAAATCTTAGGTCATATTGTTTCGAAGAATGGAATATCAACAGATGAGGACAAAGTAAGAGCCATAGCTGAGTTACCGAGGCCAAGGAATGTTAAAGAGGTACAAGCCTTTATGGGCCATTGTGGATATTACTGAAGGTTTATTCACATGTATGCAATTATAGCTAAGCCTCTTTATGCCTTGTTGACAAAGTTTGATTGGAACGATGAATGCGAGAAGTCCTTCAATGAGCTGAAGAGACATTTGTGCACAGCACCAATACTGACCACCCTTGATTGGAATAATCCATTCCATGTACATGTGGATGCATCCAATTATGCAATAGGATGTGTGTTGACACAACCCACTGGTGAAGGCAATCTAGATTTGCCTATAGCATATGCTAGTAGGCAATTGAATGCAGCTGAACGAAACTATACAACAACCGAAAGAGAAGGCTTAGGCATGGTCTATGCTGTAAAAAAGTTTAGACACTATCTATTGGCCAACAAGTTCAAGTTTTTCACTGATCATCCAGCTTTATTATACTTGGTCAATAAACCTTGCAATACAGGACGCTTAGTAAGATGGTTCCTCTTACTAATGGAATATGACTTTGAAGTGGTTGTTAGGAAAGGTAAGACCCACCTAAGAGCATATCACCTTTCTCGCATCACTTCAGGAGAGTCGCCACAAGGAGTGTCTGATGAATTGCCCGATGCTCATCTGTTCAATTTAGAAGTTGTTCCTAAATGGGCAAATAAGTTGGTACCAGTCCTAGCCTTCGGACCCGTAAATAAGAATGTAAAAACAAACACAAATGACATTGTAAAATCACAAAAATATCAAATATTGGCAGGAAGCATGTATAAGCAAGATAAGGAAGGTGTTCTAGCTTGTTGTGTCGAAGACGATGAACATAGGAGTTGGCTGCAACAAGCCCATGAAGGATTTCTAGGAAATCACTATTCTAAACAACGAACATTGCAGAATCAAAAACGTTTAGGAGTGTATTGGCCTAGTATGGATAAAGAAATACATGAGTGGATTAAGAATTGTCCAGGGTGCCAGGAAAAACCTCCAGTGGAGCATGCTACCCTTTATCATGTGTCATTAATTCCAGATTGGAGTGCTCCATTGGTAGAATTCATGAGATCGGGAAGATTACCCAATGAGGCTAGTCTAGCGAGAAGACGAAGCATGGAGCAAGAGGCTCAGAACTATGCCTTAGTGGGAGATAACCTATATCGGAGAGGCAAAGATGGTTACTTAAGACTGTGCGTTCATGAATCTGACTATTTGAAAATCTTAGAAACTGCCCATAGCAGTGTTGCAGGTGGACATTTTGGCCCAGACCGAGTAATTAAGACTATTCTATTCTCAGGACTTGGTGGCCCACTCTTCATATGGATGCACATACCTATGTGAAGAAATGTGACACATGCCAACGTGCCCAGTGCCCAATTAGAAAAGATGAGATGCCTTTGAGGCCAATGATGGGAGGACGTGCATTCTCGAAGTGGGCATAGACTTTGTAGGTCCTATTAATCCCCCAGCTAGAAACTCCCATGCAGAGTACATTATTGTAGCCATCGACTACCTTACAAAGTGGGTAGAAGTCAAAGCCACAACGAAGAATGATGCTCAAATAACAACAAATTTCTTATTCGAGATATGGATTACCAATAGAGTTAGTAAGTGATAGAGGCACACACTTCTTGAATGAAGTCATTGAATATCTTCTCCAAGAATTCTTGGTGATACATAAGAAGTTTGCCCCCTATCATCCACAAGCTAACGGACAAGCCGAGAGCACAAACAAGATCCTATGTAATGTACTGACAAAACTAGTAAATAACAAACGCTCTGATTGGGACAAACAACTTCATCATGCTGTTTGGGCTTACCGAGTTGCCTACAAAACGGTACTCAATGCCACCCCATTTTAGATGGTCTTCGGACAAAATGTTGTGCTACCATTGGACTTCCTAATTCCAACTTTAAAAGTAGCACAAGAGCATGATTGGAATGGACACGAGTTATCCTCTAGGATCTTTGATTTAGAACGCTTAGGTGAGACAAGGCTATGAGCGGCTGCAGGAATCTATGCTGCAAAGAAAAGGCAAAAGGCATACTTTGATGCACATATCAAAGATAAAGGATTGAAAGAGGGCGACCTAGTGTTGGTTTATACACTAAAGGAACATGCCCGTAAATTGGAAAAAAGAGGATATGGACCCATGATCATTAATAGAATTTCCACTAGTGGTGCAGTTCAATTGGCCACACTAGAAGGTGATATCCTGCCAAACTATATCAGTGGTTGTCCAGTCCAGCTATATCAAGAACCTCTTACAGAGGATATGCTAAAGAGACTCAATCCGAGAAAATTACTCATTACTACGAACGGTTAAAACTCTTTTGGCAACCCGAGGTGCAAATCCTCACAAGATTGCTTCCCGTCCGACTTGCATGTGTTAGGCATGCCGCCAGCGTTCATCCTGAGCCAGGATCAAACTCTCCATGAGAGCGCTAAAGAAAACCGTTTACTACTTATGGTAGGAGCTAAGAAGCGAAAAGAAGAAGTTTTAAGGGTTAGAGAAGAGGCACAGGCAGAGACTAGAGAACGCATTAGGAAAAATAAGTTAAGATGCCTAGGCCTAGATATCGATCGTGAGGCCCCAAGATACCCCATGGCCATGTGTCAAATATCAAGTGCAATGGCTTCTCGAATAATTGATCGACGTCCCTTTGTGAACATCGCGGTAGGACAAGGGAAGAATGTAAGGACTGTGAGAGCATTAATTGACTCAGGTGCAACAACTAGTGCAGTTAGACTTTCATACTGCCATGACCTGCAATTGAACATCAAGCCCATAGAGGCCTATCTCATAGGTTTGGGATGTGTGGAAACCCCTTGTTTGGGCGAGGTGGAACTTCCCATCTACCTTCAAGATGTTCCAATAAAAGTCAAAATGCTAGTGTGTCACAATGAGGACCTTACAGAGCCACTTGTCTTGGGTCAAGATTGGATTTACGACCATGTAGTCAACTTGAACCTAAGAAGTCAACTTCTTCAAGTTTCGGTACAGGAACAATGCATTACATTAGAATTAGACAATTGCAGGCTCACCAATCCAAAGGTCACACATTCCCTTAGTTCTTTCGAAACTAATCTTTGCAAAGAACATGAAGTGTGTGTCAATAGCCCTACGAAGCAAAAGGACTCAATCATGGAAGCACACGCTCAAAGGCCAGCAAACCTCTCTTGTTCTTCACAAACTAATGCAAGCATAACTCGACCAAAGAGGCAAGCAAAATAGACATCTGCTATATCAACTAGACAGACAAAATTCAAGAAGAAAGAAGCTCAGGGCATGAAGTAGATTTGGGTACGAAAAGGAGAGCAACCACCAGTGTTGCCCCAACCATTACCGTTGCAGCAAGCCCACCACACTAAAAGACGAACCAAGAAACACAGACAAACTCAATCACAAGGTCTCTGACAAATCTGGGTACCGAAGCAATCGATGAAGGCCGAAGATAATCATGTACAAATTTGGGTGCCTAAGAAATTAGTTGCAGCTCCACAAGAACAATTACGCATGTGGGTACCCAAGCCACTCTTACATGCTCAAACACCACTGATCTCCCTCACAAGCAAAATCTCAACAAAGAAGCCAAGGAGAGGCAAGGGTCAGAACCAAGCACAGAGACCAAAAGAAGATCAAATCACCACTTCCAAACGAATAGGAAGATGTGTGTAGAGCAGGTGAGCTTGCTAGCATTTGATTGACTTTATTTGAGGAGAAGCTTCGGGGAAGTGTCAAAGCATGAGCAATTTGAAGCAAAGTCTTTGGGAGGAAGTGGATGCAAGACAATCAACTTTGGTGACCCATAAAGCTGCAGGTATGAAACAAGGAATTGATATCTCATGGGGCGACGCCCATGTGGTGAGGGAATATGCAGATAACCGGCGCCTTCTTAGGCTACATATATGCAAAAGGGCGAGCCTCCTCCTAGTCACCAAGAAACTTGGGCGACCCTCCTCCTCTTCAGTCAAGCCCCACATGGGCAACTTTCCTCTACTTGGGCGACCCTCCTCCTCTTGAGCCTACATCCCAATTGGGCGAGCCTCCTCCTAATCAACTATATGGACACTTGGGCGACCCTTCCCCCTTCTCCTCCCAAACTCCAATTTGGCGACCCCTTGCATTTGGGCGACCCTCATCCCTTCCAGCTCTCCTCATGGGGCGACCCTCGCCCAGGGCGACCACCTCCCTCCTCCCTTCCCCCATTTGGCACCGGCCATGGGGCGACCATCATCCTAGGCGACCCCCCTCCCTTTCCTTCCTATTGGGGCGACCCTCACCCAGGGCGACCACCATCACCACACGTGGAGAAGGCGACCACCATCTGGAGATATGTGCAAATTAAGGCGACAACCTTCAACCTTTCCCCTCCACCTACTCAATCTATCACCAAGGCGACCATGTGAAGTGCATCAACCTGGACTTCTAAACTCCATAATCAGGTGACTACTATTTTATGAAGGAATATCAAATTGGGCGACTACCGACTTAGTATAGGCCACCATGAGCTACTTGGGCGGCAAAGGACGGGCGGAGCATATTTTGTCAGTAATGTGTCATAATGAAAAATAATGTAGGGAATATTGCCACTTAGCTTTGGCGGTGTCAGAAGCTAAAATTGGGGGCCTTATTGAAGTTGGCTACCATCCTCCACCTCTGGACCACCACTTTGGCGCGTGTGGCACTTAAGGCTGGAATTTGGCAAGGCCACCCTTGGCCACTCTGGGTCTATATAAACAGAGGTTTGGCACTCATTTGGGGGGCTGAATCGGATGTAATCTGAATCGTGTGGGCTATTGCGTATCATCGCTATCATCATTTGTTGATGCTAGTTGAGGCTATTTTTTTTTTGTCTACTCTCTGCACTCTGTTGCTACAGGCACACTGTGGAAGGTCACTCTGTGATGATTATACAGAGCGTGGACCTCCAGTGGAGTTGCTGATTAGCATTACAGGGTGATTGAGTGGCTTGGATCTAGTCATTGGCATGCATCGGTGAATTTCTTCAGGATCAAGTCATCATCTTTATTGTATTCACTTTGTTGGTCTCACTCTTGTATTTTTGCTAATTAGTTTTGGAATGGCATGCTAGCCCACTGTTACATCCTTTTGTAGTATTTTAGCTCTCTGTAATCATTTTCAAAGTTACGAAGTGATTTTCTCTCTCAAGAGCACTTGTCATTGATCCTTTCTCTATAACTGTACATTTTCACTTCTATTGGTTTCTCTGTTATCAGTGAAGGTACCTGCACACAAGAATGTCACAGGGTATACTTCCCTAAGGAGAACCCCCCTTGAGTAGACGGAGTACTGGAAATGTATACAATTTGATATTGTTGAAAGTGGATACCCCGGTACCTCCTCTACAGTTTGGCACACCCGGTGGGATCCTTGCATTTTTGTGTGAGGTATTTAGTGTGCACTATATAGTTGTTGTTGCATTAATTTCTTGATTTTTGCATTCTGTGAGTGGGTACATGACCCACACTCGAGTAGACAGAGAGCCCCTTCGTGTACAAAAGAGCCTCAAGAAGTCAGCTCTACCTTCGGCTAGTACCCCTCTACCCTTAAATTTTTCCATCGATTTGGCTTCAACCCCGCTTTCAAAAGAGAAGTTGAGGAGGACGTTAGATTTTTCCTCTGATACTTCAGAAGAAGCACCAGTGCCAATGGAGGAACTTTCTCATTTACTCTCTAGGTTGAACATCAAGTTCCCTACATTTAAGGGATTGGCTTATGAGGATGCGGATGACCACGTGAGGAGATTCGTCTCATTATGTCGTGGATGAGGATTGCAGAACCGAGAGGATGCAATGTTGGTACTCTTCCCATCTACATTGGAAGGCCTTGCAGACAAATGGTATAGTCAATATGCAGACAGACACTTCACTACATGGGAGGCACTGAAGACGGCATTCTCGCAGACATTCCGACCAAGCAACTCCTCGGAAAGAGCTCTAGATCAGCTGGAGAACCTAAAATTGAGATCAGGTGAATCCTTTCATGAACTTCACACTAGAACAAAAGCACTTGTTTCACGTCTTCCACATGCTCCAGATGATTTCTTGGTAAAAAAATGGATAGAGAAAGCTCTGCCTAAGTCATCTCAGCAGAAGCTTCGTGAATCTCTTAGATTGGATCCAACACTTGATGATTTTGTTGCAACTGCATCGCGCATTGAGGAGGCTAGACTACATTTTGAAGGGGAGGCCCAACCAAATTATGCATCAGACTTGGATCCTATCGGGCAACTCAGGAAGGAGTTGGAAGCCTTAAGAATGCAGCAAAGTCGCCAAGAAGAGAAGGTTGTGTCGCCGCCCCCGCCCCACACTGTTGATGAAGTAACTCAACTTCGTCGTGAGCTTGAAGATTTGCGGACTACACAGGACATACGAAGACAAGTTTGGTGTACAATATGCAGCAATAGTGGACATTCCAATGTTAATTGTCCTAACAAGATCAGTTGTCAATTATGTGGCAAAGATGGTCATGAAGCTAGAGACTGCTACTACCTCAAGGGAGCACAACAACGAGGTAACCATCAAGCTTTGGATTCATATTATGCTAGTACTTCGAATGCACCTAATAGAGAAGAGACCCGTCCAACTCGGCCTAGATATAATAGGCCACTCATGTGTTATCGTTGTGGTGAGTATGGCCATATGTAGAACAAGTGCTCCCTACCAGAAGGTGCACCTCCCTGTCAGCATTGTCCAGATGCTAAAGATCACTACACCAGAGATTGCCCAAGGAGCCGCCCTCCTCCAATTCACATGATTGCAGTCTCCCCACAAGTAGAAGGTATGACCACTCAGTCTTATGCTGTTTCATCTTCTTCAATGCCAATGATGACTAGAGCCAGGCAAGCGGCAATAGCCTATAGGGAGGAACAACAAGGACTCAAAGATAGAGATGAGGAAAAGAACACGGGATGGACGGACCAAGCAGACATTGAAGGAGCTTATGAGAGGGTGACTACTTTGCTAAAAGATCAACCAACAAGTCCTCAGGAAGAAACACAAGAGGTGAACATTGAGGAAATCTTGAGAGGTATTCATCATAAGATTAGTCTGTACCAACTCATAAAGATGGATTCAAAAGTAAGAAGTGATTTGTTGAAGATTATACACTCTGCATGCTTGTGCCCACCTCCTAGCATAGATGGTTTTATGGTTGACTTTCCCCCTGCACCCCTGGCTGATTATCAAAGCTCAAGATTATCTGTTTTTATAAAGGATGAAGCTCTCACAGGTGTTATCATAGATGGAGGTTCCGGCATCAATTTGATGCCAGATTTCACCATGAAGAAACTAAAATTGAATCCCACGAAGGCAGCACCCTTCACAGTTACATTAGCAGATCAACGTCGGGTTACACCACTTGGTATTGTTGAAAAGGTACTTATGATAGTGCAGGGTTGTCACTTTGTTCTAGACTTTGTTGTTATTTCCCTGCCACAGGAGACCTCATATCCTCTACTCTTGGGAAGGCCTTGGTTAAGGCAAGCAAAGGCTCTACAGGATTGGGGAAAGAACAAGTTATGGATTTCCACATGTACTAACAATCAATTACAGATACATTTGGAAGAAGGATCAGACATCAACAAGGCTACTGGGTATACAATGGACACTCAGGTAATGCCTTCTGAAGATGATACCCTATTAAACTGGATGATGGGGAGTACAGAATGCTGCACAGTGGAGATATGTGAAGTAAATGAGGATTTTATAGAGGCAGCCCAAGGAGGCCAGAAAGAGGAAAAAATTGATGTTTTGCACTTGAACAGTATGGAAGAGAGTAAGATATGTGATCGCAAGAAACTAGAGGAAGAAGCAAAAATTGGGCACCAGGAGGCCCAAGGTGGTGGCCCAAGTGGGCGACAGGAGGCCCAAGGTGGTGGCCCAAGTGGGCGACAGGAGGCCCAAGGTGGTGGCCCAAGTGGGCGACAGGAGGCCCAGGGTGGTGGCCCAAGTGGGCGACAGGAGGCCCAAGTTGTGCACTTAGCCAAGAGTGGCCAAAATGGGCCAATCCTCCCTCTGGAACTCACTTCTTCTCTTAAGCAAGGTAGTCGAGCTTATCTTTTGCAGGCACCTCCCGAAGGACCGAAACCTCTAATTGGGCCACTAGACCCGGATAGTCAAAATTTGACAATCGGCGCCACTACAATGATATGTAAGGAGAAGACAGGTAAACATAAAAAATTGGATGATTTTATGCTTGCAGGACCAGAAAGTGACAAAGTTGTGCCTGCATCTGAGGAGGCTAATTTTGACCTTCAAGAACTCCCATTTTCAAATATACCTTTAGGATGGATCAAGGAACAGATTGTGGATCATAAATTGAACTCCGCTCCTGCATATAGTGGGGATGAATTTTCAAGTGAGTCCAATTCTGAAAAGTTTGTTCAAGAAGTAAATATTGGAGATGAAGAGAACCCTCAAATAGTTCACTTGGCACCATTCGAATTTATTATCAGGAAGGAAATTGGAGCCAGAACCATTGGAATTGAGCCTCCCATTAGAAGACTTGTGGCATTGGAAGAATATAGGGAAGCAGCCATGAGGAAACTGCAGGTAAAGCAAGAGGAACGCAAAAGGTTGCATGACAGGTATCTAAGGACTAATGAGGTACAGGAAGGATCTTTGGTCTTGGTGCATCAGATCCCGCCAGCATCCACCAAACTGGCACCTAAATGGATAGGGCCCTACAAGGTGATAAAGGTATTATCACAAGGAGCAGTTCATTTAGAGGACTTGTAGGGTGAAACAACACCCCTGGTCAACATCTCCAGGGTGAAAAGCTATTTGAATTAATGCAAGCAGATGGAATTCACTCACTGTACATACCATAGTTCTTTTCATTTTCTGCAGTTCATTTTGTTTGATAGAATAAGCAAATAAATGAGTTGTTGCACCGGGACGGTGCAAAGTCTTGATGTGGGGGTCTGTAGAGCAGGTGAGCTTGCTAGCATTTGATTGACTTTATTTGAGGAGAAGCTTCGGGGAAGTGTCAAAGCATGAGCAATTTGAAGCAAAGTCTTTGGGAGGAAGTGGATGCAAGACAATCAACTTTGGTGACCCATAAAGCTGCAGGTATGAAACAAGGAATTGATATCTCATGGGGCGATGCCCATGTGGTGAGGGAATATGCAGATAACCGGCGCCTTCTTAGGCTACATATATGCAAAAGGGCGAGCCTCCTCCTAGTCACCAAGAAACTTGGGCGACCCTCCTCCTCTTCAGTCAAGCCCCACATGGGCAACTTTCCTCTACTTGGGCGACCCTCCTCCTCTTGAGCCTACATCCCAATTGGGCGAGCCTCCTCTTAATCAACTATATGGACACTTGGGCGACCCTTCCCCCTTCTCCTCCCGAACTCCAATTTGGCGACCCCTTGCATTTGGGCGACCCTCATCCCTTCCAGCTCTCCTCATGGGGCGACCCTCGCCCAGGGCGACCACCTCCCTCCTCCCTTCCCCCATTTGGCACCGGCCATGGGGCGACCATCATCCTAGGCGACCCCCCTCCCTTTCCTTCCTATTGGGGCGACCCTCACCCAGGGCGACCACCATCACCACACGTGGAGAAGGCGACCACCATCTGGAGATATGTGCAAATTAAGGCGACAACCTTCAACCTTTCCCCTCCACCTACTCAATCTACTACCAAGGCGACCATGTGAAGTGCATCAACCTGGACTTCTAAACTCCATAATCAGGTGACTACTATTTTATGAAGGAATATCAAATTGGGCGACTACCGACTTAGTATAGGCCACCATGAGCTACTTGGGCAGCAAAGGACAGGCGGAGCATATTTTGTCAGTAATGTGTCAGAATGAAAAATAATGCAGGGAATATTGCCACTTAGCTTTGGCGGTGTCAGAAGCTAAAATTGGGGGCCTTATTGAAGTTGGCTACCATCCTCCACCTCTGGACCACCACTTTGGCGCGTGTGGCACTTAAGGCTGGAATTTGGCAAGGCCACCCTTGGCCACTCTGGGTCTATATAAACAGAGGTTTGGCACTCATTTGGGGGGCTGAATCGGATGTAATCTGAATCGTGTGGGCTATTGTGTATCATCGCTATCATCATTTGTTGATGCTAGTTGAGGCTATTTTTTTTTGGTCTACTCTCTGCACTCTGTTGCTACAGGCACACTATGGAAGGTCACTCTGTGATGATTATACAGAGCGTGGACCTCCAGTGGAGTTGTTGATTAGCATTACAGGGTGATTGAGTGGCTTGGATCTAGTCATTGGCATGCATCGGTGAATTTCTTCAGGATCAAGTCATCATCTTTATTGTATTCACTTTGTTGGTCTCACTCTTGTATTTTTGCTAATTAGTTTTGGAATGGCATGCTAGCCCATTGTTACATCCTTTTGTAGTATTTTAGCTCTCTGTAATCATTTTCAAAGTTACGAAGTGATTTTCTCTCTCAAGAGCACTTGTCATTGATCCTTTCTCTATAACTGTACATTTTCACTTCTATTGGTTTCTCTGTTATCAGTGAAGGTACCTGCACACAAGAATGTCACAGGGTATACTTCCCTAAGGAGAACCCCCCTTGAGTAGACGGAGTACTGGAAATGTATACAATTTGATATTGTTGAAAGTGGATACCCCGGTACCTCCTCTACAATGTGCAAAAAGGGTATGGGTTTGGAAGCCAAAAGTACCAATAACTTCCACAAAACCAAAGAGGGAACCATGCTGGATACCAAAATTCAGAAACCACCCAAAAATAAAGAGGACAGATCTTATGTCTATAGGGCCAAATACTATCATGAAATGGATCCCTATAAGAAGGATTACATCATTTCAAGGTCCACTGGCTACCTCCAACAAAGACTGCATCAACACCCACCAACAACATTGAAAGCCTCAACGTGCAACAACCATGTGCCTTTGGCACAACCTTGTCTTTTGCACCATTCAGGTCATGTATTTCCAAAGTATGCATTAATATAGGGCCACAATACACGGTCGTGCATAGACACAACTGAGAATCCCAGGCACATGATACACATCTGACATATGTAAAATATTTTATTTTATTGATTCTAACACCTTTCTTCTTGTTTTATTCCATTGTTTCAACCAAAAAAAAAGAAGGTGACAGGACAGGAGTGTGTGCTTGAAGAATCTCTGATGCAAACCATCAATAGGGACATCCATCAACACAAAAGACAACCCATCGATCAATCATCAGGATGGGAATACAACACGAAGAGTGAAGATTGATGGACCTTTTACCATGGTAAGAATTTCCTACTTCGGCAACAGCACCACCATGATAGATTAGGAAACCTCTTCATCAGAATACCCTTGAGCACATATCTTGTTAAACCCATGCACTAAAGCACTTACCCATCATTCGTTATGGGTTACAAGTACTTGGCATGAAAACAAGGCAAGCCATCTTTGGAAGAACCAGAGGACATCACGGTGACAACAACAAGCACAAGGAAGCAATCCACCATGAGAGCTACTCATAACCAACATTGACAACCTCTTTTGAGTAGCTCACAATTTTTGAAAGCTCACAAAGACACCATCAAGCTGGCATGCAAGGAAGAAATACATACAAAGGTGGCAGTGACAAAATGAAGAACCAAACAACTGCCCAAGCTACAATTGGAAGATGGACCACTCTTGTGGATAAATGATGGACACTATCTCTCCACACACTACATGGAACAACCACTACAACAAGGGTTTGTCTGGGACGACAGACTCTAGAGGGGGGGGAGTGTTGACAGTCAAGGTCACACAGAAGCAGTGAAGCACATCAATGAAGTGGACACACAAGAAGAAGGAGCATGTAGGGAGCTCCAAGAAGCACATGTCAAATTTTCATAAGAAATCCCTATAAAACTAGTGATTTTTATCACTAAAAACCATTGTAAATACCATTTTATATTTTTGTAACTCCATTTTGTTCAAGCCGAGAAGTCCTCAAGCTTGAGGAGTATTAGAAGTATCATCCTACCAATTTTCATAATTTTTAGATTCCGTTTGAGTCCCCAAATAAGCCTTGGAACCTAATTTTTAACTAGGCCAGACACTAGGTCTGGACAGGGCCAAAACCACTCAAAAAACTATAAAAAGGGCTGGAGAGCTCATTTGAGGGGAGAGCTTGTTGTAGATTTCAGCTTTGTAAGAGAGTTCTTTTGTAATCGAAGTCCTTCCATGGTTCCACTCTTTGCTCTTACTTTGTGCGCGTGTGTGTGTATGTGTGTGCATGTTTGTATGCTTTCACTCACACACTTGTGCACTTCACTTGCTCTTGGTCTTCATACCGGTCTTCACGTCTCTGCGGATTGACATTTATGAGGTGAACCTCCTCACGTTGGTACTCACCATTGTGCTAGAGTGATAAGAGCTTCAGGAAGATATGCTCGGAGTAGAAAACCAAGCTCCTAAGGCTGCACACAGTACTCCGCACAGAGGCTGCAGAATATGTAGAAAACACAGTACACAGGGAGCACGAAGATAGACTTCTTAGGTCTTACAAATGCGGTCGAACTTACAGTACTGTGACTGACCAGGCCACTATATGTTTTATTAAAGAGCATATTATACAAAGAAGTGTCCAGTGGCCATTTGGCCTTTCACATGGACACTAACGGTAACAATACAGAAAAAACTAGTTCAAAAAATTGAGCAAAAATATGTTGAATAAGATACTAAAGACCCAACAGAAGCTTGAGTAGACAAAAAAGGGCTTAGCAATAGCAACTGAGACCATCTGCACAGTGCAATTGGAAAATGCTACTTTAAAGAGTCAAATTACCGAATGGAAGAACAACCATGAGAAACTGTAGAAAGAGAATATAGAGCTCAAAAGGAAATATGATCAATGTGAAGCTGAAAGACATGCTTATGGAATAGAAGCAAGGTTTTGAAACACAAATCAAAGTGTATATGGAAGATGTAGATGCATTAAGGAGCAAAAACAAAGAGTTACTGACATCATTGCTCCTTAATTAACCACCAGATGTCCAATTATGTGATACTAGGGAGATATAGAGTCTGAAAGAGAAATTAGAAGAAATCCCAAACCAATTGAGAAGAAAGTAGGAATTACATGCTCAAATAAAAGAAAATCATGCAAGGGAATTAGCAAAATTGAAAAGGAAATGGAATGAAGCAATCAAAAAATACACATAACATGCTCAAATCAAAAAAATCATGCAAGGGAATTAGCAAAATTGAAAAGGAAATGGAATGAAGCAATCAAAAAATCATAGATCTCAAAGAAGTAAAGAGGTAGAGTGAAGTAAAAGAGCAATTGACTGTAGAATTACAAGCTAAATTAATACAAGCTCAAAATAATCAAGAAAATTAGCAAGCGAACATGGGGACACCAATAGTGCAAGAAGAAACTCTGCTACTAGTGAGGTACGTCCTCTTTCACCCCCCATTTTCTAATCACCTATGAGAGATCAACAAGAAACTGCCATTGATGACCATCCAATGTAGTACATTGTAAAGTTAGATCAGAGAGAGCACGCACTACTAGTATCCTGAATGACCCAAAATTTTGAAGATGAAGTTGTATGAGTAATGAAGGAAGCCAAAATAAAAAGAAAAGATCTTGATCAAATAATAAAGCCTTTCAATTTACCCTATGGCATCATGAAGGAACAAACAAAAAGATATATCAAGAAAACAACCCAATAGGATCCGGACCAATATTTGAATTTTAAAACTACAAATTTCAACTATACTCAAGCTGAATTTGAGACTGCCAATCTTGTCTGAACGAGAAAATTTTTGGAGAAAAATCCTACATTTGCGGGTGCATTGGCAAGAAGCACCATACTTATTACAAGTAAATCCTTCTTTTTGCCTGGTGCCAAGGCATATACCATGGCCATAGTTTTGGGAAGAGCAGCAGAATAGATCAATAAATTAGCAATGGCTCAATTTTCCACTATTATCGAGCCCACCCCATAATTACCTACCAATCAAAGAATACATGATTAGAACGATCCAATTTCGGCTCTCAAGACATGCTCATGTCTGTGATCTCATCAAAGGTCACTAACAAGATACTCAGCATGATACTTACAGTACTTAATTTTTTCAAACATGTCGAGTACACATTTTTGAATTTTATCAACATTAACCAAGGCATTATGCCTTGATTTTTTATCTTTTTGCACTAGTAGAAATAGGGGGCATAGCGATGCCCCCGAATTGAAAAAAAAAAGGGCCGATGGCCCTATTATTTTTTTTAAGACATGTTGTCGCATAAGTGATGTTAAGCAACGCTAAAACTATGTGTCGCAAATAGCATCGCTACTTAGCCACACTTTTAACGACATTGGCAAACTACCTGTGACACTTGAGCATCGCATAAGCGACGTCCTGTGTTCCAGAGAATCGCATAAGCGACGCTCTGGAATGTTAAAAAAATTTCGATTTCTTTTGGCACATTTGTGCCAGGATTTGGATGTGTGACAGAGAGAGAGAGAGAGAGAGATCGACAAGAGCTCCGTGCAGCAATGAATGCACACACAAAGACACACACATACATATGCATACACACACACATATACACACATAGACACACACACACACATACACATAGGCACACACACATACACATAGACACACACACATACACATAGACACACACACATACACACACACATATACACTCTAATTTACATACACACATACACATGCATACACACACATACACATGCATACACACACACATATATACACACATAGACACATGCATACACACATAGACACACACACGTACACACATAGACACACACACATACACACACATACACACACACACACACATAGACACATACACACTTACACACACACACACATCCACACACATTGTAGCTCAGTGATGAGTAGCACCTCCTTTAATGTCAATCTGGGAAGACGTGAGGATGGTATGAAGACCTCAAGCAAGTGGAGGCACAAGTGCGTGAGTGAAAAGCACACAAACATGCACACACATACACACACACGCGCACACACGGCAAGACAAAGAGTGAGAAGCAATGGAGTTCTTAGATTCCTTTCAAAAAGCTCTTACAAGTTCATTTCAATTACAAGCTAACCTCAAAAATGAGCTCTCTAGCTCCTTTTATAGTTTTTGACTAGCTTTGGCCCTGTCCAGACCTAGTGTCTGGCCTAGTTAAAAATTAGGTTCCAGGGCTTATTTGAGGGCTCAAATGAGATCTAAAAAATACAAAAATTGGTAAGCAAATACTTCTAAGGCTCCTCAAGCTCGAGGACTCCTTGGCTTGCACAAAATGGAGCCACAAAAAGGTGAACATGGTATTTACAGGGGTTGTTAGTGATGAGAATCACTTTTAATTGGTGTAAGGGTTTTGAAAAATTAAAGGTTGCCTTAGTGCTAGATCTGCGTGAATGCTCGTACTTGCTTCTTCATGAAGAAAATTATTGGCCTACTTGCCAGATCGTCGTTGACTCCCTTGTCTGCTTGTGCCTTCTCTCCCCTCTGACTCTCTTCTCTGACTGCCATGCCTTGTCAGTCCTTCAGTTCCTTGTCTGCTGCTAACACCCCCCCCCTCTCTCGCGTCTGTCGTCCCTGACAGACCCTTGTTGGGAGGGTTGTTGGACGTAGTATTCGACAACGTCTTGCGCTAAGTGATGTTCGGCAATCCTCAATCCTTTGGCCAAGTCTGTGAGTAGAGCATCCCAATCTACCGGCCCGGGAACCTCTGGATGTGGCATACGTAACTTTTCTGAATGGAGAGCTTGTTCCACTGCAAACAATTGTAATAAATGTGAGGGCCTGGGAATGAAGATCTCTGAGTGATATTCCCAGAACCCTGTGACAAACATCTCTTCAAATGTCTGTTTGAAGCAGGCCGGTAGGTACTTTATGCGGGCATGCCATGCATAAACAACATTAATAGAGGGCATTGTGCTCATGTCATAAACAAGATCCTGATTGCCTTCATTGAATCCGAGCGCAGAGAGATGAGGTTCCTTAACATTCTTGAAGGTTCTGAAGGTGACTATCATGAGTTCAAAAATTTTAAGGCACATTTGGGTCATGACATCTGGTACGTTTTTGAACCTGACACCCCAATGCCGAATAGTCGAGATCATGTATCCTACGGTAGGTTGGCCTTTGGGTGGCGCTAAGTAGACATAATTGAGCCATTTCTCACATCCTTTGGTTGTCAGCACCATCTTTGTGTATTCCGGCCACGACCTTCTTCGGAAAACAGGACAGTAGCAGGGATTGTACTTGATATACAGGGGCATGTTATTCCATGTGCGATTCATTTCCGAGTAGGTTTCAAGCAGCCGAATTCTCCAAGTCGGTTGGCGAATATTTCCCTGCTTGGCACTTTCTGGGATGTCGTCTGGTGCAAACTGTGTGGCAGAGGTTGGTTCCCGTGAGGTGTGGTGCTTGATTTCAGCATTATAATCCGCCATTAAGACACAAAAAGGAACATACAAGTCGTCGGAGGTGTCGATCCACCTGTGATGTGAGAGGTTTCTAAAGTACTCGGATTTTATGATTACCTCTTCCAATCGTGACATGGATGCTATTTGAACTGCTACCCTGTCATCATGGGTTGTGGCCACTTTCTCTAATCTCTGCATCCATTCAGGGGCCTCTATCTCAATGGTGTCCATGCCCTCTGCTGTCTGCTTGCCTCCAGGTGCTGGCATCAGAACGTACGGGTCCTCAAAAGTTTCCTCTACTTCGATTGGTACTAGGTCTTCAGGTTCTGGTTCTACCAAGGGGGAGGGTTGGCGTTCATACTCAAGCACTTTCTTTTGTAATTCTTCGAGTTGTGCTTTGAGCGCTGCTACTTCGTCAGTTGTGTCAGCTGTGTTTGGGGCTTCTTTGGGTGGTTCTGGTTGAGCTTCCCATTGCCTTAGTAGTTCGTCTCTTTCCTTTTCTAAGGCTGCATGGGCTTCCAGGAGATCAGCATGGGTTTCCAATATGATTTGCATATTGTCCGAGGGAATGGCCTTAAACTTCTCCGGGTCAATTTCTTGTGGGGAACCTTCCATGGCTACTTCCAAGTTCTCTTCGTTTTGTGTCTGAAGCCGTCTATTTTCTTCCAGGGTTGCAGACATATGCTTCCGTAATAGAGCCATGTTGCGGCGGAGCTTGAGGTTCTCTGTGATTTGGGTGTGTAGCAGATCGTCCATTTGTTGTCTTTCTTCTGCATCTGGCTGCGGTGGATTTGCCACTAATTGCTCATGTTGTTCTTGCAATGCACTAAACTGATGTTGTAATTGTTTCTTCTCTTTCTCTAAGTCAATGAATCTTCCTTGTAATGCTTCATGACTCCTGAACAAACTTGTATGCTGAGCATCGAGGTGCTGATAGTGTTGTTGTAACTGAGACATGCACTGATACATGTTATTAAATACATTATTAATGGGGGTGGATGCAGGAAGGGTGTTAAATGCAGAAGGAAAGGGAAAGGGGAAGGGAAGTGTGAATGCGGTGCTGGAAAATGGTGAAGTGGGTGGTGGGGGAATGGGAGATTGTGGCCGTATGGGGGGAGGGAGAGGTGCGGTGGAGGGTGATATGTCCATAAAATCCACGGTGGACGTAGTAGTGGGAGTGATTGTGAATAGTGGAATTGTGGGTGCAGTGATTGTGGTGAATGCGTACAGTGGTGTGTGCAGTTGTGAATATGAACTGCCCGGAAGTGTGAGTGGGGGAATGGGGATGTTAGTAGCTGCCGTTAGGATTACAGTGTTAGTGGAGGTGTATACAAGGGAGGTGTTGAGATGGTGTGTGGGTTGATTGGCGGTTTGTGCTTCAGTCGTGGCAGTGGACTCGGAGGCGGTGACGGTGGTTGTTACATTGGTAATGGGAGGTGAATGTGGTGGAGTGGGAGGCGGGGGTGGCAAGGGGGGTGATGGGGGTGCACTGGACACATGGGTCTCTTCAGTATCGTGCACAGTGTGTGCTGTGCCCGTGGTCGTGGCTGTCCCTTGTGTTTCGAATACTAAGACATCCATCTGTTTCCCTGCTCGTGGGGGACGTCTTCCGTATCTTCTTTCTGTTCTGCGTGATTGTGCCAGGGCAGTATGCACTGTCTCAGGTACTCCTAAAGCATCAGAGATCATATCCAGTGTGGCACGATATTGTTCGTCGACTCCTTCCTCCTCAAGGATTTGGTGCATGATAGCCTTTCCTGCTGCAAGGGATAACTTATGTTGTTGTTGGACCCTGTTGATGGTATCGTAGAGCTTTTTCAACTCCTTTGTATATGCTGGGGCACCCTCTAGCTCCTGTATAACTTCTTGCTCATAGTCATGCGCCTCCTCATCAGAAAATCCTTCCTGTTCATCCTCTTGGCCTTCTTCTTCTTCATCCTCCACTTCCACCACTTCTGGTTGTCTTGGCTGGGGTTGTTCTGTAGCAGTTTGTTGTCCACTACCCTGCTCTGCTTCGACTTCCGCATTAACAGCTTCAATGATTCTGGCAACTTCTTCATCCGTTAGATCTTCCAAAGTGAATCCGTGAGGAAATTCTAGATCCGTAGGTACAGGTGGAAACACAAGATTAGGGCCATCTGTGCTGTGCCTGGGTAACCTGATAGTAAATGGTTGCACTCGTCTGAGAAGCCTTGGAGTTGTTTCAGGTGTTAGGGTAGCACCGCGGGCTTGTGCACAAGGCATCTGGACAGCGCCTCTCATCTTCTTTGAGGGAGGCCCTGCAGCTGACAGTCTACGTTGAAACTCTTGCACTCTGGTCCAAATGAGAGCCCTCTGTACTGGTACATCATACGCTAAACATCTATATACAATGCGGGTGAGTGCACAGCATCCGTACAATACAGACTTTTGTTTTTTATACCACCTTTGATGAGCCAAGTGGATTTGGTCGATAATCCAGTGAGGCATGTTGATTGTCAAATCAAAAGCATCTGCTAAGTAGAGGCTAAACCAGATCTTTTTGGGAGGCATTGTGAACCTTTCCTGCGCGGGGAATGCGAAATGTTGCATGACCATGCGTAAATGAATGGCGATCATAGGTGTCATCGCGACCATGTCCTTTAATTTCGTCAAATTTCTGTTCTTCATATTGTCTGGAACCATAGTCTCTTTCTTCGTAGGAATGTGCATACCTTTCATGTCCAAAGCTTCCCTTACCAAGTTGATAGTCAATCTGAAACGCTTGAGCTCATTGCCCCTTGTGAGAGATGGGAGGACAAAGGAGCTGTATCCCTTTTTGTCTTTGCTCGGAGTAAGGGTGCTAATCAAATAAGAGCATCTTAGAAAATCCGGCTTTGGCAATTGGAATTTGAAGTACTCGTAGAGTCCTGCCTTCTTCCATATGGGTTTCAATCCTTCATTATTCTGCAATATTTCAAATTCCCTGGTAAAAAAGTGATACCTGCCCCAGCGCCCATTGAATTCTATCTCGGCCTCCCACATATAAGTGCCTTCACCTAGGGGTCCTGCCACATCACTGAACCAATGAGAGTTTTTACTGACTGGCATAGTGTGCCCTTGTGGAGGATTCTGAACTGGTATGGCGTGTAATGCCCTCAATGCCGCTGGTCGTTCCTTTAATTCCTCCTCAACCGGAAGGCTTTCAATGCCCACAACTTGGGGGCTGGTGCCTGCCTGGGAGCTAGTTCCTACCGTATCTGCCATGTTACTTCTTGCTTCCTGTCTCTGTGAGAATATACAAACATGTGTTAACATTGTACAGGATAAGAGAGAACCGTTGTTGTTCCCATTACAACATTAACATGAGGGTCGGGAGAGATTAATGGGTTAGTAAGTGCTCGGTGCGAGTGTGTGTGTGGTCAGGAGTTCGGTAGACCTAAGAGCTAAGTGGAATGATGTAGTGTGATAGTGATGTGGTTAGTAGGTTGTCATGGATTTACAAATGGGGTCCGGGGGTTTGTTACAAGTCTTAGGCTGCCAAATGCAGTGGATGGGTTTTGCTCTTGGTTTCGTAGAGACTCTCGAGAGCTTTATAGGTGTGTCGGCTTGAAAATGAGGCCTTTTAGGGACCCATTTACAAGTGATTCTGTTCGTGCTCATGGGCCTTGGTGTGTTCCTGAGTGTTGAAAACGAGTGGATGCCGGCTGTGCGAGTGAATGGATCATGATGTATAGGGTGTGATCTTGGTGTAGCTATTTGAGCCCGCAAACAAGCCTTAGGCACCCAAATTTGTCTTGATTGTGGGCTAGCCTTCATCGACTTCTTGGGCACCCAAATAGACTTCACGTTAGCAGAAGAACTTCTGAAAGACTTCTTATTAGTGTCGTGTTGTTGGTTACTACTAAGAGGCTTTGCCCGTGTGGTTGGTTTGAGTGCAACCGGGTGTTCGCCTTTCCGCCTCCATACTTGTTTCATCGGCTGAAACAATCTGCTGTGCAAGTACTTGTGATTTCCGCCATAGGTAGTACTCTGCTTCTTCTGCCTTTGATCCACCTTTGGTTGCTGCCTCCCTCTGGCCTTTGGAAAAGAAGGGAGTTCCGTTGCATCCCTGACTCCTTTTTTGCGAGCATCATTCCTCTGCAACACATAGTTTTGGACAAGAACAGCATGGTCATCTTCATGTGTACTCCTGGAAGGACCAGGAGTGTGTGCCTTTCCTAGTTCCTTGAGTGCTCCATTATCTAACTCTACTGTAATTCGACTATGATTGACCCATACCTGAAGAAGTCCACTTCTTAGGTTTAGGTTGACTGCATGATCATAGATCCAGTCCTGACCCAAGACAAGAGGCTCAGTGAGGTCCTCATCTTGACACACTAGTACTTTGACTGTCATTACTTCGTCTTGAATGTAGATGGGAAGTTCCACCTCGCCCATGCAAGGGGTTTCCACACCTCCTAATCCTATGAGATAAGCTTCTATAGGATTGACCTTTAATTTCAATTCTTGACAGTAAGAGAGTCTCACCGCACTAGTGGCTGCACCTGAGTCAATCAATGCTCGCACGGACTGTGCACTAGTTCCTTGTCCTACCTCTATGGTCACAAAAGGTCGTCGATCAATTATTCTATGGGAACTTGTTCCTGCGACTTCACACATTGCCATATGATATCCTTGATCTGCATAGTCATTTGTTCTAGGCTGATCTCTACCTTGTCTTCGCAACTTCATCCTTCTGATGCGTTCTAAAGCTTCTGCTTGAGCTTCTTCTCGAATCCGATTTTCTTCTTCCTTGCGTTTCTTGGCGATATTGAGTCGACTTAGCATTTCCTCTGTGAGAGGTTCCTGATATAACTTGACTCTGCATCCGCTTATATAGCTTGGGAGAACGTCACCTTCCAATGTGGCTAGTTGCACTGCTCCACTTGTGGAGATCCTATTTATGATCATAGGTCCATAGCCACGCTTCTCTAATTTTCTCGCATGTTGTTTCAAAGTGTATACTAGTACTAGGTCGCCTGCCTTCAAACCTTTATCCTTAACGTGGGCATCATGCCTTCTGTCGTTTCTTAGCTGCATATATCCTTGCAGCTGCCCTTAGTCTTGTTTCTCCTAATCGTTCAAGGTCAAAAAGTCTAGAGGAGAGTTCATGACCCGTCCATTCGTGCTCTTGTGCTACCTTCAATGTAGGTATCAAGAAGTCCAATGGTAGCACTGCATTTTGACCAAATACCATCTGAAATGGGGTAGCTTGGAGTACCGTTTTGTAGGCGACTCGGTATGCCCAAACAGCATGGTGTAGCTGTTTGTCCCAATCAGAGCGTTTATTATTCACGAGCTTGGTCAACACATTGCACAGAATCTTGTTTGTGCTTTCGGCGTGCCCATTAGCTTGTAGGTGGTAGGGGGCAGACTTCTTATGAACTACCAAGAATTCTTGGAGCAGATTTTCAATTACTTCATTCAAGAAGTGAGTGCCTCTATCACTTACTAACTCTATAGGTAGCCTGTATCTTGTGAATACATTCTCAAACAAGAATTTAGCAGTTGTTTGAGCATCGTTCTTCGTTGTGTCTTTTACCTCTACCCATTTTGTTAGATAGTCTGTGGCAACAATGATATATTCCGCATGGGAACCCTTAGCTGGGGGATTAATAGGACCTACAAAGTCTATTCCCCACTTAGAGAATGCACGTCCACCCATCATAGGTTTCAGTGGCATCTCATCTTTGCGTATAGGATACTGAGTTCTCTGACACACATCACACCGTTTCACATAGGTATGTGCATCCATGTGAAGGGTTGGCCACCAGAAGCCCGTTTCACATAGGTATGTGCATCCATGTGAAGGGTTGGCCACCAGGGTTGTCCTTCTGCTACACCTTGGTGAGCAGTGTCCAAGATCTTGGGATACTCACTCTCATGGACACATAGTCTCAGGTAACCGTCTTTACCACGTTTGTATAGATTATCACCAATAAGTGAGTAATCATGGGCTTCTTGTTCTAAACTCCTTTTCCTAGCCAGAGTCATGTCTGGAGGGAACGTTTTCGTCCTCAAGAAGGAAACTAGTGGTTCACTCTAGTCTGGCACTATGGATGCTTGATAAAGAGTGGCATGTTCCACAGGTGGTTTAGTGCGACAGATTGGGCATTCCTTGCACAACTTTTGGACATCAGCTTCCATAGTCGGCCAATGCACTCCGAGTCTCCTTAGTGTTTGCAGGGTTCGTTGATTTGAATAGTGTTGCTCTAATGCACCTACATGTGCTAATTGCAACCATTTAGCCTACTCATCCTCTTCCACACAACAGGCCAAGATCCCCTGATCTGTGTGCTTGTACATACTTCCAGCCATGATGTGGTACTTTTGGGCTTTTACTACCTCTCTATCTTGTGTGGCTATTACTGGGTGGTTAGGCCCGTACGTCAATACTGGCACTAATGGCTTAGCCCACTGCGGCACCACTTCCAAATTAAACAAGTAAGCATCAGGAAGGTCATCTGACACTCCTTGTGGGGCTTCTCCAGATGTGATCCTAGAAAGGTGATCTGCTCTCAAATGAGTCTTCCCTTTCCTTACCACAACCTCAAAATCATATTCCATTAGCAAGAGAAACCATCTTACTAATCTTCCTGTATTGCATGGCTTGTTTACGAGGTATAGCAATGCCTGATGATCAGTAAAAAATTTAAACTTATTTGCAAGCAAATAGTGTCTAAATTTCTTAACTGCATATACCATGCCTAAGCCTTCTCTCTCAGTAGTGGTATAATTTCGTTCAGCTGCATTCAATTGTCTACTAGCATAGGCAATTGGAAGATCCATATTACCTTCACCAGTAGGTTGTGCAAGCACACATCCAATGGCATAATTGGATGCATCCACATGAACATGGAATGGCTTATTCCAATCTGGTGTGGTTAAGATTGGTGCGGAACACAATCTTCGTTTAAGCTCCTGGAAGGAGTTCTCACATTCATCAGCCCACTCAAAGTTAGTCAAAAGTCCATACAGAGGCTTTGCTATGATGGCATACATGTGTATAAACCGTCGGTAATATCCACAATGCCCCATGAAAGCCTGTACTTCCTTGACATTCTTTGGCCTAGGTAACTCGGCTATGGCTCTCACTTTCTCTTCATCAGTGGATATGCCATTCTTTGACACTATGTGTCCTAGAATCTTGCCTTGCCTGACCATAAAGACGCACTTTTTTGGGTTTAGGCAGACTTGATATTCTCTACATTTGTCAAAGATTTGTCTGAGTTCAGGAATATGGGTTTGTCTTATGTTGGAATGAGCACAAAGATCATCAACATAGACTTCTAAGTTCTTCCTCAGGAACTCTTTAAATACATGGCACATCAGCCTCTGGAAGGTAGCTGGTGCATTGGTAAGCCCAAATGGCATTACTCTAAAGGCAAATATGCCCCATTCAGTGGCAAATGCTGTCTTATGTTGATTCTCTGGAGCTATGGCTACTTGATTGTAACCCGAAAATCCATCAAGGAAGCTGTACACTTCCTTGCCTGCCACTCTTTCTAAGAGATGTTCTGTGATGGGAAGCGGATAGTTATCTCGGATTGTGGCTGCATTGACCTTCTTTAAGTTAATGCATACACGCAATTTACCATTCTTTTTGGGCACCACTACAATGGGGGATACCCATTCAGTGTGCTCAATTTCGTAGATGAATCCAGCTTCAACCAGTCTATCTATCTCCTCCTTGATCTTAGCAGCGTAATTATCGTTATATGTATAAGGCTTTTGCTTAGAGGGTTTGGCATCTGAAGTCATGGGGATGGTGTGTGAGCATATGTCTGGGTCAACACCCTTCAAATCCTTGTAACTCCAAGCGAATACATCTTTGTATTCTCTTAGCAAGGCTATTAATGCATGCTCTTCTTCCTCTGTTAGGTCATGGCCTATGTACGTGCATCTCTCCTCTCCTTCTTCTAGGGCCACTACTATTTTCTTGGTGGTTTCTTTGTTATCATAGGCCTCTCCTGATTGTGCCTCTCGTTTAGGCATTCTTATCATAACTCTCCTGTCGTCTATCTCATACTTCTTAAAATTTTCCGGGACCTCAAACAAAGATTCTTCCTCTTCTGGTGAGACTTCTCTCTTCTTTCGTTTCTTTCCTTCTTCCTTTGGGGTCACATGTGTGGCTAATCTTACATCATTTGTAAGCTCTCCATGCCTCTGGGGTTGAAATTCTACTTCATAGAAATATTCTTCATCTGATGCAAAAGGTGGATCCATAATGATTGACTCTAGATCGGAGTCGCTCGCATCTTCAAATGCATCAGGGCTAGGTTCACATTCTTCTAGAACTGCCTCTCCCATGATTGGCTCTATGGAGAAGACTGAAATGTCATAGCCATCTTCATCACAGTGAGGTGTCCATTGTTCTTCATTGATGGCTACATCCATTGTTGCTAGGATTTCTGCCCAGCCGTGGGGTTCAAATTCTTCGTCAGGAAAAACTACAGGCGCATAGGCTGGGTCTTGAATTGATCTATGTGTTTCTTTTGCACCTATCTCTCTGGCTTCTTCTCTCTTCTCTTCTTCTACTGCTACTTTGCACATCCATAAGTGGGTGTCTTCATGCATCCATGAGGATCCTGATCCTATGGAATGCACCGATTCTGTATCATCTTTGGCTCTATGGATGGGGTTCCATTGGATAGGAGGGACATCTCTATGAGAGTAATCTTTGAGATTCACTTTGGTCGTAACACCTAGGTGTTGCAAATACAAGGAGTTGGTTCCCCAATCCTGTACAACTTGCAACTGTCGCATGAATGGTCTTCCCAAAATCATCTCATAGGCATGATTTTTGCTAAAGTCGCATATAGCAAATGTATGCTCGAACTCAACACCACATGTGGTGAGAGTTATTCCTTCTAGCAGCCCTAAGGGTCGCTCTATGTGACCATCGGCCATCTGCAATTTCATCCTCGTGGGCCTGAGTGCTGGCTTGCCCCAACGCTTCCATAGGGAAGTGGTAGCAATTGCAACTCCTACGCCTGAGTCCAAAATTGCCTTGGTGGTGTACCCCTGATAGGTAATGGGAAGATAGGTGTTCCCTTCTTCACCTTCACACATGTCTCCTATCTTATCCAAGGGTATTTCTGGCACTGTTCTCTGGGATCCTACCTGGGAACGAGGTTTGGCTATTTCTGGTACTTGTTTGGCTACATGTTTCCATAGCTCTGGCCTCACTTTGAGTAGCTCTTCTAAGGTGAGGTTACATTGTACTTTAGTGTTTTTCACTACCTCTGTGTTCCTAGGTATGACTGAGTCCTCATTTCGCACCATGACCGTGGGTGCTCTCATACAAGTAGACTTAGCTTCCCATGGGCCTGTGAAGTGAGGTAATTCTTGTAGAGAGTTAGACTCAAAGTCTAATCTTTCCTGAGAGTGGGTGCTCTCCTGCTCCTCATAAATGGATGGGATGTCTTGTGGGAATTGGTCATGTGCGTCATCCACAAGTTCAATAGGAGGAGGGACTTCACTTTCTTTAGCCCATTTGTCTTCTTGAATCTCTCGTAAGAATTTTGGTGTGAATCGATTCAGAGAAGATGATGTATCTGGCTCCGTAGAGTTAGGCACATAGGCTTCCTGGGCAAGAAGACCTGCTCCTTCACTTGCCTTGTCCTTATGTTGAGAGGCTGGTTCCTTTTCTGATTGTGCAATTAGCTTCTCTATTCTTTCTAACAGTCCATCAAAGTGCAACTGTGTCTTCGCTGAACTAGAGATGTTAAATAGGCGACTGGCTTCAAACATGGTCTGAGCCAATTCCACCATCTTAGCACAAATTTTGGTTCGTTCCAGCTCTAGTTCTGCTCTAGGGTAACACTTTTCATGATCAGTTACGTTTGGCCCTTCTTGGATTCTGGCCTGATATGCTTTAAGCATCATGTTTAGGTCTTCGGGAGTGGGATCTGCTAGGACTGATCCTACTCTAGGGGGTGGTGGAATTAGGTGAGGCGGGTTGGAAGGTGGCGGGTCGGATGGAGATGGGAATGGTGATGGTGGGGTAGTGTGAGAGGGAGTTTGAGATGTGAGTTCAGTTATCCTGGCTTTGGTTTCTCTTATGCTTTCCTCAAGTTCACTCATCTTTTTAGCCCATTGTCTTTTCATTCTTTCCCGACTATCTTTCCATGCTCTAGTCCTTTTCTTTGTCATGCTCTCGGTTTCACTAGCCTCTGGGTTCTTTTCCTGGTTTACCCCTTGGTCCTGCTGCAATGCCTGAGCTCTAGTCACTACCTGTACTGGTGCGGTGGACGTCACACTTCCTGTGGAGTCTACCACCAACTCAATAACGTTAATAGGAGTGATTTTTGGCATATTATTAGGATTCTTAGGGCAGTCTCGTAAGAGATGCTCCTTTCCAAATTCTTGGCAAAAGCCCTGAATTGTCACTGACTGGGGTTGTGTAAGTGGAGGTAAGGGACAATCACGAATGAGGTGATCTCCCTGACATCTGTAGCATGGTCCTCTAGGGAATGGGGGTCTTACCTGCCTAGGTTGAGGCTTAGGATTGGGGTTCGTATACATGAAGTTTGTGTAATCTGACTCCCAACTAGGTTCACTCGGTTCCTCACTGTAGTAGGACTCACCATGTTCAGGAGATTGCATGTAGTAAGCATGGGGACTATCTACATGTGTAGAATCAAAGCTATGGTCACTGGGGTCACTTTCAGAAAGCAGTGGTGTTACCGGGACTATAGCTCTGTTCAGGTTCTCTTCTGTAGCTGCATATTTTACTGGGATCACGTTAGCTGGGGCAGGGGGTTGTTGTGCTAACACAGGCTGAGGCCTTTGTTGGTTTTGGTATGGTTGCTGATAAGGTTGTTGTGGCTTGCCATATGGCTGTGGAGGGTACGGGTTCTGGTATCTTCCCTGCTGAGGGTATGGCTGAGGGTAGGGTTGCCTAACCGCCTGCTTGTTGTATGGGCAATCTTGCGCGGTGTGATTGGTGTACCTCCGTTCTATAGTGCAGTACTGGCTACTAGAATTTACTTGGGGTTGAGCCATAATGGGACATACATTTGCCATATGGTCACCCCCACAAGTATAGCATTTTTTCACCGGGGCAAATCTCGGAATTTGTTTGCTAGAGACACCTAGTTTTTGAGCAACTTTCTCTGCAAGTTCCTCAATCGATGTGGATTGCGTGGAAGAGAGGCTAGAGGCACTATCTGAATCTTTGTATATCTTGGAAAGCTCTAACTCCTCCCCTAGGTTATCCTCAATGTCAATGCACATGCGTACACACTCTTCTATGGTCCTAGGGTCCTTCAAGTACACATAGGATCTCAATTTGGTACTTAGCAATCCATCCAGGAATAAAGCCACTTGCTTAGCTGGTGTGGGTAACTCAGGGACGGGGCATCTTTCAAGATATTGCCTAAATCTCCTTCCTGCAAGTCTCACGGTCTCTTGAGGGGTTTGCTTGAAGCTGTGAATCAGTGAGGAGGTATTATGTCTTATGCCACTCTTAGAGAATTCAATAATGAAAGCCTCTAGGAGTTGTTCTATGCTCCTGAACTGTCTCTCGTTTAGTGGCTGAAACCATGTCAGGGCAGTGTTCCTAAGGGTTAGACCAAAGGCATTGTACTGCGTGAATAGATCCTCCACTTGTTCAGCTCTCAGGACTTGTCTAAACTCAGCCACATGATCGTATGGATCTCTAGTGCCATCGAAGTAGTTCTTCATGGACTTAACTAGCTGAGTTGGTCTCAAAGTCCTTGTGTGCTCTCTAGGTCGTGGTAGAGGGAACTCATCCGCATTTCTTTGATTCCTGTGAGCTCTAAGTACCTCCGGCTCTACTCTATTTGTTTCCGTCCTCGTTCTTTCTCTGCCCCCTGAGTTGGCAAAGCTCACCTCCGGCCTTTCTCTATGTCTGTCTCTTTGAGTTCCGTGAGCGTGGGAGGTTCCCGCTCCTGGGTGACCAAAGGACACGTTCGATCTTGGTTGGGGGAAAACGAATTCACCCTTCCAAGTGTAAGCATGCCTATCATTCTCTGTAACCACAAAGATCCTCTCTGAGGCGTGATCTAGGTAGGTCACTCTGCCTGGGCTATCAGGATATTTAAACTCATAGATCATGATTGTTCCTATATCATTTGGTCGATCAGATTTATACCTCCAAAAGGCTTCATCAGTCTCTCGGTTCAGAAGCAGATCTATGCTCTTGTTGTCTTGGGGAGTCCACTCAGGAGTGAGAATTCTCGTAAGAACAGATTTGCCTCGGGGGGTTCTAGGTTCTACACCTGTATTTCCTTGCTCCAGGTCACCTAAATCCGCATCTGAGATCACATTTCCGAATTCATCTGTCCTATCTGGGTGACTGGTGACTACGTATATGGTTCCTTCTTTGTCCAAGTATGCTCCATTTTCAAACTTGACAGCGGGGTGCTCTAGTCCAATGGATTGATCAGGATTCTTAATCTGTACCACAGATCTTCCTAGGCCGTCCTCATAGATGCTAGCACCTAATCGGTTGGTCCTAAGGTATTCCAACTGTGTTTTGTAAGGGCCTTCTACCCTTTGCAAGTATGGTACTCCTGAACTTCCCGTAGGCCTGTCCATGCCTTGAGACATCTCGGATTCACTAGTCTCAGAACTAGGGTAGTATGAGTGGTGGCTCAACTGCTGGGCCCAAGACCTAGCAGTGTGGTTGACACTAGCCTCTGAAGACCTAAGACTTTGTCTATCCCTTACTAGATGCCGTCCTGATCTAAGGTTCATATGTCTAGTTAAGTAGCCCGATTTTTGCCCAGAGTACAACCTCGTTGCCGATCAATTGGTATCAGTCACTTGATTTGTTTTTAGTGTGTTATCATGTTTATGATCTTGTCTGATATTGCGTCGTCAGGAATGCTTGAGTATTTTTCATACTTTAAGTTGATCGTTCCACGTTAGGTTCTTCTCCTTTATGTTATCGACAGTACAGAGATTATGTTTTTAACTTGAACTTGAGTTTTTAGGTAGTCTTCAACTTGATAAATGCCTATCGCCGCCCTGGCTTACTCCTATCACTAGTCGTTCTTAGCCTAAGCTAGGAATTGACAAAGGGAGTTGAGAATTTCCAACCTTTTGTTTCCTTCTTGGTTGCCCTTGAGTGCCCAGGAAGCGTGTTCCCAAGCTTGCACTTACTCTTGCTTAGAATGCCCTTCGATGCTCTCAATAGATCTGTAAGAGTTCCAAAGTTAGCTCAAGACCAATTTGCACTGTGATTTTTTTGGAAAACAATTCTAGAGATCCCTAAATTTTGTTCTCCCTGGGTATGGTCAACTTCAAAATACCCTATCTAATAATACACACACATCCAGATACATTTACACACACACATACACATGCATACAGACACATATATATAGATGCACATGTATATACACACATAGACACACACACACACACATACACACATAGACACACACACATACACATACACACACATATATACACACACACACACATAGACACACACACATCCACACACATTTACACACACATACACATGCATACAAGACACACATATATATAGATACACACACATACATGCATATGCATACATAATGCACATGCATATGCATACATACATGCTTACATGCATACACACACATACACACATACACATACACACATAGACACACATACACACCTACACACACATACACACCTACACACACATACACACATACACACATACACACACATATATGCATACACACACATATATGCATACACACACATAGAGAGACATACACACACATACACATACATGCATACATATGTACACATAATGCATATGCATATGCATACATACTTACATGCATACACACACATACACACACATATGCATACATAATGCACATGCATATGCATAGATACATGCATACACATACACACACATAGACACACACACACACATACACACACACAGATATGCATACATAATGCACATGCATATGCATAGATACATGAATACACATACACACACATAGACACATACACACACATATACACACAGATTTACACACACATACACATGCATACACACACATAGACACACGCACACATACACACACACATACACACATAGACACATACACATAATGCATATGCATATGCATATGCATACATACATAATTACATGCATACACACACATACACACATGCATACATATGCATACACACATACTCATGTAGAGAGACATACACACACATACACACACACACATACACACACATGCATACATATGCATACATAATGCACATGCATATGCATACATACATGCTTACATGCATAAACACACATACATATACACACATAGACACACACACACACATGTAGAGAGAGACACACACACATACACACATATATATGCATACACACACACACATAAAGAGACATACACACACATAAACATACATGCATACATATGCATACATAATGCATCTGCATATGCATACATACATATTTTCATGCATACATAGACATACACACATATACACACACATACACACACATATGCATACATAATGCACATGCATATGCATAGATATATGCTTACATGCATACACATACACACATAGACACATACACACACATAGATACATACACACACATGGACACATACACAGATATACACATACACACACATATACACAGATTTACACACACACACATATACATACATATTTACACACACACATACACACACACATACACACACACATACACACACACATACACACACACATACATAGACACACTTACACATGCATACACACAGACATACACACATAGACACACACACACACTTACACACATATACACACACATACACACATATACATGATAGCAAAGCACAGGTGCCTATGAGGACATGCATAGGCACCTTAGGGCTAGAGTGCCATATAGAGCCAGAGGGGAACATTGTGTACCTAGGGAATGGATTGGAGTTCAAGAGAAGAATGCGAGCATTATGCGACTCTTACCTATGCCTTGTCCACTTACAGTGGAAGTAAGTATAAATTTTACATATAAATTGAAATAAATACCTTATGTTTTATTTACATGATTTTTTTTATTTTTGTAGTGAGCATGATGAGAGGGATAAAGAATACATACTTAGTTCACTTGAGATAGAGTTTGGGACGGGATGGTAGCATAAGTGGTGTCTAAAAGAGATGCGGACACTTATGGCTCGTCATCGCGATAATGCACCGTACACATTGCTTTTATGTATATACATGTGGATATGAGTATGTGTGTTTATGTATGTA
This sequence comes from Ceratopteris richardii, assembly GCA_020310875.1. Classification (NCBI taxonomy): domain Eukaryota; kingdom Viridiplantae; phylum Streptophyta; class Polypodiopsida; order Polypodiales; family Pteridaceae; genus Ceratopteris; species Ceratopteris richardii. The sequence goes on along the minus strand of CM035438.1, from coordinate 101,538,266 downwards.
TGTATGTATGTATATGAGAGAGAGAGAGAGAAAAGAGTGAGACTAGAGGTACAAATACACACATACACACACATATACATCATACATGCACATTTACACACACATACACATACATGCACATTTATACATACACACACACGTGCACATTTTTACACACACATACACATGCATGCAGTTACACACATATAATGAATACACACATAGACACATACACATACACATACATAATCATATGTACACACACATAGACTCACATAATCATATTTACATGCATATATACCTATACACATGCGTACACACACACACACACAACACATGCATACGCACATATAGATACACATACATACACACACATGCATAGTGATATATCTATATGTATATATATATATATATATATATATATATATATATATATATATATATATATATATATATATATATATATATATATATATATATATATATATATATATATATATATATATATATATATATATATATCCTAATTCAAAAACCCTATTATAAATATTCTAATTCAGAAATCCTATTTCAAAAATCCTAATTCGAAAACACTAATTTTGATATTAGGGTTTTAAAACTCCTAATTTAGAAACTCTTATTCAGCCTTTTAGCCATATGATTGAAGTATATGTACACATTGCATCTATTCCCCCGATGTCCTACTAGAGAGATGTCTCTCCTCCCAACCTTAGGCCTCTATATATAACTACTTGAATCAACGACGATCATAATATATACAAAGATATATACACATCATGTAGATACACATACATAAATATAAAATGGAGTAGATACATTATGCATCACACATACATGCCTAAATGCACACATAACTATATATACATGCATACATATTTACATGTACACATTTACACATAGGCACATATACATGTACACATCACATATACATGCCTACATGCACACACGTATACTTATACATGCATACACAATTATAAACACTTGCATATATTACATGAATACATGAATATTTTACACAAATACATATACATATATACACATATGCATACTAACACATGTATACATATATCACACACATGCACACATACATATACATGAAACACATATATATGCATACTAACACATGTATACATATAATACACATGAATACACACACATATGCATACATACATGAGAAAAATTTGCTCCTCTAAGATAAAGCTATATATAAAATAATTAGGCATACCCCCGAGCTTCATGTTCCAACTTAAAAGAACATGATTTCATCTCTCTAGTAGGATTCATCGATATTCAAGTTGAATAAAGAATCTATTATCTAATATCCATTCTGAAGCTTCAAGTTATTGATCGATGACTAGAGTAGAATTTACTATCTAATCTGCTCATATGTTTTCATTATTGCCATCATTTTGGTAAGACATCACTATAGTCTCATCTTCATTATCCTTATTGATTTCATTTATTTCTTCTATTGTGAAATCTGTGTTCTGATGAGTCACATCATCTATTGATGGATTAATATCAATTTCTGGTAATTCATCTTCATCATCAGAAGAATCAGCATGTAGAGTATTATCCTCTTTATCAAAAAGATTAGTATCATTATCACGTATAATGATTCTAATTTCTCTTTTAGATGTTAATGTATCAGTATCTGATGGTGAATCATCAAGAGGACTTTCTTCGATCTCTCTAACAATAAACTGTTCAAACAATGACCTACCTCTAGGTTGAACATGAATGACTTGCCACCAAGGGTGAGGATCTAGGTTTTTGTAAAAAAATGCTTGTTCAATATGCCTAGGAAGAATATATGGTTCTTTAGTAGATTGCATTACCTTGGAAGAATCAATTGCCCAAAACCTAGATAATTCCTTTCTTAATGTGGAATTACTACCTTTATACTCGGCTCGAAACCAGTCAACCTTCAAAATGACCTATCAAAATATATAAAAGCAAAAACCCATTATTAGGTGCTTAAAAAAATAACTAACTCTATCATAAAAAATAAAAACTTTTTTCTACTTGTTTGAATGTACGAAATGATATTTTGTAGATACCAACAACAGTTCCCATGTAACCAAGTTCGCCATCTATAAGGTTCATGTCTTTTGAACTAGCACGTGATAGTTGCTTGAAAGAAGCAACAATACTAGAATCCTCTGTTTTATGTAAAGAATCAATGGCTTTGATCCTAATATGCTGTCCAAAAGCCCACATATTAGTGAACATTCAAGCCTGCAAAAGAAAATAAATTAGTAAATAGAAACTAGTATACATATATGAAAAAAAAAATATTATTAAAATAAAATTACTTTTCGTTCACAACCTATCTTTAACTCTCTCTACTCATCTGAGATTTCTTCATTATTTGCGTTGGCACGTTGCAAATGACTATATAGTCAATCCATGAAAGAAGATATATTTGTAATCTCATTATCATTAAGATTACGTCTATATCTTTTGTTTCTTCGCCTTTTACTTCGGAGATTTTGAAGTTCTTGTTCGTACTCGCTAAGGAATGCTTGCATGCATATGCTATTATATGCTACAAAAGTAGAAACATTATTTCTTTCTTGAAATGTAAATAAAAAATGGAACTCCCTTACCCGATAATACCTCATCTGTTATTTTTGAAGAAGACTCGTTGGTCCATGCACGTGGAGCTTCGTCATGAACTCTTTCAAGGTACTCAGTAACATAATACATGCACTCTTCAAGCATCCAACCCTTTGCCATGGATCCTTCTGGTTTTGCTCTTTGTCGCACATAACCTTTTAATATTCCCATAAATCACTCGACCCAAAACATCCATCAAGTGTTGACAACACCTGCAATCTCTATTTCATCTACAAGATGGACTAATAAATGAACCTGAATATCAAAAAATGAAGTAGGAAGCTCTTTCTCCATCAAACATAGTAGCTCTTTGCATTCACGTTTTTTTTTTGTGGGATCGAGTTTTTGTCAATCTCTTTTGATGTAATCCACCTATACATATCATAAAAAAAAATTATAAAGAAGTTAATTCAAAAATAAAAGATATAAAATATTCATACATATTAAATATAAAAGTATCATAATTACCTTATAAGCAATCCAAGATGATAGATCACATCTCATACTCCTTTCATTGTACATCCATCGATAACCAAAGGTAAAATCTATTTCAAAAAGTTACCTCAGATTTATGAAGGAAGACGTTCCAGATTTCATAAAGTCTAATATATTTGAAGAATTCTGAATACTAGTGTTAAATCATACAGGGGGGTGATGAAACATGAAGACTTATTTTTTAGCCATATGTGAAAGAATGCAGAGTCATACCTATAAGAATTCCAGGTATTCCTATATCAGGTATTCCTATATTTCCTTTGTCAGGTTCTCTTTATGTTCCAGCTTTGAAAGAAGAAGGAAGAAGGAGAATGTCTAGAGAAAGTTCATGTTAGGATGTTCCTATTCAGGAGAAGGTTCCAGAATTCTGTTAAAGAGAAGCTTGATATTTCAGAGAGGTATGGTTTAGAGGTGCACACATATATGTTTATACCAAATTCTGAAGGAAAGAGGTATGAAGGATTTATAGATTAAACAAGGATGATGACATGACATCATAGATATGATATTTTGATGAGACTTATAGGATGAGTTGAGTTGAGTTGACTTGAGTACAGTCAGAGATGAACCAGTAGTGTTCATAATACACTAAATTGTGAGTTGTAATTCACAAGTCCCAGGATTCAGTTCTTGATTTTGTCTAGTGTATTTACATGACACAACAAAAGTACGTTGAGAAACCTTTCATAAGGTAAATGCAAAATAGTATATGCTTACAGTTTTGAGAAGACAAGAGATAGCAGGTTCAAAGTCAGTACTTGCTACATTTGTTGTCAAGCCACGATTGCTTGATGCGTGCACTATTGGATATCTAGTTTGCATATTTTCTCAAGTATTATGGTTCATATTCAGCAAGTTCAGGTGTTTGAAGTTTGAAGGAAAGTTAAATTCAGTTTTGAAGAAGACTTTTGAAGAAAAAGTTTGAAGGTCAATTTGGCGAGTACAAGTTTGAAGCTTATGAAGTTTGCAGATGAATGAAGTTACATGTTCAGTTCATTTTGTACCATTGTGACATTGAAGGGGGGATTGTTGGAAAACAATGTCCCATGGTCAAAAGGTCAAGGTATCAATGTCTCATATGTGCTATAGTCAAATTTGTATACAGTATACAGGATGTATAGTTGTTCATAATACTCTTTGTACAACAAAAAGTATTATGAACAGCTACACATCCTGTATACTGTATACAAATTTGACTATAGCACATATGAGACATTGATACCTTGACCTTTTGACTATGGGACATTGTTTTCCAACAATCCCTCCTTCAATGTCACAATGGTACAAAATGAACTGAACCTGTAACTTCATTTTGCACCATTGTGACATTGAAGGGGGAATTGTTGGAAAACAACGTCCCATGGTCAAAAGGTCAAGGTATCAATGTCTCATATGTGCTATAGTCAAATTTGTATACAATATACAGGATGTGTAGTTGTTCATAATACTCTTTGTACAACAAAAGCACCCAATGCCTTGGATAGCACAGTAGTCTTCTAAAATCCCCACGCGGGCTGGAGTCCAACGAACAGCAGCACAAAATCGTGAAGTATATTTGGCATGCTTTTTAGCTATGACAGCGGGCAATAGCGATCACATTGAATGTGCATGTATCGTATTCATTAAAGCTACGATTGGAGGGTTTTTGTTTCCACTACGAAGCCGATCGCTTTTAGCTTTAAGATTTATGGTTTTCAAGTGATCACCAAAACTATATAAGAAGAGCTTTGGCTCATTATCTTGTATCCTACACCTAGTTCAACACCAGCTTTGGAGCTTTGGTACCTGAATAGAGGTGGTGATTCTAGCACATGGGGCAGCCATGTTGCTACCTTGGAGCATGTTGAGGAGCGGCTATGGAGTTCTTCTTGGAGAAGAAGAGTGTGCTCACACTCTTGCTTATGAAGAGGACTTATCTATTAGCAGCTTGGTGGTGTGGATCAGCCATCTACATAATATATTTGAACATTGTCTTCCACATGAAGATTTCGGGTTACTTCAAAGACATTGGATCGTGGTTAACATAAGATTTGCATCTTATGTTAAGAATTCAGGTACATATTCTCTTTATGCACACATGTACTACTTGAAGTATATGGAAGTGGCATCCATATCAGGAGGAGTCTCATTTGGCATAGGTACAAGAGAATCAGTACATGTATGCTTTATGCATATTTGGATGAGGTGTTCGAGAAGGTATGTTCATATGAGTTTGAGGATTTCTGACAGCAAACTTGTTACCATTCTATGCTAATTTTGTAAGTATGTGATCTTTTCACACACGTGTCTGACTTAGGGTCTTCCATAGCCTAAAGTTAGATGAGGGTTTGTTGATTATCAGTTTTAGATTGATCCTTCCTCTTTGCATCACTCATATACACTCTTCTATAACATATTAGGTCACACATCTCATATATATATTCAGATTTCTATCCATACATCTGAATATGTTTGTTACATTTGTATATTCACTCATCCATCTATTTCTGTTCACATAGAGTGGTTGAGATTTTGACTCCCACATTGTAAATTGACATTTGTATATATGATAGTGTGAGTAAACAGTGGCTTACGTAACACTTTACACATGTTGTCTAATTTCTCTCTATCTTTGTCTCATCATTTGTATGATTAAATGTGGTATGTTCATGTTTTGTCAATATTGGAAGATTGCTGGAATATGTGTTTTTGATCCTGGATCTATGGAACTTGGACCTGTGGTATTAGTTATGGTCCGGCTGAATTTCCAACACTTACATGCTCGTCAATCATGGAGAAATTTTTGATGGAAAGATGGAGATACTGTGTCTACCTACACAAAATGTTTTTGGCAATGACTACTACTTATTTGTTTGCTTGAAATGGTTCTTGAAGATACCTTGCAATGGAAGTATAAAGATGATTTGGAGATGGGGATCCAAGCCAAGCTCAACACACTATGTCCCACGACCCTGTATGAAGCTATTTCTTTTGTACATGATGCTGAGAAGGAGTTTTAGTCTATCACTAAGTCCATTCGCTTACAACAAATGCTATCAAACCCAACTTTCCTCTCAAGCATTCTTTCACTACTTTTCAACACCCTCCTCAATACAATTTCTCAGAAAGACACAAGACAACCCCCTTAAAACCTACAAAACCTCCAACCCTTCACACTACAATGATGGATGCTCAACAAAAGAGGCCTCGTATCACTTGTTGGCATTGTAGTAAGTTTGGTCATACTAAAGCTAAATGTAAGTTGCGAACTAACTATATGAAACCTCTTGGAGCTCAAGTACACAACATGGAGGTGGTTCATGAAGACACTCAACCTGATTGGACAGAAGAAGCATTGGAAAAAGATCTAAGTACCTTGGGTAAAGAAATTTATATTCATTCTTTACTTTGCATGCAAGGTACTATTAATGGTAAATTTGTTAATATTTTACATGATGGTAGTTCTCATGATTTTATTTCTTATAAACTAGTGTAAGATCTCTAATTAAAGCCACTTCCTTCTATGTATAAAGTTAAGGCTGCATTTCAAGGAAATAGATATAATCTTACAAGTGAAGTGCATAATGTTCAAATTTGTATAGGTTCACATGTAGATGAACGCACATTCTTATTTGTTGCTTTACAGTCCTATGATGTTATACTTGGCATTCCTTTTTTTCGTCATTATAATCAATGCATTGATTATCATACACACACAATTAGTTTTAAGTTTAATAATCAAGCTATTTCTTTGTCTGCAATGCATGACTTCCAACCATTTCCATTAATTAATCATATCAAGTCAAATGTGCATTTAGGAAAGGCTACAATTCATTTATTGTTTTTGTCACTAACATAGTTGATTATACACATACACTTCCTAATGCACATAAATCATTCATGTCTTCCTATCAAGATTACTTTATGGCTGTTTTTCCTTCTAAACTATCACCTTCTAGGGGATCTATTGACCATAGTATAGGCTTAATTCCTGGTAGTTCTCCTCCCCATAAAGCACCTTATAGCCATGGACCTTTACATAAAAATGAAATAGCTAATCAAGTTAAGGATCTGCTCCACAAAGGACTTATAAGGCCTAGTTCCTATCCCTTTGGAGAACCTATTCTCTTAGGGTGAAGAGACTTATAGGATGTGCATTGACTATAGAGCACTCAATAAGATTACAATTAAAAATAGATATCCTATTCTTAAGATAGATGATTTACTATATAAACTTTGTGGAGCATGTGTTTTTAGCAAAATCGATCTTAAATCTAGGTATCATCAGATATGAATGACACAAAATGACATTTATAAGACTACCTTTAGAACTCAAACTGGTCACTTTGAATTCATGGTAATGCCTTTTGGACTAACCAATGCACCTGCTACATTTGCATGTATGATGAATAACATTTTTCTTGATTACCAAACTTTTGTTCTTGTTTTCTTTGATTATATACTTGTCTATAGTAGCTATTGTGCATGCTTTAAAAATTTGGAAACATTACCTTATGGGTTTTGAAGTTCTAATCAAAATAGAACAATAGGCTATGAAGCATTTATTAAATGAGCCATTGATTTTTGAAAGACGCATTAAATGGGCTTCATTCATACAAAATTTTCAATCTTTAATTCAATATCAACCTGGCAAAGCTAATGTTGTAGCTAATGCCCTTAGTCATTTCCCATCCGCACAAACACATATTGTTTCAATCAATAATACCTTTGCTATTCATATTCATTCATTTCATGACATGATTCCTACTTATGCATCTGATTTGTATTTTTCACAAACATGGACTGCTTTCAATAATTCTACACCATCTAGTGAGGAACACTACACTTTTCATAGTGGATTCTTGTATTTCCAACACAAGTTATGCATCACACAAGTTTCTAAAGAATTTTTTATGAAAGAGATGTGTGAACCACCATATATGGGTCATAGGGGCATACAAAGTACTATTTCTACATGTAAAGAATTCTTCTTTTGGCCAAATATGGAAAAGGACATTGCAGAGTTTGTTTCCCATTGCATTGTGTATCAACATGAAACTACATCATGGTAAAGAATTTGGATTATTAATGCAACTTCCCATACCTAATGGACCATTTGGATTATTAATGCCACTTCCCATACCTAATGGACCATGGGAACAAATCTCTATGGATTTTATTACTGGATTTCCTACAAGTTGATCTCATAATGATATGATTTGGACAATTGATGATAGGTTTAGTAAACACGCATGTTTCATTCCTTGTAAAAAGACTCTTTTTGCATCTCAAGCTGCTAAGTTATTTATTAAATGTATTTTTCTGCATCATGGTTTTCCAAAAGTTATTCTTTGAGTTTGAGATGTTCGTTTTTGTAATCACTTTTGGGTTGCATTATTTCAAAATTTAGGTTCCAAAATAGAATTTAGCATTGCATTTCATCTTAAAAGCAATGGACAAAGTGAAGATACACATAGTACTATTTTAAATTTATTATGTTGTTATTCTTTAAATAATCCAAGTAATTGGGATGAGAAACTTTCTTTACTACAATTTGCATATAATAACACAACACATACCACTACTCAATGTGCACCGTATGAAATTTTTTATGGTAAAAAGCTTCCCACTCCCATGACTCTCACTCAAATTGATATACCTATGGATGATTCTTTTGCACAAGATCATATTTCTACACGTCATGAGGTTCATGAGCACATTAAAAAGACTCAAGAACGTTAAATGCATAATGCTAATGAGAAACAAGTAGCTAAACAATTTAATGAAAATGATTTTGTATGGTTACGAATAATCAAAAGACTTTTGAAAAATATTTCACAACATCCTAAGGTTAAATTTGCACCATGTTTTTATGGACCTCTCCATATTATTCAAAAGATTAATGAGAATGCTTTTAGACTAGACATGCCTTCTCATTGGAATTTACATAATTCTTTTCATATTAGTTTATTGAAATACTTTAAAGGAAAACTACCACTCACTCCTATTTTAGATGATCCTCCTTTACTTGAAGAGGATGCTGAGATTTTAGTTCTAGAGAAAATACTTGATTATGATGTTATGACTACCCGCATGGGTAAGCAATACAATAAATATTCAATAAAATCACTCACTTGAAGAATCTCAATGGATTCATAAGACATCATTAAATCACTCACTTGAAGAATCTCAATGGATTCATAAGACATCATTACATCCACATTATGAGCATTTGATTTTTGCATATCATTCACACTCACATTAAATTCTAGTTTTCCATTTCCATGTGTTTTTACATGGAATATGCTTATGATTGTTTCGTGATGGGACATGTGACTGGCCATCAATGTCTATTTTATTCTTATCAACTGAGGTCAGCTGCTTGTCAACTGGGAGGCATGTTATACTTTATGGAATAATGGAATGTTATATGGATTTTAATGTCTTGAGGTTTTTAATGTGATTGTGTTTTGATTTAGCACATGAAGAATCATGAGGGCATGAATGCACACAGACTTATTCAGATATTTTTGAAGACAATTAAAATATATTATTTAAGATATTTTTATAAAAATAGTAGATCACTTAGAAAGCGCCATTTTTGTGAAAATAGTAGATTGCTTAGAAAGCAACGATTTTGTAAATAAAGTAGATTTTTGTAACATGATGTATGCCAAAACATATACATGTTGAACTAAAGATGTTTACCATGCACAAGTAAAAATTAAACCCCTCTTTAAAGCATGCATGGAGTTCACACATTGAATTCCATTTAATACATCAACATTTTGAATTCCATTTAGTACATCAACATACATCCAATGCATGCTTGTGATCTTCATGCTTGTTCATGCCATGCTATATATTGGACCTACTATGTTCAATTTCTATTCATCTTTATGAGATGAGTCCATTTCATGCTAATAAAAAAGATTTTTCTATTCAATTGTCTTCAATGCATCATTTAGATGGTTGAATTCATGCATTATTTTTATGTGCATATGAACCAGCTTTTTTAATTTGAAATGCATCTCTATATTAATTACCTTAGCATGGCAAAGAAAGCAAACATAGATGGACAATTTGGAAGTAGCACTTACCTCCATCAAAGCTACATCCATCCTTTGCATCCTTGCATAGGAAGGCCACCTTTGATGTTGCAAGCTTGAGAAAACATCCAATGTTGGTCCTTGGGCTTTTTCATACTTACTTGTATGCCCAAAAGTTCACTTATCCTTACAAAAGGTTTAATGATGTCTAGAAGGATACTTGCATTCGTATATGGAATCTACTTATACTTACATTTATCCTCACAAACATTCTAGAAATGCCCAAGTGCATACTTGCACTTTTATATGAAATTCTTCTATTCTTGCCACATCACATATGAGATAAGCTTACTGCATATCCAATGTATGCGACAATGTTGCAGAAGGAAGAAGATAAAGAGAAAAGAAATGGAGGAAATGAGGAACAAAGTTCAAAGTAGGCAAGAGCTAAAAAGGGGCCCCAAATTTTCAACTTTTAAGCAACACACTATCATACTGACAACGTAGTCACGGATGTTTATGCACTTGTAATTATACACTTTGAGGAGTCCTCAAGTGTTACCCACTATGCCTTATAAATTAGTGAAGCAACCCATAGGGAAAGGATTGATGTCAATATTCCCTTCCAAAATGTGAAAGGACGCACTTATGGGCATATATATAAGTCCATTCTAACGCTTTTGTAAGGTCGTTTTGTTTTTTTGCAATGAAAAAACTATCTTAAAGCAAAGAATCACGTAACTCCTTCTTTTTGTACACTTTTCTCCTTCTCTGTGTACTTTTCTGCATAGCTATGGCATGGAATGTGTGCTAAATAATGTTGTCTACCCCTTCCCCACCTTTTTTCCACTATTTTCTTACTTAAGGAAGGTGTAGAGAGTCATGAGGTGTAGGTAGGTGATTCTCTATAACTAGTTTTTCATCCATAACTTTGTGCACAAAACTTTGAATGCTTCCAAGCTACTTCTAATAGATGCGTCTCATTGAGAGGTCCAACTAAACCAACTATTGAACATGTTCGAATCTCAGAGCTAAGGGAAAGCACCATTTTTAAGTAAAATATTGCAACATGTATCATGGAGCATATCCAAGTGTAAAAGATGAGTATGGTAGTTAATTCACTTGTGGCACATGTTCACTTGTTCATGGAATGCAATAACCTTTACATATAAGCACATGCTTCTATGCACCTGACTGGGCCACCTCTCAGTTTGACAATTTAATGTGGTAGTCAAGCCACCATTTTTGTGTGCTAGTAGTGCATATGATCCCTAGATAGGGTCATTTTCCATGATTCTACACAATTACACACATTTTTTTAAAGTTATTAAAAGGATAAGGGTGTAGACAAATGTAGCTCAAAGTAATGGAGTTTGATTTTCTGAAAGTGCTTGAAAGGACAAGGGTAGACAAAGTTTAGCTTAGAGTAATGGAGTTTGATTCAACCTTTTATCACTTGGAGACTTTGACTCACTTTCTAGACTTGTACTTAGTGCAATAAAACACCATATGTGCTTTGAATCATCACAAAGAAATAGCTTATGCAAAACAAGCTATCAACTTGAAGTGTGATTGTGAAAAATCTTCTATTTTGAAAGAGAAGGTCAACTTCAAATACTCAGTGCTCTCACCCTCATTACAATTGATCTAATTCCTGCTAGAGGAATGTGTCTAATGGTGTGATGATTCTATTATGCACAACATTTGAAATTACAAAAGATATGCTCTGATTAAAATCTTAACACCATCATGGGATCATCCCGACTTTTCAAGAAGTATTAGACATAGACCATGAAGCAAAGAATTTTCTCTAGCACACAATAAGAGAATTCAATTTCTATGAAACTTTGAAGAAATCAATTATACACTAAGATAGATACACGATTGCTCGTTGTTGCTATGATCGCTTTCCCTTCCTCCCTATGCCTTTGTCTTGCACGTGCCCCCCCCCAGCCCCTTTCCTCCCCTACATACCTCCCTGCCCTCCTATTTGTTCCCCTTGCTGCCCCGCTTTGCCTCGTTTTGCCCCCCTCCTCACTGTTATTGTTCTCTCCCCCCTCTACTCCTTGTCGTCGCCCCCCCTCCTCATTGCTATTGTTCTCTCCCCCCCTCTAGTCCCTATTGCCGCCCCCCCTTTCTTGCCCCCTTCCTCCCTAAGGTTGTCTCACCCCCCCCCCCTCCACCTCACCCCTTGGGTTGCTGAATCATGATAAGGAAATAATTTTTTTTTGACTCGTTCTTGATTACCAGCTAAGGACATGGATGGATATGGAACCTGTCCCTTAGAGGGACTCTTGTGAAGCCCCCTCACTCTACGTCTTATATACATGGATGGATATGGAACCTATCCCTTAGAGGGACTCTTGTGAAGCCCCCTCACTCGACACTGCTTTGTCGCCCATCTGAATCTCCCTTACCGATGAGGAGAGATCGAGTTTGGCCTCTAAAGTTGAATGACTTCAAGCCTTATCAGTGATTTGCAAAATCATTGGACTTCACCCCAACTGTGGCAAACTTAGGAATCTTCTTCAGAGTATCTTGCTTGCTCAGGTTGGCAAGCTTGTTGGTATCCATCCCCTCGATCGCAACCTTTACTAGGTGGATCTTGGGTTGCTAGATGCTACCGCTCAGATGCTTGCACTATCACCTATTGCAATTTGGGTGGGCTGTGCTTTCATATGCCCCTTGACACATGGATTTGACCCATTGGCGGCCTCTTCCTTAGCCTTATTTTTTGGTGATGTGTAGGGGTTTCTTGTGACTGCTTGTTTCCCCAGCCTTCAGCATATCTCCCCCTGCTAGCACAAATTGGTGGGACTCTTGGCATTTTCATGGAGGTTCCCAGATCAACGGCCTCAATTGTGGCCAAGGCAATTGGCATTCCCTCGGTGCGGGTTCTCATCACTGATCCCATGCAGCTACCTCAAGAGATAGAGCTTTCTTTACTTTCTGGTGGGTGGTTGGTTAAGAAGGTGGAGAACTTGAGCCTTTTGAACCAGTGCTTTGCCTATCGCAAGGTTGGCCACCTTGCAGAGGTGTGTCCATCGCATTCCAAGAGGAGGACTAGGCAACCAGTAGGGCAGGGGGCTCTGTATTCTCATTCTATAGAAACTCCCTCTCTTGGATCCCTCTCAGCTGCTCCAATTGGTGGGACTTGTGAGATCTGTTCCCATCGTGAACCGTCTCAACGCTCGTCAAGAGGACTGCCGGTGGACCTTGAGATGGTTCTGATCCCTCTAACTTGTGGCACTGATACTCCTTTGGTGCCCACTTTGAGCCTTCAACGTTGGCCTTGTTCCCCTAGTTTCCTCTTTGGGGCCATCCACTTCTCCATGACCTTCTTTCCCTCAGGGTTCGTTGCCTCTTCGACCCTGATGATTCCTCGATAATGACTTTCATGTGAGTCGGACAATCCATGAGGGTTAGTCTCCCCCTTGCCCCCCTCTTTTGCTGGATATGTCCCCTTAACTGCTATTCCTCCTGGCATGGTGAGTTTCGATTACCATATGAAGGGGGAGAGCTTTGGTTATGAGTTTTTTAGGTTCTTTGGTGCATAGGATGACTTGTGCGCGACCTCTTTTCGGGTCCATGTGGTGGATCTTTGGTCTCGCTATCAGTCCGCCCTTGAGTTGGCAGTGGCATTTTCATTTCCTCTTTGCAGGGCTTTGTAACCTCATTGGTATCTTGGGGAGGCACTACATTTTTTCTGGGTATAGGTGTGTACCTAAGCTCACAATGTCTTAGGGACTTGTGACGAAGGAGACTAATCTCTATAATCAAGCAAGTGCATATAGTGGTGGCATTGATACACTCATTAATTTATCAATCTGTCAGTTTAACCCCCAAGTGTATGAAGACATGTGCACACGTGATAGCTAATGTAGGAAAGGGACAAGTAATGCATGCTAATTAGGTTAAATGTACCTCACACAAAACCTCTTACACACTAGCATGTGTCACGATACATGGTGCAATAGCAAATGCAAATCAAGCTATTTCTCTTAGCTCCGACACTTGAATATAGTTTTTTTTTCAAAGCTCTCAAAGAGACACATCCAATGGAACCATTTTCAGCTCAATCGGACCTCTATGCTTCATGATATGGCCAAAAATAGAGTGGCAGGAAACACCAACTCTCACTTCTATGCTTCATATGCTTCACACACATAGCAAAATAGTGAAAAGAGATGAAAAAGGGGTAAACAACACCTCTAGAGACATATTCCATGCCTCAAACACACATACAAGATCAAGAAGAAGAAGATACATAGACAAGAAGAAGTAAATTCGAAATTCTGTAAATATAGTTCTTCATAATGGCAAAAAGTCTTTACAAAAGAGTCCCAAGTGACTTATATACATGTGCCCTAAATTTGGTCCACCGGCATTTTCTATATAAATCACACTAAGTTCCTGCTAATTTACAAGGGTATTGTTATATTCTTTAGGGATCATGCATCTAGAGGACTCCTCTAGAGCAATTACAAAGCTTTTTGAGATTTTACAAGGGATTTTAGAAAAAGAAAATGGACCATTTTATTGAAAATTTTGGGGGCTGATTTTCTTACTTCTTTTGTTTCCTCATCTTTAGTTCTTTGCAACACTCTCACCTTCTTAGTCTCTATCATCCCTTGGTAGGCTTCTATAGGTTTCTCTGACACATAGCAGGTGAGTTTTCTTGATGCACAACTGGTGGTTGGAGATGGACCAATTGTCTCACTTCTTGCCCACTTTTTCTTCTTCCACCCGATGCTGTAATTTTTGTGTGTATATTTCTTTTAATTGCAAGCAACCAACAGTCAAGGAAGCCTTCAAGGCTCAGAGGCAATTTGTTACCTTATTCAAGCCTTAGTCCAATGCTTGCCCATGATATTCCTTATCTTCATACACTAGGGTTGCTACATTAACTCTTGTTGGCATGAATGCATTCATCGATAAAAATGACATCTTCCGTAGTGAGGCAACACTATTTGTTACCCTATATATATTTCCAACTTTTAGTTCTGAGGGTGGTGCTTCAAAGGTCCTATTGTAATTCTTTGTTTACAACCTTTAGGACCTGATGTCTTCTTTTAGCTTGTCTCATTTTAGCTTGATTAGTGCCCCTACTGGGCTCTTGGTAGAGAATAGTGCTTAAATGAATTATCTTTTTCGTTTTTTAATTTTTTCTTCTTCTTCTCTTGCTAGTTTCTCCTTCCACATGTCCCTCCTCTTAAACTCTATCATTCCCAATGGGACTTTGATGGCAATGTGTGTAGATCTGGTAGACTTTCTGTTTAGTTTTATTGATGAAGTTAGCTTCTCACATCATGAACTATTTCCATTGTTCATATTTAACTTCATCATGTGTTGCTTGCCGATGATCAACAAAAAAGCTTAGTTCATAAGCTATGAGTCAAGCATTCAAATTTGATGACATCTTCAAAAATATTTCTGAATTGATTTCAAAAAATCCCATAAAGACTGCTTCTTCAAATGTCTATAAGTAGGGGCTTGGCAAAAACATTAACCATGAGTAGTAGGCCATTATAGCTAGACGACTTGGTGTAACAACACTACAAGGAATACGGGCACATAGCGACACTTAAGGCAACACAATTTCGTCACTATAAAATTGCAAAAAGTATCGCAACATACACATGCACATGCACATACATACATATACACACACATACATATACACACACATACACATGCACATGCACATACACATACACACACATATGCACTTACACATGCACATGCACAAACATACACATGTACACTTACACATGCACATGCACATACATACATATACACACACATACACATGCTCATGCACATACACATACACATACATACACATATACACTTACACATGCACATGCACATACATGCATATACACATATACATATGTACATACATTCATATACACACACATATACATGCACATATGTACACACACATATTACACACATATACATGCACATACATACACACATATGAATGAATTATATAATTAAAGTACTAAAACACATGCTTAATATAAACAATAATAAAAATCAATAGAACAAAACTTTGCATTACTTAATACCATACACACAATTCAAAACATAACTAAAATGAACAATATATAGATAATATATATATATATATATATATATATATATATATATATATATATATATATATATATATATATATATATATATATATATATATATATATATATATATATCAATGTAAATACATATCCAATGTCATAATCAAGAATCCTAATCATCATCATCATGATCATCATCATCATCATCAGCATCATGATCATCCTCATCTTCATCCTCATCCTCATCATCATGATCACCCTGTGATGATCGAGATCGTCTCTCCACCTCATCCATATCTACCTCTCCATAATACTCATGTATTACATATAACAAACATAAATAAGTAAAACAATTAAAACATCCATAAAAATAAAATAATTATTGAAAATTTAATAATACTCACAAAGGCATCTGGATGATCTCGCATATACTCGCTCAAATGCCGATATCCAAAATGTGTAGCATACTCGATTTCATGTTTCGTAGGATATCGGCCATAATCCTTTCGCTGCATTGAAACAAATAAAAAAGATTAGTTTCTTGCATTTTAACTAAAATAAAAAATATACTCACAATAACACATATACTTACAAATGTAGCTACAAAACCATGATGGCCCATTTGGCCTAGGTGCGATGTGTGGCCCGACTCAACTCTCTTCTTTGCAGCAACCTGTTTATTTAAAGAAAAAAGAAATACATAAATTAAATGTAAAAAATTACTAAAATATATGAAAACTATAAATATAAAGTATTAATTTGTTTACCTTCTACTGAGGAAATGACTCTTGAAGATGTAGCTGTCTACGAAAAAACTGCGATGTCTCAGGTGGTATGTTAGGTTGCCTCTTATTTTTTTCCACCATACAATATCTCCTGTTAATCTCAAATAGAAAAAAAGAATCAGAATACATACACATATATACACACACATACCCACATACACATATACATGCAAACATATACACATGCATATATGCATACATATACACATATACATACATATAACATAAACACACATATACATATCCACACATACATATGTACACACATACACATGCATGCATATACACTCATTCATACAAAATACATGCATTTATCCCACAATAATGTGTATTTGTGTATATGTGAATATGTGTGTATGTGTAAATGTGTATATGTGAATATGTGTGTATGTGTAAATATGTATATGTGAATGTTTATGTATGTAAATAATCAAATTATTAATATCAAATACCATTATTTGTAGATTCCGATCAATCAGATGGAACTCCACCACCGTCTCCTAATCGTGCAAGGACTATATACTTTAAGTATATCAAACTTTTAATTTTAAATATATTTGATAGATACATAATTGATATATTTTTTTGTTTCTTGTTATAATCAGATTATGATCAATGAGAGGGCACTCCACCACCTCCTATGCATGCAACGACTTCACATGTGTCTTCCAATAGGAATTATGATGAATTTTCCTATCAAGAGCATATTATATGTTGGTGTAACTCTTGCTATGGCATGTATTGAACATGAGGCAGAGTATGGTACTTTTGAGCGTGCACCATCACCTGGTCAACGTGATAATGCTTGGGTATGTATTTTTTCTATAAATCAATGTCATTATTTTATTTAAAAACCATATACAAAATTGTATTACTGTTGATATACAAGAATACTTGCTCGATGATGATGATGATGATAATTTTTCTCATAATGCTAATATACCTCCTACATGTCATGGACTTGCTGTTCATCAATTACAAGCAAAGGTTTCTAGAAATCCTCTACCTCCTGGTTTAGAGACTGAAATGGCTGGAGATTATCCATTGCCAGCTTGTGATCGTTCTAGAGTACAAACATATGATAGAAGAAGATATGGAGGATGGAATAGAGGACCACTTCCTTTAGATGGAGAGGTTTTCAACTTTTGGGGTAATCGCTATATGATTGCTCCATCCACTATTACTAATGTTGGTCATGGTCTCTTTATTGTAGAGGATTTATATGTGCCTCTGAACTTTGAAGTCACTCTTATGTCATTTTGTGGTCCTATATATGGATGGGGAGATTGGCATTGACTTGCACGTTATGTTCAGAGCATGACTACCTATGGAATATGCTTGAATGCATCATCCCTTACTAGTAGAAGGATTTCACATGCAGAAAATGAAAGATTATATATTGATGGAAGACCTTACATGCATGGAAATATAGCAGGTTTAATAAATAGTAGTCCAGGGTTACATAATAATTCAAGGACTAATTGCACATTTGAAGAGCGTGAAAATAGTCATGAATCACCATACATGAGTAGAGATGTACCAAGATACATAGTTGTCAATGCTATTACTACATTACATGCTGGTGATGAATTATTAGTGAATTATGGATGGTCTAGATCTCCAAGAGCACCTTTTAGCTACAGAGAGAATGAAAATTTTGCTTCTTTGTACTAGGTACATACAATGCATTTTTCAAGAGAATCACACCTTCATTTGCAGACATAAGCTCAATTTCTCCTACTCCAATGATAGGATAAAAGGCATTGTTTGCGCACACCACATGTCCTCCTTTGGGTGCATCTTTCAAAGATGCAAAAAATCTTTTGCATGAAGTTATGTGCTTTGAAGCACCACTATCAAAGAACCAATCCAAATCAACCTCACTCACAACCATACATTTAGAATGCAAAGATGCATCATAATGACATCTAACAACACATGCCCAAAAATCTTGAGTCATGTTAGCTTCATCATTCTTTGCATTTGGTGAGTTTTCAGCAATAGGCATGTCCGGTCCTTCTTCTTTTCATTGCACTTATCAAGCTTTTTACAGTAATCAATAGCATGACCAGCCTTTTGGTAATATTTGCATCTCTTCTTCTTTCCCAATCAACATCATTAGAGGAATGAGTGGAAGAGGAAGATTGAGGCTTTGGTCTTGATGAACCTAAATTGAACCATACTTGCTTTTCCCCTTTTGTGAGATAGCAAGTGCTTGTGTTCACTCTAGATTGCTCTTCTTGCAAAAGAAGAGACATAACCTCATCAAATGCATACATATTGGTATTCCCTTTTGCAACCAAAAGGAGTATAGTGGAAAAGCTTTGAAAAGGTTCTAGCAATCCTTTCAACAATGCAGAGATGAGTGATGCATCTAGAATAATCTCATCTATGTTTGCCAATTGCTCTTTCAAGTCCGTGATGCGTGTCACATACACATCCACAGACTCATTTTCAGCCGTACATACATCCTCAAGTTGCTTCCTCAAGTATGCAAAACGTGCTTCATACAAAGAAGCAAGAGTGTCCCAAGCCTATCTTAATGTAGAACATGACCGAATGTGTGGAACTATATGATGCTTCATAGAAAGCACAATCAATGCATGAGCTTGAGAATCTTTTCCATCCCATCTAAGCTGCTCTTGTGTAGGTGCAGAAGGAATAACCACTATACTTGAAGAAGAAGCTCCATCTGTGACAGTAGACTATGAAGTAGAAGAACCTGTGGGTCTTCGATTTACATCTGCCACTATGTTCCAAAGTTGTTTTACAACAAGAAGATGTTTCATCATGTAATACCACATTGGATAGTTGGTCCCATCAAGCTTATCTTAAGCTTGAAGCATGCCAAAAAATTAATTGCTGCCCGCCATTTCACTAAAGAACAAGAATGTGACAAAATCTTTACTTCCACGAAAGCTGAAATGAATGCTGAAATTTCAGCTCACAAACCGTCACTCTGATGACAATTCTAATTGCACAAATGGCTTTGAAATGGGGATAAAACCATTAGGGGAAAAAATAAACCCTGCATGGGCCTTGTAAGGATCCCTAATTTTTAGGGATTAAGCTTAATTTTGTTCTTGTTTAAGGGGACAAAGTGCATTTAATAGGGCACTTTTTAGTAGGCTCGAGTAGGCTTTTTTTTTAGGCTTTACTAGGTCTCTCTCTTTCTTCTTCTAGAGAGAGAGATGAAGAGAATCTACTTTCCACGTCATCAAACTCGTGCATGTATTTGAATAGAAAAATGTTTTTTTTTTCAAATCTCATTTTTAGTGTATATTAACTCAAAAGGGCCTATTTTTTTAATATATATGTCAGAAGTCACTTTTTTGAGCCCATTTTTTAAGTTTCTTTTAGAAAAAGTATAACTTTTAAACTCCCTCCAAAAGTAAGTGCCACATCATCAAATCCATGACTATGCTTCCCCCAAAAAATGACTTTTTTTCAAATTTCATCATTTTCAGCCATACACAGTGGAAAAATACACTTTAACCATACACATACAAGAAAATGCATTTTCTGAGCAAAACATATGCTTTAGAGTCCCTTCCAACCAGTTTTCCATCTTTGTTTTTGATATTGTTGGTCATTAGCAAAGATGGTGTTGACATGTATCACAAACTTCACAGCAGAACGTCCTCATGCTCCTGCATCAACAAGTATCCATGTTCATGTGCCTAGAGAGTTTGCTCCAAATACACAATGCAACAATGATGCCAATTCTCAAAATGAACGTCATGCAGCTAGAGAAAAAAGTATTGATCTTTGGACTCATGGTTCACTATATCCTTGATCCAATATCTTCTTACCATCCAACATTCCATAACCTCTCAACTTTACTTCAGCTCATTGGTGTGGGTGAAGCTGGACTATTAGGTTACTGCAAGCGATTATCTACACATTCACATGCTACTACTAAGTATTGGTTCCAACAATATCAACTCCATCATATGAGGGTGGTCATTTTAGAAAGCACAATCATATCTTTACAAAAACAACTTGCAAATTTTGAACAAGATATGGAAGCAAAAGAAACCACAATTTCAAAGTTAAATGCCAATCTCCAGCAGCTGAAAGAGACTCCACTTGGTATGAGATATAGGAAAAGAGCATTGTCATCCTTTGAAGCTCTTTTAGTAGGTGGCGGAGCACGCAAATGACGTATATATGCAATAAGCCGAGCGTTTGTTTTACTTTTATATGTTTTAATGAAGATTTGTAATGTAATCTTTGATTGTGTAGGTCACTTATTCAAGACATAACTGCTTCGTCAACAACATAAGACCAATTCAAGCTGATGAATAGTTGTATAAACAGCAAAGTAATCACTTCTACTATAGACACACCCATAGGAAAGTGTATTAGAGTTGTGGTTGAAGCTGAGTTTTCAGAGAAGTTAAAAAACCTTATCAAAGTGCAAGATGTGCAGACAATATGGGACGAAGCGGGCATCAGTAGAAATGGGTATACTGCAATGTACACCCTTCTGAGGAAAGCCTTACAAGCACAAGGTATTTCTTAAAGTATATTTCCATGCCCATATAAAGTGTCTCTAAAAAAAAAACTTCAAATGAGGATGTGACTCCTACTATTGGACAATATTTATTCATAGAAGACAATATGCCTACCTCAGTTTATCATCCAAAATATTCCCAAGAAGCAATCAAAGATCCTATCTACACAAGGATTTACTTACACTAAATTCAACAATATATTTATGGATCTTCAGAAGCTTCAACAAGCAATGGTTCACT
Source organism: Ceratopteris richardii (assembly GCA_020310875.1). Lineage (NCBI taxonomy): Eukaryota > Viridiplantae > Streptophyta > Polypodiopsida > Polypodiales > Pteridaceae > Ceratopteris > Ceratopteris richardii. Next base: position 101,516,499 of record CM035438.1, on the reverse strand, counting down.
TTTATAGTTCAACAATCAAAGGTACCCCTGCTACATTTTATTTGGTGTTGAAGTTTTATTGCATTCAAGTGTCATATTAAGATAATGTTTTCTCTTTTGTGCAGATTGTAATGTTAAATTAAAGTTCATACTAAAGCTTGATGAGTGTCAAATCATAAAGGGTCGGCGACTAGAAAGGTTGAGTGTGACGCTAATGAATGAAGTTATGGACCATGCAATGAGTAATGAAACTTTAGGATCCACTTCCCATTTTACTTACAAAGTGCACTCAGAGAGAGATGTCTGGTGGTTAGGTGCTATAGAAGTTCCCGAAGAAACAAACAATGTTATTTCGTGGATTTTTAATAGGACTCCATGGATTACAGAAGTAATCTCTTCTCAAATACATGGGCAAAAGCTTTCTGTAGATGATATAGGTGATTTTGAGGTAGAATGGCATTTGGGTGGAGACCTTAAGAGTATAAAATGCATGTTAGGTTGTAAACAAGGAGCATCTTCTCTCTATCCTTGCCCATATTGTACACAAGGTTACAAAGGATCTAAGAGAGAGTCTAAACCTGCAAGGGCATTGATGAGAGTTGATGACTCTAAACAAATTGATGAAACAGACTCATCGAATAGCAGGGAATGGGAGATATCACTTTTGAGGTGTCCAATGTTACAGGAACCGACTTGTGATAAAATAAGCAATGATTGGAACCCCATTATTCCATTTCCATTAGTCTATGTTCACTTTTGTACTTTCCATGCATTCATGAGATCTTTGATAGGCTTTTGAATCTCCATGTTGAATATGCATTTGCAATGAAACCACTAGAGAGGTCTACAATAGCAATCCAAAAAATAGAAGTTCTTTTGAATTCTATTGGTTGTCATGGTGGCCATGTATCTTTAGTTGTTAAGAAGTATGGTGAGTCTCAAGAGATTTTACAACAAGTTTCAATCACTGGGAAGAAGGCAAGACGTTTCTTTAAAAGAGATGTGAATAGTCAAGATGATGGGAAATGGGAGCTTTGGAAGGACCTCTGTTCAATTACAACAGACAATGATAGTCAGGTTGATCTCATTAATAAGTGAAAGAAGGTTTGGTCATCATTAGATCAATTGTTACATTTGATGGGTTTGGTTTCCAATAATGCTTCACAACGAGAATTATTCCAAGTGATTTGAAGGATTTTACACAGTCATTCATCTTATCTTGGGGAGAAAGCAACATTACACATTACATAGTAAGTTTTGCTTACATTTTTTTATCTGTTCTTAAATACCATGTGTATATCTTATTGACCAGATCATAGCATATTCTTTTTGCACATGGAGCATATTTTATGAATCGATATGGGTCACTGGACATTTTTAGTACAGAAGGAATGAAGAAGTCACATTACAAGGCTAGAGGTGTTTACTTTAAAAACACTCGTCATGGGGGTGGTCTACTCCAATCAAACTATTTAGAAGAAATGTTCAACTGGTTTTTCCGTGCGACATTCGCTAGAAAATATGTAATGGAACGAGCATGTGAGTCACGAATAGCAAATATTACATGAAAGCTACAACATGATATTGCAAGAGAGAAGTGGATGTCATCATCAAGACCGCTACATCATGCCCAATGGCATGCACAAAGAGTCCGTGAGGGTTCTGCTTGGAAATAGTTTCCCAACTCTTAAAATGAATTATTTTTTTCAAGGTTTTTATAACTCCTTTCACTTCAAATAAACTTCCAATGTTTTTGTGAATATACTTTTAATGTTTTAAAACTAATTTTTATCCATTTAAATGTGAACAGGACAATTCTTAAGTGAAAAACTATAATAAAGATGTCCTTCCTCATTTTACCACTTTACATCCTAAGAGAATGGCATGCACAAAGCAGACTGCTAGAAAGGATCATGTTGTCTACCCTAGCCATGTGCAAGGTACTCAGCACCCAACATGGATGACACCCCACAAGGAGCGTCGAACCACAAGCCACTCTTCTAGACGAAACTCGGGTGCAGGGATGCACTCTCGTAGCATTCCATCGCGGGGGGATGAAGCTTCACAAGAGAGAGATGCAACACACAAAATAAATTATTCGCCTCCCATATCTGATGATGAGCCCCTACAGAGGACACCACTCAAGGCAAGGCCCAAACAACGAGGACATATACAAGTTTTGATGGAGATAACATCATATTTAGAGAGTTCCTCGGATGAAGAAAGTGTTAACAAGCCACCATGGACCCGTGGTCATATCCCAATGAACCATCGAATAACACAAGGAGGCAAGTCACTCCCCGCAAGACAAGGACAAAGACCAACCAATGAAGAAAGAGAGCAAAGTCGGGCAGAGCAAGTAAATGATGAGGCAAGATCATCTTGGCATGCTCCAAGAAGAAAGAAGAACTATCAACCGCGGCGTAGACCACAACGACCACAAACCAACATCCCCCCAAATGCAAGAGCACCACAAAGGTGCAGAAAGCAAACCAGAGCCTTTGCAAAGATTCAACACTATCAAAAGTTTGTGGAGCTTCTTATTCCACGAGGTCATTTTGCAAGAGTTGTGAAGGAAGAGATCCAAAGCTATTGTGCTGGACTTCGTTATCCAAGGGATAGCCATTGAAGCCCTCCAAGAAGCTACAAAGGTGTATCTTATCTCAATGTTGGAGGACTCTAACCTGTGTGCCATCCATGCAAAGAGAGTGACAATACAACCTAAATATTTGAAGCTAGCTAGAAGAATTAGAGGGAATAACCCTTAACAAATATTTGTACTCCCTTTTTTGGAGAACTTTTTGTATATCCCAAATGATGAATACAATCTTTTTCTTATTATATTTGCTCTCCCAAGTGTTTGTCTCTTAGTGTACATGTTTTGAAGTCTATTTCTCCTATGTATCTAAGTGTCTTTTTCTAGTACTTCTTTAAAGTGTTTTGCATAGTTTAATCAATCTTTTTACTCTATTTCTTGTAAGTGGTGTTGCTTAAAAATGCATGCAATGGCCTAGGAATGGAAAAAAAGGCCTGCCATAGAAACGTGGGGATGGGCCCTGTAGAAGTTTTACAGGGCCCATCCCCGCGTTTCTATGGCAGGCCTTTTTTTTGCATTTCTAAGCCATGAAACCACATGCCATGCACATTGGAGCATATGATTGGCCTTAGATAGGGTGCAATTCATGCTAACCCTCTGACCAATAGATAAACAATGTTGATGAAAATTCAAATGTACTTATAAATTGTTGCATGCTTAAATGCACCCAGAGGAGTCTAAATATTCTCTAATCATTGCATATAAGGAGAGTCTTCCACAATTCCCCAAGTTTAGGTTGTAATTGACGGACATAGACTTCCAATATAGGGAAGCTAGTGCATGGAATAGCCTAGGAATGCAAAAAAAGGCTTGCCACAGAAACGCGGGGATGGACCCTGCAAAACTTTTGCAGGGCCCATCCTCGCGATTCTGTGGCATGCCTTTTTTTTTGCATTCCTTTTGCAGGGCCCATCCCCGCGTTTCTGTGGCAAGCCTTTTTTTGCATTCCTAGGCCTTTGCATGCATTTTGGGCAACAAAAATTACAAGAAATAATGGAAAAAGACTGATTAAACTGTGCAAAAGTTAAGAGATTGTCAAAAACATAAAGACAATGCACATGGAAATTGGAAAAACAATAATTGGTATTATAAAGTTTTTACAATTGGCTCTTGGTCTTGAGCTACTCCACTACATTCTTTCTTCTCTGGAAAGACAGTGGCAATTGGTAAGTCAAAACTGATTGGGATATTAACTGAGGGTATGTCAATCCAAGACCTAAAGCTATTCCTATTTGACCTAATATTTTTCCTCTAAAGTTAACTCCTAGGGTAGTACGGGCAAAGGACTTCCTAACCAGAAATATACAATTGGTCCCTTGCTTTATTGTAGATAGGCACAAAACTTTTCTCAAGGCCTTCAGACACCAAGTCATGAAGTGTCCTTGAGGGGAAAAGTCCTTGTGGATTATGACAAAATCTTCCTTTGGCGATTTCCCAATGTAATGTGCCAAGGAAGAGCCATGTCCACGGGCAACACGGTCACCACCACTCCTTGCTGCAAATTTATCCACTTCAATTGCTTCCTACACATAGACAATAATAAAATTCATTAGATACATTTTGTATGAATATGAGACAATCATAAATGTCATTAGATACTTACATCTTGAAGCCTATCTTCATCCTCTCCTCTTCCCATTGCATCTAGTGGAAATGAAGAGTGATCCATGCCACTTTGCTCCACAACAGGGGATGTTGGAATCTTCTTCTCCAAAATTCTTTCCCTTGCTGCGACAAGATCTTCTTCAGTGGCATTTTGGTTGGAATCACTCAAAAAATCTTCACACACAAATGCAATGGTGTCTGCAATTGAATCACCAAGTGGAATTGTTGTCTTTTCAATTACGTCAGAAGTGTTGTCCATGGGAACATCCGAGGTCGAGCAAAAAATACTTAGGCATTCGTCGAGGCATAGACCGAATGCCTTCTCAATATCGTGCAGGAACAAAAATTCTTCTCCGTCGACAAGTACCACTGAAAACATTTCCATCTCTACCTCTTGTAGAGTGGGTTCCACGGGCTCTAAGTTGGAGGGTGGACTATTCTATGTACTGGCTTCCTTAATTTGTCCACTACTCCTTGCGGAAATTCTCTGCAAATTTTTTGACTCTCTTCTAATAAGCTGAGAGCTTCTTTCTGGGGCTCCTTTTTGTCATCTACAAAACCCCCAGTAACAAGATGGGATAGGTCCATGGGTGTAGGTTTGGGCTTCTCATTGACAAAAAAGATGCTTGTTGCAACATAGGAAATATATTTTCTTCCCATTTTCCTCTTCTTATTTAATTGTTTAATTAAGGGCACTGTGTCATCTAATAGGTGCCCTGCATCCTCAACAACAGCCATGAAACACTTTAAGCGCTTCACAAATGCCTCATCTCCTTTACGAATGTACAAAAGTAGGTCACACGGGACCCATTTACACTCATATTTTGGAATATCTATAGCATATCTTAATATATGGAATTCCATAAAATCTGTAATCTCATCGATCACATCAGAGTTCATGGCTATTGTCCCTTCAATATTAGGGACTCTACAGACTAGGTCATACAAATCCATACAACCGTTGTAGTCTATAGTATCCAAAAACTCCATGAATAGATCTCGAGGAGATTTCATGGGAGTGGAAGTGCTAACAGCCCTTGCTTGCGCATGAGAATTCTATTGGCTTGTCTGTGCTTTCTAGCTCTTTGTGAGTGCAAATGTGAGAAATGAGCACATAGAACCCATTTTTATAGCAGTTTCAAATTTTTAAACTGACTGGGCCCACTTTTAAAAGTATAGAATAAAGTAGTGCAAGTTCAAAAAATGTGTTTCTGATGACAAAATAATGCACAGAACACCAAAGGGTATGAAATTTTTTGCTTCAAAGCAAATGTCTAAACATAACACAACAAAAAACATGAGCAACCACATTTCAAAGTAGTGAACATAGACTTTTTGACATTCCAAAAGTTTTGAAATTACCATTGCAAATAAGAAGGTATATACAATATCTAACATGAATTGATTGTCCTACTTTTTACAAGGTTCTTGAAAGTGCAAAAACCATGAGGTACAATGACTAGGACCCAAGAAGTGACATTATCAGGTTGCAAAAGGAATATGACAATGAGAGTTCTGTTCCATCTTTGCTCCAATCTACAGGGACTTTCATTTTGTATTTCAATCTTCTGCCCACCTGTAATCAATTTGCAAGAAATTGAACTTATAAAAGTAAAATAAGAAATAATGAAAAGATTACTTTAACAAAAGCACAAAACATTTCTCACCTTATGTCCTTGTATTTAGAATTTGGATTGAGTTAGCCCTTCAAACCCCATAATCACCTAGCGTTCTCTCAGATTAGCCAAGGTCCAATGATTATTCACTAAAATAGTCTTTGTTTCATTGTTGGGCAATCTAAGCTTTATTTCAAATGAATGTAAAGATCCCTCTGAACTTTGAAATTGTATCCATTCGCCAAGTTTGCACATCCAACGATCATAGTAGAATCTAATGTATAATGAAGTACGTTGTTTCAAGTATCGAAATCCTATACCTGTTCCACCTATTTTACAAAGATATTTATCACCTTTTGCAATTCCTTCTATCAAATCCCAATTTTCACCAAGAAGCCTTTCGACTTGCTCATATGTGATATCTTTACACATGAACATGGTGGAAGTCTCTTGGAATGAGAATCCTTGGAATAAATATAAAAAACAATGGATGGGAAAAGACCAGTGCAAACCTACAGACCTAGACACTTTTGTGAATTTCAAAGAGTTATGTATATCCATTACCATATTGTGCTTCACAGATGATATGGACCGTATATCAGGTTTTGGCCACTCCAAGCTAAGAAGAGAATGTACTTCAATTCTCTATAACCTTCCAAAACCATTCATTGTAGAGGGTACAACATATCTATGTGTGTAAAAGAAAATTCTATCATGGTAAAGTTGAGCAGGAGATATTTTTGGAAAGACTAGTGCACCAACATCTACATGCAATGCTTGGAAAGTACCTGTAAGACTATGAAGTGGTTGCTCTCCCACCAAAGTAGAAGGAAATATATCTAAAACAAACAAAAACATATCTAAATAGTTCAAAAAGTTTATATTCAACACTAGAAAACATACAATATTGTAGAGTAGTACTTACAATTCATAGGATATATCATTCTATTAGAGTTTTCAAGTTTCATAGTTGCCATTGTAAAAACATGTTGTACAATAGCAACCATCCCATTGTCTCTGTGCTTCTTGAAGCCAACTTTCCCTTCCAATGAAGATCCAAGTTTCCACGATCTCTAACTCGATGAGGCCCAACTCTAGAGGGTTGCATGTACACCCATGCACCTTTGGAGTACTCATGTGATATGTTGGAGTTAGACGTCTGCGGAAGCACACGAACAGCACAAGGAAGAAGAAGAAGCTTGGAGCACAACACACAAGACTGAATGTATTACTAGAGAATGTACAAAGATAAGTAGCCCATTAGGGCAATAGGCGTATATACAAGCCGGGGGAAAAAAACCTCCTAAAGAGGGAAAAAAGTGCCCCGGCGGTCCTAGAGTGTTCACACACATCACTACCTAAATATATCAACAAATCCCCCCTGGGAGTGATGCGGTGAACAAGGAGCTGGCACTCATGTATAAGGAAGTGCCAAGCTATGTGGAAATCACTCCACAAAAGGAAGTAAGCCCAAAGCTTTGCGGAAAGCTTCAAACTTCTCCCTAGGCAGAGCCTTCGTGAAAAGGTCTGCAATGTTCTCCTGCGTGGGCAAATATGCCAAGTTGATCTCCCCAGCAGAGAACCTCTCCCTAACATAGTGATAATGCACCTCAATGTGCTTAGTCCGAGCATGGAACACAGGGTTCCTCGCAACTGCCAATGCGCTCTGACTGTCAGTGAAGATGGTGGTGGCAGAAGACTGGCCAACACCCAAATCAGCCATAAGGCGTCTGAGCCACACACACTCAACAGTCGCTGTGAAAGCTGCCCTATACTCAGCCTCACAACTGGAAGTGGCCACAGTAGGCTGCTTCTTGCTCAACCAAGATATACATGAGCTACCAAGCATGAAGCAAAAACCACTAGTGGACACACGAGTGTCATAGCAACCAGCCCAATCTGAGTCAGAAAAAGCATGCAAATCTGGCGGTAGTGATCCCTCCTTGGGATAAAACAACCCAAGTAGCCGAGTACCACTCAAGTAGCGAAAGATGCGCTTAACCACCTTCCAATGCGTGACTCCTGGGCAATGCATAAACCTGCTCATCTGTGAGACAGCAAACTGAATATCTGGCCGAGTAATGCATAAGTAAATCAAGCATCCAACAGCCTGCTGATAGAGAACAACATCAAATGCATCTCCAGCATCATGAAGACTCAATCGTAAACCTGTCTCCATAGGAGTGGCAATAGGCTTACAGTCTTCAAGGCCAAAACGCTGCAATAATGTGTCAATATATTTCGTTTGACACAAAGCCATTCCACCATCAACCTGCATAAACTAAATGCCCAAATAGTGATGCAAATGCCCCCAATCAGACATCTCAAATGAGGCATGCAAATCAGCCTTAAAATCAGCAATATGCTTCTCAATAGGACCAGTGAGCAGCATGTCGTCTACATAGACAACAATGATCAGAAGCACATCATTAGCACGCTTAACATATAAGGTGCTTTCAGTTGGACTGTTCTCAAAACCATGTGCAATCAGATAGGCATGTATCTTCTCATACCAAGCACGTGGTGCTTGCTATAAACCATATAACTCCTTCTTTAACCTGCACACCTGGTTTTCATGCCCTTTCTGCACAAAGCCACGAGGCTGAAAAACATACACTTCTTCATGCAAGTCACCATTCAGAAATGCTGTTTTAATGTCCAACTGATGTACATTCCAACCATGATGGGCTGCAAGTGCACAAATGCTCCGAACAGTAGTCATACGGCATGTAGGTGCAAAGGTCTCATCAAAATCAATGCCTCTTTCCTGCACATAACCCTTTGCAACAAGCCTAGCCTTATACCTGTCAACTATACCATCAGGTTTACGCTTCAGCTTGTATACCCACTTAGTGCCAATGGCCTTCTTGCCAATCACATCGCCATTTGAGAGATCATGAACTGTACACCTGTCATCAACAAATTTCACAACCAAGCCAATCTTGGCTAATGCAGAAACTGATAACAGATTCTTTTTGATCCCTGGCACAAATAAAGCATCTGACAAAGTGAAAGAACTACCATCAGCAGTAGTCAAAATGATCTTACCAACTCCCATAACAGGATAAGAGGAGTTGTTGGCGCATGTAACAATATTCCCTGTAGGGGCAGGCTCGAGTGAAGTGAAGAAACTACGCTGCGAGGTAATATGTTTGGTCGCCCCACTGTCAAAGTACCAAACATCTGAGTCTATTGCAAACATGCACTGATCATGAGAAGATGGGTCAAAACTGCAGACAGTAGTAAACGCCCATTCTTCTTCCTGCACAAGATTTGCAGACTCTGTTTTTGGTGTAGAGGCCTCTGCAACAACCATTCCAGCCTCTTTCTTCTTTGCCTCTTTAGCAGCCAGTTTTGGACAGTTCTTTATGATATGATCATTGCCTTTACAGTACTTACAAAACAATTTCTGCTTTTCTGATTTTTTCTCATCTTTGTCTTGGTTCTTTGAATGCACAGCATTTGCAGATTTCTGCTTACTAGTAGAAGAGCTCCATTTTCCTTTGCCCTTCTGACTAGCCAGGAAAGCTTGATCTGCAACTCGCATAATGGACCTGTTCTGCCTGGACTGATCTTCCTGCAACAGAACAGAGACTAACTCCTCAAATGATAAGAAATTCGGATTGCCTTTCATCATCAACCGAAGAGTAGAAGCAAAACTCTGATATGAGTCAGGAAGACCATTCAGAACGGTCTGCACAAGTGAGCTATCTAGTATAACCTCATCAGCAGAAATCAACTGTTCCTTCAAATCTTTGATTTTCGTTAGGAAACTGTCCATAGAATCACCTTCATTCATGTGCTCACTCTCCAACTGTTTTCGGAGATAAGCAACACGAGCCTCATTCCTAGCTTGGTACAATGTGGTAAGTGTATCCCAAGCATCCCTAGCTGTTCTGCAAGAGCGTATGTGAGGAATAATGGCACGTTTGACAGACAAAGCTATCAATGCATGTGCCTGGGCATCTCTGCCATCCCAACGAATCTGCTCTACAGTAGGTGCAACAGAAACAGCAGCACGAACAGGAATCTGCACAATATCATCTTCGACACCATCTTCATCAGCTCCAGCACCTGTATTTGTAGTACCTGTAGTCGTAGGTGTAACAGGACGTCTTTCAACACCTTGCACAATGTTCCACAGTGCTTTTGCAACCAATACATGTCGCATCATATAAGCCCATAATGGGTAGTTGGTACCATCCAACTTATCCTCAACAGCCAACATACGGAATACATCACTGCTTTCAGCCATGGCTGGTGACTAAAATACCTTGATGCAGAAAATTGACTGTATCTCAAAAAGTTGAATGGAACTGCCCAGACAAGTTCTGCTAGACCTGTAGCAGACTTTGAGACGCTTAAACTGGCGAACAGAAACTGGTATATACCTTTGGCAGAAAACGACGAAATAGCTTGCTCAAGCGCTGCGATAGTGCATTCGAAGGCCGAAACGAGCTCAGATCGCGATTTCGGCACCACAAAACAAAGCTATTTTGATCTCGGAAACACCTTGAGTATGCTCACCAAATTTCGTGCGAATCTGAGACTGAAAACGGAGGAGTGTTGACGGTGCCCTAGATGAAGCGACGACCTGCTCATATACCAATTGTTGGAGTTAGACGTCTGCGGAAGCACGCGAACAGCACAAGGAAGAAGAAGAAGCTTGGAGCACAACACACAAGACTGAATGTATTACTAGAGAATGTACAAAGATAAGTAGCCCATTAGGGCAATAGGCGTATATACAAGCCGGGGGAAAAAAACCTCCTAAAGAGGGAAAAAAGTGCCCTGGCGGTCCTAGAGTGTTCACACACATCACTACCTAAATATATCAACATGATAGCCATTTTCCATCCATGGCTTTGATATTGTGACAGCTTAACTTGAGGATTTCATCTTTCGGGCGCCTAGAAGCTTTAGATGTTGCCATTGAAGCTAAAGGTCTTCAAGCTACAATAGTAATTCGAGATAGGAGATGCAAGTAGGTTGGAGTGTAGAAACAGGAGCTTCAATGGTGTGCTATAGAGTGAAAGTAGTGGGAAAAGATGATTTTTTGGGACTTTGGTATGAAAATGTGAGGTTTAGGAGGGAAATAACTCTTTTTTGAGTATTTTTGAACAAAGCCATTTTTTTCAGCTCAAAACATGTACAGATTTTGAATTTGGGGTCAAAAAGAGTACTTTTGACCATAAAAAGTAATGAGGGGTCCATTCTCAGGTGTTATGATGAGTTTTTTAACTTTTTAGAAATTTTGAATTTTGGGGCCAACTAAGTTACGAGATTCCTTCTCTCTCTAGAGGCAGCTCATTAAATAAGGGAGAAATATGTCCCCTCTCCCCCCTTCAATGTAGTATTTTATAGGGCATAGAATGTGGCCACCACCCTCTTCTGATTGGTCCATCACTAATCACTCCTTAATCTAAAAGGCCCATTCAGGGTTCATTTTTTCCCCTAATGCCCTAGTGTGAGTGCGACTGGTGGAAATGTTTCTTAGCTGCTGAAATTCATTGTTCTATGCTCTGAAGTTGATTTGCACTGTAAAGTGAAACTTGAGAAGAAGCTGAACCTGCTTTGATACCACTGTTGGGTGTGTGTAGAAGTGCGAGAGACACACAAGAAGCACATACAAAGAGCACAAACACATAAAGACACATGAAGAAGACAGATGGTTGGAATAGCTACTCTATTGATGATATCTAGAATTGAAGTAAGAGGTGAATAATATCCGTAAGTACAAAGTACCACCACATATGAGTGTAGCAAGTATGTGGTAACATGGGGAAAAAACCTCTAGCCAGCACTAGAGTAAAAGGTGCCCATGTATAGGGAAAAGTTTCACATCAAAGCTACTCGAGGAACACATAAGTATAACACAGTTAAGCCAAGATCACCAAATAAATCCACCCATTTTACTAGTGCACAAGTACAAGGCATGCATGTAGATACAATTGGACTAAGGAAAGGTGATTATGATTCCTTTCCTTTTCAGATTGAAGCAGGTAGCAGCCCTTATCTGACTAAGGGAGATGAATCTAAAGGGAAAGATTACGAGGCTCATAGTATAGATCATGGGGCACAGGAGAATACTCCACATACATATACTACAACACATTTTCGAGGACAAAAATGTTCTAAAGGGGTGAAGAATGTTGTATAACCCTTGGCTAATCCTTCGGAACTCTTATTTTATTTACTTGGGTTAAATGTTAAAGTTGGGTTATCAATTTATGGTTTTACCCTCGTAGGAATCCTTGGCTATTTATTTGATTGGAATTTCAATGGAATGGTTTTGACCCTTAGGATTAATTATGGTATGAGGACCTAAGCTTGGGACAAGCTTCTCCCAAGTGCCACCTTGACTAGTACATGAAGGAAAGGCTTCAATTGAAATAAAAAACATGTGACTGACATTGTGGAACACTTGGAAGTGTCCTATGACATACACTCTTTGGACTTATGGTATATATATGGATACACTCTTTGGACTTATGGTATATATATGGATGAGGTTGATTGGGTGGATACGAGATCTCTCTAACTTGAGATGGTCTTACTAGTTTACTTAGGTAGATTATTCACTTGGTAAGATATGTTCATTACAAAAGAGTGTTCCACTCCTATATGTTCATTACAAAACAATGTTCCACTTATATGTGAATAAATGGGTGGAAGAACTACTCATTTTTTATACTTTTCGGGTGAAAATTGAATTGTTATGTAATTCTTCCCATTTGTTGAATGGGTCCATGTTTTGAGACGTGGCAAAAGGACATTCGGCACCATCCATATGCATTGGCTTTGGAAATTGCCACATCTACCTGGGTCGTTTCTGGACAGTTCGCCAAGCTGTGCACTCCTTGGGACGCCGAAATATGGAGTGAGGATCGACTGCCTTTTGGGGAGCCACAGCTTCTCGAACTGATCCCTTTTGCAGGAGAGGAGTTGGAGATTAACTTATTTCTAAGCTGAAAACAATGGGCGCTGCAGCCGTCCTCCAGAAGCCATGACGCAGCGGAGTTGGAAGTGTGGATGAAGAATGCGAGGCAGAACTGAGTTCTCCTATAGTTCATTTTTCATGTTGCGATGGTCTACACGCAGACACGCAAGATGCTTCATGAATCCTCTATGCACAATTTTCCCAAGTCCCTCTCCTGTTCCTTGATCCGAGTATCAAACAAGGGCCCTTTGAGAAGTTCTGCTGTGTGCTTACTTCTGATGTTTCTGCTGTGGATGCAAAGAAAGGGCTGCAGCAGGTTTGGTTAGAATCTGCGCTCCTGTATCCATGTACGATTCTCACACAGGTAGTGTCGTTGCAAACCGAATTTCCTACAATGGAAGTATCTAGGCGCCTGGTGCTTGTTAAGCTTCTCGGTACTCTTTTCCTTTTACTATCCATCCAAATTAGATGCGAGAGAGTCTTTCAAAATATCATAGATGCAAAGGTATCCATAACTGCCAAGAATTTCGTTGGCAGTGGGGGAATTTTCTTGAATTCTGCAAACTCTCAGTTTTCTTTGGCTCTGGGCACACTTTCGATCAGAGATGCGTCTATTTATCTGTATTTACTGCATATCCCATCACATGTAGTCGTATGGACTGCTAATCGTGGCTCGCCGGCCTTAAATTCGGATAAGTTTGTTTTTATGCCTGGAATTGGTGCGCATCTTGTACATGCAAACGAATCGGATTTGTTGTGGTCCACTAACACAACAGGGAAGGGCGTGACAGCTATGCAACTGTTGGATACCGGAAATCTTGTCTTGTTAGATGCGGCAAACATGACAGTATGGCAAAGCTTTGACTACCCTACAGACACTCTTTTGTCAGGTCAGATCCTTAGACCTCAGCTCGGTATGGAACTTATTAGCAGAGTATCAGAAAAGAATTACTCACTTGGCTCATATATCCTCGCTTTGGCGGAAGGAGATCTACAGCTTTTTTTCTCCGCGTATGAGAGTTCGCCGCTTCCTTACTGGAGTATGTCGGAAGATCAGCACACTGTATCTTACTTATATGGTGTGCCAAATTATGTTGAGTTGAATTCTACAGGGTTGAGCCTTGTGAGAAATGATTCAGTCGTTCTGTCACTAATCCCTCTAATGAGTGATGCAACTTTGTGCAGAGCTACTTTGGAGGCAGACGGGAATTTTAATATATATGTGTTTTCTTCAAATGTTTGGACTTTGCTTTTTTCTGCACTCCCCAATAGCTGTGATTTACCCCTTTATTGTGGCCCTCGTGGCCTTTGCAGTGTTAATCAATGCAGCTGTCCAGGTTCCTTGGTGCTTGTGGATAAGGGCAATGTTGCACAAGGTTGTCAAGGTTTCGTTACTTCTTCGTGCACTGAGAACTCATCTTCTCAAATACCTTCTGATTTTGAGAGAGTGGGTGAAAACATTGATTATTTTGCAAATTCTTTCCTCCCCCCAACAAAGACTTCTGGGCTTGAAGAATGCCAAGAGCTCTGTGCCCAGAATTGCTCTTGCAATGCTTTCTTTTTCTACAATGAATCAAACCTATGCTTTATGTATACTGAACTTGGAACTGTGTATAGCACGAGTGCAAATCACTTCCTTTACATTAGAACCCTGAACCTTGGGGAAGCTCCAGATAGACAGCCTCAATCTACATCCACCAACGAGAAAGAAAATGTCCCCCCCTTTGCTTTACCTTTGATTATTGTGGGCACTGTAATCATCATTTTAGTCCTGATTGGCAGCTCGCTGTGTTACTACTACAAGTCGCGTAAGTGCAGTTCATTGATCAATCGGGATGATAGTGACGATTTTCCTGAATCAATTCTAGGGTTGCCGACTCGATATACTTTCAAGGAGCTGCAGTTAGCCACGAACAATTTCAGCAAGAAACTTGGACAAGGTGGTTTTGGTTCAGTGTATGAAGGGGTTTTGTCTGATTCAACAAAGGTGGCTGTGAAGCAGCTTGAAAGTGTTCAACAAGGAAAGAGAGAGTTTCGAGCTGAAATAGCCATCATTGGGAGTATTCATCATGTTCACCTTGTACAGCTCCGTGGCTTTTGTGCAGAGGGTGTGCATAGGCTTTTGGTTTATGAATATATGTCAAATGGTTCGCTGGATACATGCCTTTTTCCATCTGAAGGGAGTACAAAACTCTTGGATTGGAATACAAGGTATAAAGTAGCGTTGGGAACCGCTAAAGGATTAGCTTACCTGCATACTGATTGTAGAGGTAAGATTATTCATTGTGATATCAAGCCCCAGAATATACTGTTAGATGAAGATTTTACAGCAAAAGTGTCTGATTTTGGCCTTGCAAAGCTTTTGACAAAACAAGAGAGCCAGGTGTTTACAAAAATGAGAGGTACGAGGGGATACCTTGCACCAGAGTGGATTACAAATTCGGCCATCTCAGAAAAGACTGATGTATATAGTTTTGGCATGGTATTGCTAGAGATTATTAGCGGTCGGAAGAATTATGAATCTTCTGAGAATTCTGAAAAGTGCTATTTCCCAGCTTATGCTTTTGCACAAGCAGGGCATGGATGTCATGAACAGCTTATAGATCAAAGATTAACTGGAGGAGTGGATATTCAGCAGGCAATTGAAGCCATAAAAGTTTCTCTATGGTGTATCCAAGAGGAGATCCCATTAAGACCATCAATGACTAAAGTTATCCAAATGCTAGAAGGAACATTGAAGGTTCCAGATCCCCCTCTTTTCTCACGATTTGCAATCAGGCTTCATGACCGTATGGTTGAGGCCAGTGCTTGTCATCAGACATCCAGCAATTTGGCTGCTGTCCAACTTTCAGCGGCAAGATGAGCTTAATATGGATATATTCAGAGCTATCTCAGAAAAAAGCTGTTAGTCAGTTTTGATCGGCCCATAGTTGGCCTTTTCAGCACATTTTGGTTCTACAAATTTGTTGAGGCAGTTGATCTTTTGTAGATATTACTAAATCCTACAGTAGGGACTATGAAAAGTACATATTGATTCATATGTTGTAACATGGTGAGATGAATTCCAAGTTGTGAGATCCGTGAGGTTCATACCTTTGATGGTCTTGTGACTGAACTGTACAGGACCCGTGGGGGGGAGAAAAAAAACAAAAACCAAGTTGAATTTCTTTGTTGTATTACTTCTTTTGTGTTTAATGTATCACTGTCCTTTATGTGAGAGCTGTACCAGGAATGGAAGAACACTCCTCAGTGGAAATCGACAATGTGATGAGTTCACTTCATTCTCAGCTATTGAGGACTGCTTTGCTAAACTCTGTTTTAGACATTGTCTGTGCTTTATGCTGTGTGTCAGTCTAGTTTCCAGTTCCTTCTGTAATTTGTGATGGTTAGTGGAAGTGTCGATTGTTCATTGGATAAGTCAAACATTCCTTTGTGCCATGATCAGGAGCAGGGATTTCTTAGCCATAAGCATGTTCTAGACTATCATTCGATTCACGATTGACACTTGCCATATGAGATATTGCACACCATCTAAAACATTTTTAAAGATGTTGTTAAGGAACTGCACATTTGTTAAATTAGATAACTTCTTCTTGGATTATGGTGTTCTTGTTCATATACAAGAGTATCATGCTGAGGGCAAGATGATTGGTTAATGTACTCTTTTTTATCTATCTCTGCACATGCATTCCCATTGAATTATGGAGTTCTGGTTCATATACAATAGTATGATGCAGAGGGCAGGATGATTCGTTTATGTGCTTTTCTGTGGAGAGATCTGCTATTCATACATAAGGGATATGTTTTGCCTCCTGAGTAACATGAATCGAAGAAGGTTGAAGGTAGTAATATTTGTAAAATATATAACAGTTGTCTGACATATATGCAGCCTTGCTTGGTTAAGATCAATTGACTATTTCAGGTCAGATGATGACGTGATAGAAAGTCAAGTCATGAAGAGACACTGCAATACATGAGAAAAGGTCATTATAAAAAGTCAGTAACTTGTCATTAAATCAACAACCTAGTTTTTGAGATCATTGGCTTGATACAAATCCAGTTTCTTCATTGGTTTGTATGAAGCACAGCTCTCTCAAGCCGATAAGTATAAAGAATAGATGCTCATGAAATTGGTACATGGACTCTGATGTTGGCCAATTGCTGCTAAATGGTCACAACTACATGCCGATGCATCTTTTGGTTCCTAATGTTTTCTTATGGCAGGATTTGTTGCATTGTGCTGGTTACACTCCGTCTGTGATAATGCTGCATCTGCACCCCTCAAACAACATGCATGCATGCATCGTTGCAGGTTGCTTGACCAGGGAAATTCTTAGGTGTAGTGGCTGTCGTGGGATATGCTTGATCAACGATTTTCGGTAGTGATGATGCTAATAATAACAAGAGTTTGATAGGCTTGATCAACGAAATTTCGGTTAGTGATGATGCGAATAACAACAATCATCATAATGACGAACTGTTGAAACCTATGATTCTTCTTGATTTTCCCACCGAGTGTAAGGCCTTAGCAAATAGTATTCCTAACTCGCAAAAATTTGAAGAATAATGCACACAGTTTGATGGCGCAATAACAAACAAGCAAGCCCAATGAATGCGTGTCTTTGTATGTTTCTCCTAAAGGTCTCAATGATCAAGCTTTCTTAAAATAATAAAGTAAAAACAATAAAAATCAGAGTAGGCGTTCATTAATAAGTTAAATGACAAAAAAAAGTAGAAACAATGAATGGATAATGCTTTGTACGCATCGAGGGGATCATACACCTCGTTGCTTTAAGATTTGAGATTCAAACTCTTACCGTTTTTGATTGAGGCATGTACATAGGCATGCATGTGTACAATGCGTGCCATATACAGAAAGTTATTGAACTTCTTATGCATAAAAACCCCCCTCTCTCTCTCTCTCTCTCTCTCTCTCTCTCTCTCTCTCTCTCTCTCTGTGTCGCACACATAGACAACACATACAAGTTTCTATTTTGCTTCCAAGTCTTATTCTCTTTAAAGGTTTTCTTCCATATATGAAAACTCCTAATTTCTTTCTATGATCTATACTATGTGCTACAAGTTTGCATTACTCTCTCTCTCTCTCTCTCTGTCGCACACATAGACAACACATACAAGTTTCTATTTTGCTTCCAAGTCTTATTCTCTTTAAAGGTTTTCTTCCATATATGAAAACTCCTAATTTCTTTCTATGATCTATACTATGTGCTACAAGTTTGCATTACTCTCTCTCTCTCTCTCTCTGTCGCACACATAGACAACACATACAAGTTTCTATTTTGCTTCCAAGTCTTATTCTCTTTAAAGGTTTTCTTCCATATATGAAAACTCCTAATTTCTTTCTATGATATATACTATGTGCTACAAGTTTGCATTACTCTCTCTCTCTCTCTCTCTGTCGCACACATAGACAACACATACAAGTTTCTATTTTGCTTCCAAGTCTTATTCTCTTTAAAGGTTTTCTTCCATATATGAAAACTCCTAATTTCTTTCTATGATCTATACTATGTGCTACAAGTTTGCATTACTCTCTCTCTCTCTCTCTCTCTCTCTGTGTCGCACACATAGACAACACATACAAGTTTCTATTTTGCTTCCAAGTCTTATTCTCTTTAAAGGTTTTCTTCCATATATGAAAACTCCTAATTTCTTTCTATGATCTATACTATGTGCTACAAGTTTGCATTAATGAGGGGTTAACTTTTTCTTCATTGAAGATGATGTTCACTTTTTACGCATGAAAAATAATGATTTACAATATCTCCAAGTAAATATCCATAACTAAATGTATTCGTTGTTTGCATGCATGGTGTATGCTTTGATAATCAATCATCATGCATGGCTTACTTGATAATTATCGTTTGAAAGAAACCTCATACATGTAGATGCAATATTTGAGCACTTGATGCTACCGATTTCTTTGCTTGATGGACCACAATAATCAATGTTTTGTGGTTCATCTTCAATGAGATGATTTCATAATGTCAACATTCTTGTCCATAGGCACTCAATACAAACATGGGTTTGAGATTTCCCAAGGGAACTCTTAGGAGAGTTCTCCCATAGAAATATGTACATGCCCCTTGCAAGCTTGAAGCACAAGACAATGAAGGAAATTTCTCATAAATTGCAATAGAAGACGAAAGAATCCATCATGGTTGCAACCTTAAAGTATCATTGCCTTGAAGATCTAGCACACCCATGTAGAATGTAGATCATGAGTAAATTAATGTAAAAAATAGTCTAAATTCTTCTACGTTCAATTGATTCTTTCTATGGAAACAAATTGGAAATATGCAGAGATTTCTTTATCTACATAATTAGAACATGATTGATACGAAACTTAAGTGATCCTCCTCACCAAATTAGATATTGTTTTCAATAATTTCAAGTTTATGAATGCATCAATGAATCTTTCTCATAGCATTTATGTTTAATAAGTGTAGAGGAAGGGTGCAACATGCGCCAAATGGCATTCATATATGAATAGGAACTCCCATTAAATCATAATTAAGGAAAAGGGCCCTCAAAGTTTCTTGATCGTCTATTTTCTTTGATTAAAGGAAGGTAGAAAATAATACAAAGATGAAGGGGTGGGTCGGATACTACATCAACCACAAGAGATATTTTGAGGCAAGGATGTTGGAATTTGGGGCCCCATGATCGTTCCAATACTAAAACCTTTTGAGCATACACACTTAATTAATTAAGATGATAGGTGAGAGATAGAAAGAAAGATCTTGAGACAAGGATAGAGAATGTAAGTTGGATGCTTACTCACTAAAAAATAGATTTCCAAATTACAACATGGGAGTACTACTCAACCATATAAAGTGGTGCACTCACTAATGGAAGAATATCCAAGAAGATGATGATACAAAATTTAGATTATGTTGAAATAATCTAAGTGTGTGTGAAGTGAACGAGCAATGAAGCTAACCTTATTCTCAAAAAATAGTGTAACAAAATTGTAAATCAACCAACCATAATTTTGAGATTAGGGTAGAGAAACCCTATGTTGGGGGATTCTTGGACGAGAAGGAGTTTGAGGGTTTGTAGGAGAAAAAGAAAAGAACAAGAGAGGAAATAATCTTGACAAACTTCTGCAGAAGCACCCTTGAATCTTGAGTTTTAATTACAGTAGAACAATTACACTGTTTAGTACAATCCGAGTTAATACTTCTGGGCACAACTACAGAGAATGCTCAATCACAAAAGACCAATTATCCCAAAGTCTTCCAGTAGCCGGTCTCTTCTGCACCAGTCCTTCACTTGCTTCAAGCTTCTCCTTGTGCACACCTTGCACCAAGCTTCCACCAAGCTGAGGGATGAATACCTTTGCGGCCTGATCACGGTAAGAGACCTTGTGATCTATTTATGGGTTCTAGCTTCACACTCCTTGCACCCTTCCTTAGCCACCCTTCTTGCACTCTTCACTTCCACTTCCTAGTGTCGTCGCACACCAGTGACTCTCCACTTCTCCTTCTTGCTTCCTCTTGAAACTCCTCTTTGCTTACTCTCCATGTGTAGAATAGCCTTTGCTTTCCTTCTTGAAGTGTGTTGGTCCCGTACGCTCCTAACTGCACTAGACTCTTGGCCTTCCTTTGATGTCCCCAAGATTGTCTTGTTAGGAGGGGCCAACGACTCACTACTTTGTCCTGTAGTGACTTTAGACCAAAACAAAAATTTGATTGGGCGGCCATATTTCCACATGTGCGTACACAGCCGCTTCACATGCCTTTATTTTTTCCTTTTAATTCGTCACTTTTGCCCCAAAGAGGGGTTCACCTGGACCTTCCCGATTACTTTGAACACCCTTTGACCTTAATGGAATTAACAAAAATACTTCTGCAATACCTCTTGTCTGTGAATAATCAAAAGTTACACTTTATATGGACAATTGAAGGTGCACTACTTGTGCACTTTGACCCTTGAATTTTAACACTTCATTCTTGCTTATGCATAACTGTGACCTTGACTTTGCTGGTTTCAACCTGCCAGGGCTCAACAGATGCCCACCACCTAATGTGCTCTCCGTCCCGGAGAGACAGCAGCAACACGATATAGGGAGAACTCAAGAACAGAGTGGAACAGCAGAAGAAACACAGAGGGAATAATGGCAGGGTGTCGCCATCGAGTGTTTGTAATTGCACAGCACCCCATTGCAGCATCTTCGTAATGCGAAAAGGGCCTTCCCAGTGAGGAATCCATTTTCCTTTGGCTTGAGTACAAATCTGTGGTCTACCTGGTTTGTGAATTACCGAGAAATCAAACTCCTGGAATAACAATAACCACCTCCATATTCTACCAGTGGCTTGTGGTTTGTTGAGTAAGTACTTTAGAGGTTGGTGATCAGTTATAATAACAAATTTCACTCCCAATAAGTAATGCCGAAATTTTTGGACGGCAAAAACCATGGCTAAGGCTTCTCTTTCTGTGGTGCTGTAGTTCCTTTCAGCCTTAGTCAAAATTCTGCTGGCATATTGAATTGGTCTGTCCATCCTGAATTCTTCACTAGGTTGTGTTAGAACTGCCCCCAGTGCATATGCACTGGCATCTACATGTATATGAAATATTTTTGACCACTCGGGTGTGATCAAAATGGGAGCAGACACTAACCTTGACCGTAATGTTTGATATGCTCTTTCCTCCTCTTCTTCCCATTTAAAAGGAACCTCCTTGCCTATGAGCATAGCCAAAGGTCTGGCTATATCTGCATACATCTTAATAAATCGGCGGTGGTACCCTGTATGGCCTAGAAAACTTTGAATCTCCTTTGAAGATTTAGGCCTGGGTAATTTTAATATGGCTATAATTTTATCTGGGTCAGGTGCCATACCCTTGGAAGATACCACATGCCCTAATAAAGTACCTTCGGTCACCAAAAAGTGGCATTTGTTTGGATTCAGTTTCAGCTTCGTTTCTCTACACCTCTCAAAAACTTGTTTTAATTGAAGCAGATGCTTCTCTAAACAGTCCAATGGAGTTTCTTTGAGAGTACCTGAAAAAGATGAAAAGTCATCCATGAAGATTCTTAACGACTCTAGCAGCAATGGTCCAATAATGAGATTAACTGTTCGGTTGAAGGTAGCTGGAGCATTTCTTAATCCAAATGGCATCTTCAGATATACATAAGTTCCCCAAGGAGTAATGAATGCCGTCTTCTCCCGATCCCCAGGGTGAATGGATATCTGATTGTATCCACTGAATCCATCCATGAAGCTATAAATGGAATGACCAGCTACTTCTTCTATGACCTGCTCAGCAAATGGCATTGGAAATCCGTCTGGAATCGTGACCTTGTTCAATGCCCTAAAATCCACACAGATTCTGATCTTGTTAGTGTTCTTCTTTGGCACGATCACCATGGGAGATAGCCACTCCGAATGTTCTACAGGAATGATAATTCCTGCATCTTCCATTTTCTGAATTTCTGAATAGACAGCTTCAGCATACTTGGGATTCAACCTATAACTTTTCCCTCTCACCGGCTTTGCTCCTTCTATCAAAGGAATTCTGTGTTCTCCATAACTGGGTGGTACTCCTTCTAGATCCTTATAATGCCATGCAAAAACATCTGTGTAGTGGTTCAAGAATGTTCTGACCTTTTCCAGAAGCCCTGGGTAGTTCCACAACCAGGTGGCCACCAAAACTGGCTGGTTATTGTTTTGAGTATCTAAATGTATTTCTTTGATAGAATCTCTTTCTACCATACTTCCTTTGAGCTCAGTTCCTTCCTTGTCTTCTTCCACTAGTCTTTTGTGCATTACTTCATAAGCAGGTGTCTCTTGAATTTCAATGTGTTCCTCTTTTTCCTGCATCCATCCTGCAGGTATTTCTTGAATAGGAAAAGAGTATTCTTCACTAGATTCCGCTACCTTGCCTTTAGCCTTGGCATCTACCTTATTTGTAGATTTGATATCCTCCTCTGAGTTGTAGTTGAGGGGTGTCTTCCTGCCCCTTCTGTGGTCTGTGATAGGCTCTCCCAATCCATCAACCTGGACTTTTTTGTCATCTTCATCATAATCTTCAGTTGTGCAAGAATTACTGAGAAAAATTCCAAAACAAGAAGAAGAGTTGCCTGCATGCAGCCACTTTAGAATATCCTCTTCTTCCCTGAAATCTATGTGGGGTTGATCTTCTGGTTCTGGTTCCATGCAAATGCCAACCTTTTGCATCATGCTAGTGTTTTCTTGATTATCTGGGCCTTCTTCCAAGTGAAGCTGCGTCAGCTCTTGCCCTTTCTTTTGTACCCACATAGTGTCCTTGCCCCAATCATGGATGACACTTGCGTGTCTCAACCATGGTCTCCCAATTAAGAGGGGAAATCCTCCTTCAACCTGGGGCAATCTTAAAACAACAAAATCCAGTATGAACACATTACCTTGTATTTCAAGTGGGACTTTTGGAATCACTCCGACAGGCCTTACTTTGCTCTGATCTGCAAGAGTAACGGTGAAATTTGCAGGCCTTGAAGGTTGGAGTCCAATCTTTTCCATTGTATGTTCAGGCATCAAGTTGATGCCAGAACCACCATCCACAATAACTCCCTGAAATTCATGACCTTTAATAGATACTGTCAGTCGAGGGCTTTTATAATCTGTAAGGGGTGCTTCCCCTATAATTATCCCTTTCTATAAAATAGCAGTCTTTGCCACTAAACTTGTAGTAGAAGCCTCATCAATTATCTGCAATAACTCTGATCTGAATTTTCCATCCATCTTTATTAGATAAAAAATACTAACCTCCTTCTTCATAGACTTGAGTAGTTTTGAAGCTTCCGACTCTTTAAAGGAATGGGCTCCACTTGACTTATCCAACTCTTCCTGAGCCCTGATGAAAGCATGCCCAATGACATCACTGGTGCCTATGAAGTTTTCCTTTTGTTTTGGGTCTGCACCTGTGGTTGCTTTGTCTTCACCTGCAACTTTGTCTTTGTTGAATCCCCTAATCATTGATTCTTGACTCTCCACTTGAGCCTTCCCCTTGCTTCTTGTCTGCACTGTGAAAGATTCAAGTTCTTCTAATTGTACCACCATGGTAGACGGTGAGGGCTCATTGACCTGAGGTAATGTTTCCTCCTTGTATACAGAGATCATTTGGAGATGGGGTCCGGAAGTAGAGGCTTGATTCTTAGGACAACAGTTTGTATAGTGATCCCTGGCCTCTGGACAGTTCCTGCAAGGAGGGGCATTTTCTGGGAGGGTGCACCTAGATTGATAGTGCCCGCACTCTCCACATCTGAAACAAATGATGGGCCTTCTAGGCCCATTTGCAAAATTATTCCTTGGTCTAGGATTATAGTTGTTACCTTGGTTTGCTGCGGCCGCCATTACATTTGATGGTGGCAGAGGTCCTCCCTGTGTCCAGTATGTCGTTGCAGGCATTCCCCTGGATTGGCATTCATGGGCCTCATGGCCAACTTTCCTGCATAATTGACAAGTCACGTTTAGCAGAGGACATTCACTTACTATGTGCCCTTGCTTGCTGCACATGGAGCACCAGAGTCCACTCTTGATACCGCCTCCTTTGAGTTCTTGCAATTCTTGTCTCAGCTCAGCTAATTCTTCTGCTTGGGCCTCCTCCCTTTTGGAGCTTGAGTGCTTCAATCTCCCTTCTCAGCTGAGCCACAGCAGTCTCCTCCTCTGTGTAGGGCTTATTCCTTTTCAAGCCCTCCAGCTCCCTTCTTAACTGGATCACTGGGTCCTCTAGTTCTGTACCATAGGTTGGTTGGGAAGAAGTTGCACCATACTGGTGCCTTATCTGCTCCAAGCGTGTGGCCGTATTGATGAACTCCTCAACAGAGGCGGTAGGTAACACTAACTCTTTTATTTTGCATTGGGTGACCACAGGTAGGGGTTTGGCTAACCACTTCTTGACAAAGAAATCATGTGGTGGATCTGGTAGTTTAGCCATTAGTGCTTTGGCCCTGGTCACAAACTCTGGGAACTTTTCTCCTGGACCCAATCTCAGGTTTTCTAGCTCTTCTATGATGATCTCCGCAGTGTTGCCATGCTGGAACTGATTTTTAAACGCCTCTTTCATCAAATCCCAAGAGGTAAAGTGGTTTTCAGCAAACTGGCTAAACCACTTGTCTGCCAATCCTTCCAATGTGGCAGGGAAGAGTATCAAGAAGGCATCTTCCCTACCCATTAGACCTCTAGTCTTGCATAATGCCAGAAATCTTCGAATGTGCTCATGTGGATCCTCATGAGCTAAACCTCTGAAAGAGGGAAATTTTATGTTTAGTCTGGAGAGTAAGGTTTCTAGGTCTACCTGTCCTGCCATGCTTCTTACTGATGAAGTTGATGAAAGTGGACTCGATGATCTTCTGACCTCCTTTCTTCTTGTCTGCTTGCACGTGACCCTCAAGGTTTGTGACCGGGTCGCGGTCATGAGCTGTTCAGTCCACTTAATATGAGACACTTGATATAAGTATGTACCTCTTTAGTCAACTGGAGCATTACTGTCGACACTGGAATATTGTTCTCCACTTGCAATAGATCTTCTCCTATGCTCAAATCTCCTTGGATGTCCCACCGTGCGTGCCAAATTTGTTGGGGGATTCTTGGACGAGAAGGAGTTTGAGGGTTTGTAGGAGAAAAAGAAAAGAACAAGAGAGGAAATAATCTTGACAAACTTCTGCAGAAGCACCTTGAATCTTGAGTTTTAATTACAGTAGAACAATTACACTGTTTAGTACAATCCGAGTTAATACTTCTGGGCACAACTACAGAGAATGCTCAATCACAAAAGACCAATTATCCCAAAGTCTTCCAGCAGCCGTCTCTTCTGCACCAGTCCTTCACTTGCTTCAAGCTTCTCCTGTGCACACCTTGCACCAAGCTTCCACCAAGCTGAGGGATGAATACCTTTGCGGCCTGATCACGGTAAGAGACCTTGTGATCTGTGGGTCTAGCTTCGCACTCCTTGCACCCTTCCTTAGCCACCCTTCTTGCACTCTTCACTTCCACTTCCTAGTGTCGTCGCACACCAGTGACTCTCCACTTCTCCTTCTTGCTTCCTCTTGAAACTCCTCTTTGCTTACTCTCCATGTGTAGAATAGCCTTTGCTTTCCTTCTTGAAGTGTGTTGGTCCCGTACGCTCCTAACTGCACTAGACTCTTGGCCTTCCTTTGATTTCCCCAAGATTGTCTTGTTAGGAGGGGCCAACGACTCACTACTTTGTCTTGTAGTGACTTTAGACCAAACAAAAATTTGATTGGGCGGCCATATTTCCACATGTGCGTACAC
Organism: Ceratopteris richardii; assembly: GCA_020310875.1. Taxonomy (NCBI): domain Eukaryota; kingdom Viridiplantae; phylum Streptophyta; class Polypodiopsida; order Polypodiales; family Pteridaceae; genus Ceratopteris; species Ceratopteris richardii. The sequence continues at coordinate 101,490,486 of CM035438.1, read as the reverse complement.
AGCCGCTTCACATGCCTTTATTTTTTCCTTTTAATTCGTCACTTTTGCCCAAAGAGGGGTTCACCTGGACCTTCCTGATTACTTTGAACACCCTTTGACCTTAAGGGAATTAGCAAAATACTTCTGCAATACCTCTTGTCTGTGAACAATCAAAAGTTAGCCTTTATATGGACAATTGAAGGTGCACTACCTGTGCACTTTGACCCTTGAATTTAACACTTCATTCTTGCTTATGCATAACTGTGACCTTGACTTTGCTGGTTTCAACCTGCCAGGGCTCAACACCCTAAAACAAAATATAAGGTTAACTCACAAAAGATAGTTACCACCTTGTAGAAGACTTCTTGCTCCAAGAGAGTAGCATCTCCTTCACCAAAACTCCACCTCCTCAAGAGTGTGTGAACATTCTCTCTCAAGAAGACCTTCAAACTCTAGCTTGAGATCTTTGAGTGAGTGATTGATCGATGAGCCAAGGAACTTATAGTTTGTGTATCCATTGAAAGCATAACTAAAAGCTCCTTTGTTAAAACAAAAACTATGCGATCGCTATCCATTATCACCGTTTGTGAAAAGACATGCGATTTGTGCTTTTGTCGATTTGATTGTTTGCTTTATCAAACTAGCTCAATGTGCTTCTTAGCTATATGCTCTCGAATATAGTGGTAGTGAACCTCTATATGCTTTGTCCTTGCATGATGCACTGGATTCTTAGCTATAGCTATAGCACTCTGGCTATCTGAAAATATCTGAATGGTTGATGTACTCTTACATCAAGGTAACTAAAAATCTTCTGCAATCAAACTGACTCTAGGGTAGCTGTAAATGTTGCACACTATTCAGCTTCACACGATGAAGTGGCAATAGTGGGTTTTCTCTTTGAAAGCCATGAGATAAGAAAATCTCCAAGATAAAAACAAAATCCACTAGTACTTCTTCTTGTGTCTCTATCACCTACCCAATCAAAATCTGAAAAACCTTTTAGTAACAAATGTGTAGATTTCAAAAATACCATAGCATAATTTGAAGTTCCCTTCAAATATCAAAATATTCGCTTTACTGCTTTCCAATGTAACATTGTCGGATTCTGCATGAACCTTGATACTTGAGAAACTGCAAACTATATATCAAGACATGTATTACACAGATATATCAAGCAACCAACTGCTTGACTATATAGAGTAGCATCAATGGCTCTGCATCTGCTACCATTTGTAAAGACATGTTCTCATCCATAGGTGTTTGCATAGGTTTAGAATCACCCATCTAAAACCTCTCCAAAAGTTTCTCAATGTACTTTTGCTGTGTCATATAGATACACTCATCTCGAAACAAAAACTGAATCCCAAGATAATAATGCAAAATGCCTAAATCATTCACATCAAATGTTTGCTTCAACTATTCTTTAAACATATGAAAATTTTCATCTCTGGGACCTATGATTATAAAATGATTGCTATAATCATCATACCTGGTTCAGCTTTGACATAAAGAGTTGGAGTTGTATCTGAGTAATGGAAATCAATGGACAAAAGATATGTATGTATCTTTCATACCATGCTCTAGGTGCCTGTTTTAAACCATACAAGCTTTTATAAGCTTACACACTAAGTGTTCTTTACCTGTCTCTTCAAAACCTTTTGGCTACTGAATATACACATCCTCATGTAAATCACCATTTAGAAAAGCAGTCTTAATGTCAAGTTGATATATATGCCAACCAAAATGTGCTGCTAAAGCAAGTATTGACCTAATAACAGTCATCCTAGACATAGGAGCAAATGTCTCATCATAATCAATACCTTTTTGTTGTGCATATCCTTTGACAACCAACTTGGCCTTGTATCTATCAATAGTACCATCTTCTTTCCTTTTGATTTTGAAGATCCATTTTACACCTATAGCCTTCTTCCTTCTGGTAACTCACATAGCTGCCAAGTTTGATTCTTATGAATAGAATCAATCTCTTCTTGCATAGCTTTTCTCCAAATAGGAACGTTAAGTGCATCTTTAACACATGTAGGTTCATCTTCAACAGTAGTAAGTGCCAAAATATCATGAATCTCAAAGTCTTCAGCAAAACTTACATGATCTTTGTGTTGCTGCTATCTAGTCAGACTTCTTGTTCTTATATGATCTTGTTGTTGTTGTCTAGTCTGACTCCTTGTTCTTCCAGTAAAAGTCTTTATACCACTATCTTTCCAAGTTTGATATAACCAAGTAGGTGTATCTTTAAATAGTGGTGAAACTCTTTCTGACCCTTCAGCTTCCACAGGTTCTAGAACTTGTCCTGCTGAGGTACTAGGACTTTCTAGAACTTTAACTTCTTCCATTTCTGGAATCAAAGTCTCTTGTGGAACTGACTCTGTAGAAGGTTGAAATTCCTCTTTTGTCAACTTTTTCTTGAATCCTAGGAATTTTAACTCCCTCGTGATATGGCTGAACATGTACATCGAGAATCTTTCTAAAAAATGCATAGTCATTCATTTTCACTAATGAACTCTGGAATTCTGCTTCTTTATCATAAACCTTATTTTCAGCAATATAAGCATTACATGAAAGAATAACTTCACCTCTATCACTTCTGAGAATCTGGATGGTTTCCTGACTTTCATTTTCAACCATAGCTGCAAATTTCTTGAACATAGGAAAGACTTTTGATTTCAACTTAAGACCATAGATCCATGAGTATCTCGTAAAATCATCAACAAATAGAACAAAATACCTGAAGCCCTATATAGAGTCTGTTGTCATAGGTCCATTCACATCTGAATGAATAATATGCAATTTCCTGGTAGCTGTAATATGACCATGTTTCTTGAAATCTAGTTTATGCATCTTACCTTCAAGACAACCTTCACATATATCTGAATCATTTGGTACCTTGAATGAGGTAGACTCTCAACCATACCTCTGTCTTTGATACTTTTGAGAGCTCCAAAATTAATATGTCCAAATCTTTCATGCCATAGCTTCATATCTTCCATCGGTGACGAAGATTTGACCGCATATGCCTGACTGATTTTTGACAAAACAAAGATCCCTCCTCTATGCTCACCTTGTAAAATACACTTATCGTCTTTGTGTGATAAGATCTTACAAAGATCTCTCTCAAATACAACTTTAAAACCATCACATAAAAATAAAATATAGATAGCAGATTCTTCTTCATTTCAGGCACATAAAGAACATCTGAAATCAGAAAATTACCACCTTCTCTTGACTTTAGGGTTACTGTACCTATTCCCACAACATCCAAATCATTGCCATCTGCAATAGTAACTCTTCTACCTGAAGAATAGGAAAGAGAAGAAAACACATCTCTGAACCTGTCATATGCTTTGTAGCACCTGAGTCAAATATCCAAGGACTTCATGAAAGAGCTGCCTGATCAAAAGCTACTTCCTCGATGGTGATACAGGCATACTAATCACCTTGAGATTTCCCTTTTTTATCATCTTCTGCAACATTACCTGATGCCTTTTTCTTTTCTACTGCAATCCTTCTATAACATGGTGACTTAAAATGTCCAGGTTTCTTGCAGTATAAACATATTACTTCCTTCTTCTTAGAAGACTTCTCTTTAGATGTAGTAGAAACAGAATCTGAAGTAGAAGGTGAGAGGGACCTATTTTCCTTCTTGGATTGCTTTTCCTTCTTATCCTTCTTCTCTTCCATTCCCTTCAACTAATCTTCATCTTGAAGTAACAAGAACTCTAGCTCTTCAAATGTAACCTCTCTATTTCTTGCGGTAAGAGTAAGAGTGGTTATGAAAGGCTGATATGAAATTTTAGCAACTCCATTTTGTTGAAGTGTATGTGGCGATGTACACTGATGTTTTATCCCATGTTTAACCTAAATGCATTAAAATCATAAGACATATATTCCCCTCATTGATCAAAATAGAGGGTGCCCATTTTACACGCTGACACATTTTTAGACAAAACTAGAAACTGCTTGAAGCACATAAACATTCTGACTTTTCTTTCAATGGATACACCCATGCATAAAAATTCTGACTTTTCTTTACTTCTGACTTTTCTTTCAATGAAAGTCAGAAGTAAAGGTAAAACAAGTAAGTTCCATTCAAAGTAGTTTCCCCTCTTTTCATTTTGAATAACAGGTGATTCCACAACAAAGATGAAAATGAAAAGATTCACCATGCACTTTTGTTGTCCTTGCTCTTAGTGAGGGTAAACCCCCATGAATTTTTGCTTGACACACAAGCTAATCAAAGAGGCACAACACTTTTCAGGTAATCAGATTCCCTCAAAAAAAAAAAACAAGTGTTGGTACTTGAGTCAATGAGAAGGATGAGTGCTTGAAATTTGCACAAATGGCAAACATGACATCGAATATGTCAATGGCATTATGGATGTGCATGCAAGATTTTTCTTTCTCTAGCCAAGATAGATTTAACCAACTTGACACGCACATTTGATTCGGCTTCTATGTGCTCCAAAAGAACAAGCTATAGTTAAAATTTTCATTATGGAATATGGAACAATTACAACTAGCATCTACATGATGGATTTGCAAGAACTTGTTGAATGGGTGACCAAACATTACGTGCATCATCTACATGTGTTTGGCTTATGAAGTGGCTATCAAGTGGGCACCTAGTATTGAGGACCTATGGGCACTTAAAGAAGAAAGAGAAGCTTCATAGCTAGAACAAAAAATGATATGAGGTACCATTCCATGTTTCCAAGCATCCTGGATGGTGCCCACCCTATTGGAGTTAATCGTCTACAGAAGCACGCGAAAAACACTAGGAAGAAGAAGAAGCTTGGAGCATAACACTGAATGTATTACCTCTAAAATGTACAAAAGATAAGTAGCTTGTTAGGGCAATATGCATATATACAAGCCGGGGAAAACAACCTCCTAAAGAGGGAAAAAAGTGCCCCGGTGGTCCCAAAGTGTTCACACATCACTACCTAAATATATCAACAAATCCCCCCTGGGAGTGATGTGGTGAACAAGGGGCTACCACTCATGTATAAGGAAGTGCCAAACTATGTGGAATCAATCCAGAAAAGGAAGTAAGCCCAAGCTTTGCGAAAAGCTTCAAACTTCTCCCTAGGTAGCCTTCGTAAAAAGGTCTGCAATGTTCTCCTACGTGGGCACATATGCCAAGCTGATCTCCTCAGCAGAGAACCTCTCCGTGACATAATGATAATGCAACTCAATGTGCTTAGTCCGAGCATGAAACACAAGTCCCTCGCAATTGTTAATGCACTCTGACTGTTTAGTGAAGATAATGGTTGCAAAAGACTGACCAACACCCAAATCAACCATAAGGCATCTGAGCCACACACAATCAACAATCGCTGTGTAAGCTGCCCTATACTCAGCCTCACAACTGGAAGTGGCCACAATAGGTTGCTTCTTGCTCAACCACGATACACATGAGCTACCAAGCATGAAGCAAAACCATTGCTGGATACATGAGTGTCATAGAAACTAGCCCGATCACTGTCAGAAAAAGCATGCAAATCTGGCAGTAGTGATCTCCCCTTGGGATAAAACAATCCAAGTAGACAAGTACCACTCAAGTAGTAAAAGATGCGCTTAACCACCTGCCAATGCTTGACACCTAGGCAATGCATAAACCTGCTCATCTCTGAGACAACAAACTGAATATCTGGCCGAGTAATGCATAAGTAAATCAAGCATCCAATAGCTTGTTGATAGAGAACAACATCAAATGCATCTCCAGGATCATGCAGACTCAATCGTAAACCTCTCTCCATAGGAGTGGCAATAGGCTTATAATCTTCAAGGCAAAAATGCTGCAATAGTGGTCAATATATTTCGTTTGACACAAAGGCATTCCACCATCAACTGGCATAAATTGAATGCCCAAATAGTGATGCAAATGCCGCAAATTAGACATCTCAAATGAGGCATGCAAATCAGCCTTAAAATCAGCAATATGTGTGTCATGAGGACCAGTGAGCAACATGTAGGACCAGTGAGCAGCATGTCATCAACACACCACAATGATCAAAGCACATCATTAGCACGCTTAACGTATAAGGTGCTTTCAGTTGGACTGTTCTCAAAACCATGTGCAATCGGATAGGCATGTATCTTTTCATACCAAGCATGTGGTGCTTGCTTTAAACCATATAATTCCTTCTTTAGCCTGCACACCTAGTTTTCATGCCCTTTCTTTGCAAAGCCACGGGGCTGAAAAACATACACTTCTTCATGCAAGTCATCATTCAGAAATGCTGTTTTAATGTCCAACTAATGTACATTCCAACCATGATGAGCTGCAAGTGTACATATGCTACGAACAGTAGTCATTCGTCAAGTAGGAGCAAAGGTTTCATCAAAATCAATGCCTCTTTCCTATGGATAACCCTTTGCAACAAGCCTAGCCTTATACCTGTCAACTGTTCTATCAGGTTTATGCTTCAGATTGTATACCCACTTAGTGCCAATGGCCCTCTTGCCAAGAGGCAAGTCACATAAAGAACAAGTACCATTTTTCATGATAGCATCATATTCAGATTGCATTACATCCATCCAATGTTCTGAATTTTGTGCTTCATGAAAGGAAACATGTTTAATCTCATCATAGAGACTAGAGGCAGCCATAGCATAGCAATCTCATGCAAAAGAGGCACTATGAGAGCCTAATTGAGTATGATATGATAGAGGTGCATCTAATTTGCTCTCACACAAAGTCTGCACAAGCCATTTTGGCATAGTTTTTTGCCTGCTCAAGATTAGCTCTCTCATCAACAAGTGCATCATGTAAATCTGCATCAAAAATGGAATGATCTACATCATCACAAAGGTTGAGAAGTTGCATCATTAGGACCAACACTAGACTGTCCACCTATAAAAAGAGGTAGCAAAGTATCAAACATGTCTTTGGAGCTAACAGATGTCTCCTTAGTACATGAAAGCAACGATTGAATATCATCTTCCACAAAAAAACATCATGGCTAACCAAAATGCATTTAATCTGTGGATGATACATACGATAGCCTTTACTTTGAGAACTATACCCAACAAAAACACATTTTATTGCTTTATCATCCAATTTTCTATGATGTTGTTCATGCACTAATGCATATGCCAAACAACCAAACACGCAGATGACAACAAATGGCTTGCAACCATGCCAAGCCTCATATGGAGTGATAGACTGCAGCACTTTAGTGGGACACCTATTAAGTACAGATGCTGCACACATAAACCTCAAACCGGAAACTATGTGGTAAGGCTTGACTCTTGACCATCACCTCGCCATCTCCATGAGTGACATGTTCTTTTGTTTAGCAAATCCATTTTGTTGAGGTGTATACGGCACTGTACACTGATGTTTTATCCCACGTTCAACCAGAAATGCATTAAAGTTAGAAGACATATATTCCCCTCCTCGATCAGAATGGAGGGTGCCCATTTTACATGCTGACAGATTTTCAGCCAAAACAAAAAACTGCTTGAAGCACATAAACATTCTGGACTTCGCTTTGAGTGGATGTACCCATGCATTCCTGGAAAAATCATCAATGAAATTCATGAAGTAAAGATAGTTTTTCAAAAGAAGGTCTCTGCATAGGACCATAGACATCACTATGTACAAGTTGCAATTTTTGAGTAGCCCGAATTGAACCATCTTTTGGAAAGGAGGAATGCTACATGTTGCCCAAAATACAGCCTTCATAAACATGTTTTTGGGTGCCTCAAGTTTGCAAAGAGGATAACATTTCAGATTTCTACAGGCATATCAAACTAGCAAAATTCAGATGACCAAAGCGTGCATGCCAAAGCTTTGCATCTAACATAGCCTGAGAATCATGTACTACACATGTTGAATCATTCACAGATATTTCATAATCTATGAGCTTATAAAACCCACGAGATAAAATGCCAGAATCAATAATCACATTGCCATTTGATAGAACTATACATCTGTCATCAGCATATTTCACAACCAAACCAATCTTGGCTAAGGACGAAATTGATAACAAATTCTTCTTGTTCCCTCGCACAAAAGAAGCATCTGACAATGTAAAAGAACTACCATCAGTAGTAGTAAAAATGATCTTACCAACTCCCATAACAAGATAAGAGGAGTTGTTGGTGCATGTAATAGTATTCCCTGTAGGGGTAGGCTAGAGTGAAGGGAAGAAATTGCGCTGCGAGGTAATATGTTTGGTCGCCTCACTATCAAAGTACCAAACATCTAAGTCTACTACAAACATGCACTGCTCATGAGGAGATGGGTCAATACTGCAAACAGTAGTAAACATGCATTCTTCATCCTTCATAAGATTAGCAGACTCTGTGTATGGTGTAGAGGCCTTGGCAACAACCATTATGGCCGCTTTCTTCTTTGCCTCTTTAGCAGCCAGTTTTGGACAACTCTTAATGACATGATCATTTGCTTTATAGTATTTGCAAAACAATTTATGCTTTTATTATTTCTTCTCATCTTTGTCTTCCTTCTTCGAATGTGCAGCATTTGCAGATTTCTGCTGACTAGTAGAAGAGCTCCATTTACCTTTTCCCTTTTGATTAGCCAGGAAAGCTTGATCTGCAACATGCATAATAGACCTGTTTTGCCTATACTAGTCTTCCTACAACAAAAAACTAACTCTTCAAATGTTAAGGCATTTGGATTGCCTTTCATCATCAAACGAAGAGTAGAAGTAAAACTCTGATATTTTGGGAAGACCATTCAAAACAGCCTGCACAAGTGAACTGTCAGGAAGGACTTCATCTGTAGAAGTCAATTGTTCCTTCAAAGCCTTGATCTTTTTCAGAAAATTGTCCATAGATTCACCTTCATTCATGTGCTCACTCTCCAACTATTTTCAGAGGTAAGCAACACAAGCCTCATTCCTAGCCTGGTACAATGTGGTAAGTGTATCCAAGCATCCTTAGCTGTTCTGTAAGAGTGAATGTGAGGAATAATGGCACGTTTGATAGACAAAGCTATCAATGCATGTGCATGAGCATCTCTGGCATCCCAAAAAAATTGCTCTATAGTAGGTGCAACAAAAACAACAACATGAACATGAATCTGCAGAATATCACCATCTTCGACACCATCTGCATCAGCTTCAGTACCTGTCTTCACAGGTGTAATAGGACGTCTTTTAACACCCTATACAATATTCCATAGTTCTTTTGTGACCAATACATGAATGATCATATAAGCCCACAATGGGTAATTCGTACCATCCAACTTATCCTCAACAGCAAACATACGAAATACATCACTGCTTTCAACCATGGCCACTGACTAAAATACCCTAATGCAAAAAAATATCTGTATCTGAAAAAGTTAACAGAACTACCCAAACAAGTTATGTTAGACCTGTAGCAGACTTCGAGATGCTTATATTGGCAAACCAAAACCTGTATATATCTTTGGCACAAAAAAACAAAATAGCTTGCACAACCACTGTGATAGTGCATTCAGAGGCCGAAACAAGCTTAGATCGCAATTTCGACACACAAAGCGAAGCAGTTTTGATCTCTGAAACACTGCGTATGCTCACCAAATTTCATGCGATTCTGAGATTGCAACCAGAGAGGTGTAGATGATGCCCTAGATGAAGCGGTGACTTGATCTGATATCAATTGTTGGAGTTAGACATCTGCGAAAGCACGCGAACAACACTAGGAAGAAGAAGAAGCTTGGAGCACAACAGTGAATGTATTACCACTAAAATGTACAAAAGATAAGTAGCCCGTTAGGGCAATAGGCATATCTACAAATTGGAAAAAAAAAAACCTTGTAAAGAGGGAAAAAAGTGCCCCTGATGGTCCTAGAGTGTTCATACACATCACTACCTAAATATATAACACACCCCTACCCAGTTCCCTCACAGTACGCGACAAAGGCCACACCACCAATATGCATCAGATTACTTACTGCTGAACAAGAAGGCACCACCAATGAGGAACGTCCATTGCTCTAAGAAGTTGACACAAAAACTACTTGAGATGTGAATGAGACACAAGATGCACATGGAGCACAATCAAAATTTTTTCATTCCATACATAGCTAATACCCAACATACCATGGGTCCAATGCTTGAGCCTTTTGATCTTCTGGTCAATGTTCAATATGATAGCTCACAATTTGTAGATGTTCAATTGAATGAATCTAATTATCAAGAAGCAACCTACCAAGAAATGTAGTATGCATAGGAGTAGAAACAACATAAAAAAAAGAACCTGATCACGTGGCCTACACTAAATCATCATGAAGGCTATCTACACAATTGGACTTGGTACTTGCACATGCCCAAGAAGAACAATTTACAACCAACGTTGAGTATCAAGAAACCCTCTAGGACCCCTCTTTAGATGAACTTTCATTGAGTCTATAGTGGCCCTTCACGAAGCCATTGTGTGATGGAACTCCCCCTTCCTAAGACAATGTTGTCACCCATAACATGACTATTCTCTAGTCTATTTCCCACTCGCATGATGCCAAGATGAGCTATCCACCTTCTACCGACACACGATGACTCCCTTGGTACTATCTTTGAAAATTGATTTCCACCACCACAACCTTGGATCTTGTAGTCCTTTGTCAATCCACCAACATACCACCATGAGTAGAAGAGCTTGCTCAAAACTTAGGTCAACTATTTGATGAACAATAGTTTGCATGTATACACTAAGACAATCGATTCAATGACATTTTTGCTACCACTCTCCCCACCCCCCCACCTATCACTTTCCCTCATATCACTAAGCACACCACATAACACAAATCTGCACACACAGATGTCCACACCATTTTCATTGTCACTACCATAGATTCACTCACTGATGTATCCATGTACACATCACCCCCTATCACAATTTCTCCCATTCCCACCTCCTCCACCTCTACGTCCCCCCCCATACTACAAATTCCATGTCTCACTCGCATTCCCATTTGACATCCCCATTTCCCCCTCCTCATTTTTTCACATCAGCCCCATCTTTATGCCGTCCTCCACATCAATGGATCGTGCCTTGAATCAAATGTTAATGTCACTCATCCAAGTATGGGAATAATACCAGTCCTTGTCTAGGCTCAATATTTTTCTCCAATAAATGACCACTTTATAGTCACAATGAACTCATAAAAGGTGGAAAATGCAACTCTCAATCACAACTACATGGCATTGAAAGAAGCCCACCAAGCCCTCAAAGGAAAAGTGCAAGATAATATGTAGGCCAAGTTGCAATAGACTAAACATGTGATACGATTATCACTTGAATGCGATTCCATACTTTCCATGAATGTTAGCTTATTGAAGTGTCATCTTGCATATTGCCTACACCACAACCACCAGAAGCTAAAAAGATGGTCCATGTAGCCCACTTCTCCAGAGCCCGAATCTTCAACAACCAATGAGGTACTTGAGCTACGACGACAAGTGGCAGAATTAAGATCAAGTTGTTACAGTATGAACGACCCCCTTCTCCACCTGATCAACCACTAGAAGAAGCAGTAATCATTCCAGTGGAGGAAACATTTGAAGACAACTATGAGCCTCAACCCCTTCCAGGAGGCAGAATCACGGAGGAAGGACAAGACACTTATGAAGATCCCCCTTCGGCATGGATGAAACAGGTAGAAGAAATGGGACAACTCAGGAGGAACGTATCTCCACTCAGATGTTGGCAATGAGGACCATTGAAGAAACCATACTTCAATCAGAGTATTTTAGACACCTGGCCCCTACAAGACTGATAACTAGTTTTGAATTACAATATAAACCCTATTTTGTATTATTGGCTGACACAACGCAGAAATCAAAAGAGTCACTAACAGGTACCCCACGTTCGCAACACAATTTGAACCAGAGGATATTCCAGAGGCAGCCAAAAAAGGCCATATTCCAACCCATCTAGAGGCAAAAGTTACTCAAAACCTATCCGGAAATGCTTAGAACATGGGACCACGCTCCCATGCATTGAAGTATAACCCTTGCTTTGGACCAGTACAAAGGAGACGATCATGGAAAGCATTTTCTATAAAGGTTCGGAACAACGCAAATTGCAAACGATGGCTGAATTACCCCTCGATCGCACCACCAACAGGCACACCTACAGTAGCATATATGATAGCTACCATCAGACATTGGATGCCACGCCTCCACCCCATGCCAGATGTCGCTGCACAGATGATGCTCAAAATTTTGGACATGATGCAAGTGGTGCTAAAGACTTTTTGAAATGTACGTAATATCCAGCCGCCAATTTCGGGCTTCATCAACGGTAACTATGACCTACTTTATGATATGAGCACAACCCCGAGCATACGAGTCGCTATGCATGGCACGCAAGAATCAGGTATCTCCCTGCTTGCTACAAGCAAACGTTTGATGACATGTTCACCACGGGGTTCTGGGAAGCACACTCAGAAGTGTTCGCGCCACGCCCAACCCACCTACTACAACTATTCGCATGTGAACAAACAATGCACTCAGAGCTCTACACCACGCCACAACCTGACATGTCTGGAGTAGTAAATTGGGATGCCCTGCAAAGAGATTTGGTCAGGGGACTACAGATTAAAGAACAAGAATTGGCAACCAACATATTACAATAGTACATTGATCAAATCGTGGAGCAGAGGTCTGTCAGAGACGACAGACGCTAGGGGGGGGAGAGTGTTGGCATCATATGGGGAGAAGCAAGTACGGCATACATGCAGATCTAGCACTAAGGCAACCCATTAAATTTTTCCAAACCTTACATCATTTTAAAAGTGATTCGGCTTGAGGAGCCTTAGAAGTAGTTGCCTGCCAATTTTCATATTTTTTAGATCTCGTTTGAGCCCTCGAATAAGCCCTGGAACCTAATTTTTAACTAGGCTGGACACTAGGTCTGGACAGGGCCAAGCTAGTCAAAAAACTATAAATAGAGCTAGAGAGCTCATTTTTGGGCTAGCTTCTTGTAGTTTTGAGCTTGTATGAGAACTTGTTGGTAATAGAAGTGATTCCATTGTCCTCTCTTTGCTCTTGTTGTGTGTGCGCGTGTGTGTGTATATGTGTGCATGTTGGTGTGCTTCTCACTCACACATTTGTGCCTTCACTTGCTCGAGGTCTTCATACCATCCTCATGTCTTCCCGGATTGACATTAAAGGAGGTGCTACTCATCACTGAGCTACACCTTCCCCAAGCATCCTTTACACACAATGTTTTTAACCTTTTGTGCTCTTCTTGAGTTGGTTGACCTTTCTGAGTACAAGCATAATCTCATCTGCTGAGATATATCCATACAATTTATCCCTTGCAAGTAAGCCTCCATTGTTAGAGACCATGTTGAGTAGTTTCTTCGATCCAATTTTTCAATGTATGAGGGAAATCCATCACCCATAATGCTCAATTCACCATTGTGAGGTGTGATGGATTTCCTATGATACCATTGTGAGGTGTGATGGCAATGCACATAGATGAGAGGGTCTTGGAAAAACCCTGCTCCATAACAACCTAAGTGACTCTAGAGAACTTTAATAGAATCCCTAAGTTTCCAATATATGCATTTATATCACCATAGTACCTTAAAGCATCGTTCTCAAACTTCTATGTCAAAATACATAACTTTTGTGTACATATCAACTTGAGAGAACCTTTTATTTATGGAAGAAGGCATTCAATATTTCACACAAAGATCATAGCTTGATAGGAATTGACCTAAAAACATTTGCACACTTTCAATTGAAGTGTTTAGTAATCTATACCAAGTTATTTCATGAATTTAGGAGAACAATGCTAAGATTAATGTGCATAAGAAGTGAGGGGGGTAATCTTGACTTTTGAAGAAGATGAAGGAAGATACATAGACATAGTCACCTTAATTTTCTCATAATTCAAGATCTACAACTCCAATGACTATGAAACTTTGTAGGCATGCTTAACATAGTCCTAAATTTATACTCCAATCAATAGATTAGATAATAGAATTAACTCAAAGAAGCTGACAAACTGTACTCAATGTACTATAACAATAGATAGAGATCAATGTAGCTATGGGAATGAGTCGTAAATGTATTGCTAACTGAGATATGATACAATGAGAGAGTGAAGAATTTCTCTGGATTTATGGCAAGACTTGAATGAAATGAATGTGATGATCAGCTCACGTCCCATGACTAAAGTGACTAGTGTATATATATAGTTTTTGCCAATAATTGTTGATTGATTCCACCTAAAAGTGATCCATACTTTTATGAATTGATTTGAATTTTGAATTAAAATGAAATCATGGTATTTGACTCCCAATGGTCCACAAGATTCTCTCAAAATTTCTCTTTACTTTTGACCAAGATAAACTTGACATTGACTATAGAACTTCATCCAAAATACACATACATATGTATAATCTTGTGCCTCAAATGCTATGTGAAGTCCTAGTAGTACATGAATCAAGTACTTAGGCTTGCTTCATGCACCAACAAATCTAGCACAACTCAAGTCTCAATGGGATTTTTTATTGGTGCATTCTCCTTGCTAGATTCATCTTGAGGTAATTGTAGTTCTTGCTCCAACATAGATGAAAGAATCGGTTCTTCAACCACAATTGTTTGTAGTCCCTCCTTGATTAGGCTAGCTTCTTTAGGAATTCTTGAGATAACTCTACGCGTTTCTTTCACATTCTTAGCCTCTCTTTTTCTAATTGAGCTTTTGGGTATGGGTTTCCACATTCATTAATCACCACCCGATGCTTGTGGTCTTTTACTTCCACAACATAGCCTCCCTTCTAAGACTTGCCATCAAACTTTAGACTAGTTCCTCACCTCTATTCTTTGTCTTTCTTGCTCTAAATTTTTTGCTACAATTGCTTCTCATTCCCCATGTGAGGTTCAACTCTACACATAACAAACCCAAACTTTGCATGTACCATGCAACGCTTTTCTTTGTTGATGCTCTTTGCAATCTCAACTCTATACACATCTAAGTCTTTTTTGCTCAATGCCTATTTGCATGTATGTGAGGATACATAGAACTATGCACATAGTCTATTGCATGCCTCTAGATCCTCTCTTCTGTATGCATACATCTATGGTATATAACATATGGAGTGTGTATGATATGTATATGTGTCTTGTCTTGGCTACCCATCAACCCTTGATATAGTGTGTTGCTATTTCTTTGCCCACCACTGCACTCCAAGATCTTCCTTTTCCACTCCACCGTGTTGTATTATGATTGCCACGATTGGCTATTTGAACTATCTCATCCGCACGAGAGAACAATAGGGAGATCTCATGTTCGTAATCCAGAAAAATGCATTATAAATGGAGATGTAAGGTTAGCAACATGAATGCTAGCAAGAGTTAATGCGATGGACAATGCTAAGTGTTGCAGGAATAAATTAGAATTTAATTTGTTATTGTTGTAATAGAACAGAAACTTGGATGAGACGGGACTAAAAGGGCCACTGATCCCAAGGACCAAAATATTGGAATGCCATAGCCAATGTGACCGTGCAACACTAGACTGCTTGGCCACTGAGATGGCTTGGAGTATGAGAGATGTTGAAACATTGGAGCAAAGAATATTGGAACCGGACGGAAGACCTGCTACATTTTATCGGATATGCGATGCCCACTGCCAAGGTTTGCTCTAACCCGAAGCAGACGAAACAAGCTTAGGAGATCAAAAAATTAGGGTGAAAAGGAGTCCTATCTAGACTCGAGGACCAAAAGAAGGAGATCGTGTTGGAGTTTGGGGTCAGTGAAAGCATGCGAACAACACATGGAAGAAGAAGAAGCTTGCAGCACAACACATAGTACTAAATGTATTACCAAGTGAATGTACAAAGATAAGTAACCTGATAGGGTTATAGGTGTATATACGAGCCGGGGTGGAAAACCTCCTAAAGAGGGAAAAAAGTTCCCCAAAAATCCTAAGTGTGTTCACCCAAATCGCTATCAAAATATATCAACAAATCCCCCTAGGAGTGATGCGGTGAACAAGGAGCTGGCACTCATGTATAAGGAAGTACCAAACTATGTGGAAAGAGATCAATCCACAAAAGAACTAATCCTAAAGCTTTGTGGAAAGCTTCAAACTTCTCTTGAGGTAGAGCCTTTGTGAAAAGATCTTCAATGTTATCTTGTGTGGGCATATCTGGCAAACTGATCTCTCCAATAGAGAACCTCTCCTTGACATAATGATAATGCACCTCAATGTGCTTTGTGAAAGCATGGAACACAAGCTTCCTTGAAACTACCAAGTGTTAGTGAAGGTGGTGGTGGCAAAAGACTAACCAACACCCAAATCAGCCAAAAGGCATTGAGCCACACACACTCAAGAGTCAGTGTGAAAGCTACCCTATACTCAGCCTCACAACTAGAAGTGGCCACAATAGGCTACTTCTTGCTCAACCAAGATATGCATAAGCTACCTAGCATGAAGCAAAAACCACTAGTGGACACACTAGTGTCATAGCAACCAGCCTAGTGAGAGTTAAAAAAAGCATGGAAATCTTGCAACAGTGACCCTCCCTTGGGAGAAAAACAATCCAAGTAGCTAGGTATCACTCAAGTAGCAAAAGATGCGCTTAAGTGCCTACCAATGATTGACACCTGGGCAATGCATAAACTTCCTTATCTAAGAGATAGCAAACTGAATATTAGGTCAAGTTATGCATACGTAAATCAAGCATCTAATGGCCGGGTGATAGAGAACACCATCAAATGCATCTATAGCATCATGAAGACTCAACCATAAACATGTTTCCATAGAAGTGGCAATAGATTTACAATCTTCAAGGATAAAACATTGTAACAATGTGTCAATATATGTCATTTGGCATAAAGTTATTTCCCCATCAACTTGCATAAATTGAATGCCCAAATAATGATGCAAATGCCCCAAATATGACATCTCAAAAGGGACATGGAAATCAGCCTTAAATTCAGCAATATGCTTCTCAGTAGGAACAATGAGCAACATGTCATCAACATATACAACAATGATCATAAGCACATCATTTGCATGCTTAACATATAAGGTGCTTAAGTTGGATTGTTCTCAAAACCATGTGCAATTGAGTAGGCATGTATCTTTTCATACCAAGAACGGTGGTTGCTTCAAACCATATAATGCCTTTTTTTACCTGCATACTTTTTTTCATGCCCTTTCTATACAAAACCACAAGGCTGAAATACATACACTTCTTCATGTAATTCATATTTAGAAATGTAGTTTTGATGTCCAACGAATGTACATTCCAACCATGATGAGATCTAAGTGCATAAATGCTATGAATATTATTCATTCAGCATGTGGGTGCAAAGGTCTTATCAAAATCAATGCCTCTTTCTCAAGCATAACCTTTTGCAACAAGCCTAGCCTTATACCTATCAATTTTTCCATCATGCTTACACTTCATTTGTATAACCATTTAGTGCCAATGGCCTTTTTGCCACAAGGCAAATCACATAAAGATTAGGTACCATTCTTCATAGCAGCATCATATTCAGATTGCATAGCAACAATCCAATTTTCTGAATTTTATGCTTCGTCAGATGGCTTGACCATGCCAAGCCTCATATGGAGTGATCAATTTTAGTGATTTGGTGGGACACCTGTTAAGTACATGTGATGCACACATAACAGCCTCAGGCAATAAACTATGTGGTGAAGCCTGACTTTTGACCATACACCTCATCATCTCTATGAGATACCTATTCTTTCTTTCAACAACACCATTTTGTTGAGGTGTATATGGCATTGTACACTGATGTTTTATCCCACACTCAGCCATTAAAAAAAGAAGACATGCATTCCCCCCTTGATTTGAAGGGAGGGTTCCCATTTTACATGTTGATAGATTTTCAGCCATAACCAAAAACTGTTT